>JAZKJV010007548.1:0-533780 GCA_037367405.1 Ottelia alismoides | reverse complement strand
TTTTCATCACCCCCTATACTTAAACTATGCTCGTCCTCGAGCATCAAAAAGAATGACTAAGTTGGATTAACCCCCTTGTGCATGTGAATACAGGATCCAATCCGATCAAGTTGACTCGACTTTAGAGGTCCAAAATCCTAGAATTCAACTCAGCCTTAACCAAGAGGCATCCAATTCCTCTACTTCTCCAGACTCTCTCTGATGTACATATATTCTAGAGGATATGACATTTTAGTGTTGACTGCGATTCTGAGAGCAGAGTCAAATCGTCACCCAAAATCTTGGTCCGAGAAAATCTCTTAAGGACCCAATCCTCAACACTAGGGAATAAATCAAATCTTGCATTCAGTCCACTGTCTCTTTAGTTGTCAGACTTAGAAAATATAGATGGCAGGCCAGTAATGGAGGGCATGGGATTGTGTCATTTCTTCTCTCCCTCTCATTGGAACAAGGATTCTCTCTAGTGCCTTTTACGCAACACATTTTTTTGTGTTGATCAGTGCGTCCGTCAAGAGAAGTTGGAGCCGTCTGCACTTGTTTTCCTGGGAGTACACCGGGGTGTGTCTCTTTTGAGTACCTATCGTACCTTCGACACCCAGACTTGTAGCATTTACAATGCAGAGTCCTTTTTTGGTGCAAGCCCGACTCCTGGTCCTAATAGTGGTGGTCCAAGTGGACACTTTGAAAAGTTTGGGAGTGCTCGCCTTTGGTGGAAGCTCTTTGATATTTGACTTTGTGGAATGAGCTTTTCTTTGGAATTTCATTGACTTGTATAATTTGTGGCTAGTCCACTGCTTTTACCAAGAGTTGGCGCACACTGATCAACATTTTTTTATTTTATTCACACCCTGGCACTTAGGTTAATATCAAGATATTAATATAAGAACCAAGTTCTCATATTGGCTAATATTGCTGACACTCAGGTTTCATGAAGCCTCCAAAGATTTTATCCCATCCTCGAGCATCATTAGATCAAATCCAAACTTGACTTCCTCATCACAATTCCTTAAGTGAAAAATCAACTCATCTCATAAAAAAACGCAGTCGTGCATGTGATGTGCTGATCATATTCTTTTTGTCTGAGACTAAGCATGGAATATAGCATGCAAATCTAGAAACCTAGGAGAATGTGGATGATTAAGTCCATGACCCTAATGGCTAAGGCTGGTTAACCTAAAATCTCAAAGACCTCAAAAAGCTAAGTCTCCTTGATCATTTCAGATCCTAGGTGAAAGTGTAAGTGTAGAGGATTAATCCAACTTCTTTATTCAGAAACAAGACATACACATTTTTTAATATTTTTTTATTTTATTTTTATTATTTTGTTTTAAAGAACTTCAAGAGATATTAGAACTGCCTAAACTCAATTAAGCATCTACGTTCAGCCAGTATGGATGTAAGTACAGGCCGAAGCCCGTTGCTTGAGGACGGGGCCTTACGCGATGTCCTCTAAACCATCCAATCTGCTAAGGGCGAACCCTTACTGAACGCGACTTACTTAACCAGGGTTTAGTAGTTACCAATGACTATTAAAGAGTTTTGATTTTTTTATTATTTTTACGGACTTTAATAAAGGTTAAAACACAAGTTAAACTCAACTTTCTATGAAAAGAGATGGAGATTTTTCAAAACCATGTCACACAAATAAAAAGTTTTTCAAAACATTTTCAAAAAGATTTTTTTTCAAAACAAGGAAAAATCATTTTCAAAAATATTTTTATAAAAATAGCGTAACATAATATCGAAAAGCCGCGAAATCATTTGAGTTCTCTTAGTCCAAAGAGTTTTACCTTAGCCAAAAAGTTTTAAATTTTCAAAATTTTTCAGATTATAGCTAAAGTAAGTATACGGTATATACGGTATACCCCCCTATCCTTAAGCTTTGCTATGTCCTCATAGCACTAGATGATACGAGTCCATAGTTCCATTTAAGTATAGAGAAATATACGGGAGCATAGAGGGGCTTCCCCTATACTTAGGTTAGAAATAACCTAAGTATAAAGGCAAGGAAAGATGAGTAGAGAAATCACAAGGACTCGGGTCCTCCCTATACTTAGGCTGAGATTAGCCTAAGTATATAGATGAGAATTGATGTTGGGAGGGACCCAAGGTGAACGAAGAAGAAGGATGGATTTACAAATGAGTGGATGAATCTTCGGAGATGAAATGGAGTGACTAAGGCTCGGGGGAGTGGTGTCGCAACAAACATGGCTCAATCAAGCAAGCAATACCCTCAATTTCACCAACTCACACATGAAACCAACCAAGGTTGGTTTATTACCTTGTCAGTTTTATTGGTGATAAAACATTAGACTTTTACGCCAAGAAAAGATGTGAAGTGAAAATCATTGCGTAAGCGAGGGTATTGCTCCCCCAAAACCGAAGTTTTACTCCATTTTAGGTTGACATGCAATTAACAGTCCCAATTTTATTTTAGGTTATCACTGAATTATGGTTAGCACAAAATCAAGCAATCATCGTCTACCGTTCATTCCATTTTCCATTAATCCTAGGTGATCAAGCTAGGAAAAAGAAATCAAGAAAAAGCCGCATATTCGATGAAAACCACAATCTAGGCTAAGCGAGAAAACATGTAGTGATTTGAAGAGAAATACGTGAAAACTTGGACTGTCTTTTAAATATGCAAGTCATCAGAAAGCCACACCTAACAATGCTTCTATTAGCGAGGAAAATTTTCTTTTAATTTGACTAAGTGAAGCGATGCTACGTGCATGTTGAATTAAGGTGTGTGTCCTACCTACTGATGAATCTACGTTTCATCATCTTTATTCTATCATTTTGGCCTTGAAAACCCTAGTAAATGCGTGTAAATAGCATTAATTTATGCATTTTAGCATTCATGTATATGTGTGTAAATATTGTATAAAATGCGGTTTTTAGTGCCAAAATTATAGAATAAAGAAAAGAAAAGAAAAAAGTAAAATATTGTAAATATTTTATGACTCGAAACCCCGAGACCTAGGCATCTTGATGAATAGGTCGACAAGGAATAAAGTAGGGGGAGATAAGGGCCAAAATACAGATAAAATACATATACTTTCTATTCATTTTGGGAGCTATTTTTAGTTCCACTTTTTATACATCAAATAAAGAAACTTTGTACATGAAAGTTGTAGATAATTTTATATAGAAAAAATACAAAATTGATTTCACTGAAAAATAATGTACAGATAAAAAGTTATGGTCTGAATAAAAATCGAGAATGCCAACTTCCCAGACCCGTATCTCATAAATGAAAACTCCAAATGCATCATACTCACCTTTAATTGTATATAGAAGAAAATAAGCTATTTAATGGCGGTGGTTTCGCATTTGGCGGAGCTACGGTTTGAAAGTTGAGTTTTGGACCCCTATTGTATACTTGTACATATTAAAATATTCAATTTATTATTTATTTATTATTTTTATAATTTTATATTTTTATAATGTTGTAAATAATACTTATAATAATTATGTACATTAAAATTGGAATAAAAACCTAAATAAAACATAAAATAAAATACATGTATACACAATACATAGATACAATACTTATATACATACCTATATAACATACTCTTGTATTTTATTCAATATACAAAACATCTCAGAAAAATAAAATAAAAATATAAGTATGTGTATAAAAGTATGTTATAATTATATAAATTAATAATTAAAAATAAAGAAATTAAATATGTACAATAAAAATAAAAGAATACAATACATAGCATAATACACCTATAAAGGGTATAATAGTCAACTTGTAAAAATATACCTGATAAAAATAAATAAAAATCACTATAAAATAATTTATAAAAAATAAACTTTTTTTATATTATAACAAAAATTTAATTAACTCATTTCCTATTTTTAATCGATTTTAAAAACCTTTTTTCCAAGGTTTTTTTCTGGTTGGTCCACGTGGACCAACCAGATTTCTCCCTTGGTTGACCTCGGTCAACTCTCTGACCGAGGTCTGATGCCTGTCACAAATGGGTTTTGTCCCATCTTCTTGGATTTTTCCCGGCCTCATCTTTCACCGTTTGAGGTCGAGGTCTTCACGAGATTTGTAGCCCTACTATAGGACATCCACGCCCAGGCATTGGTTTGGCGTTTGAATCGACGACACGGCCGTGATCACCCCTTGAAAGTCGTGCCTCGGCCATGTTTCAAAACCGACCCCAAACCTCCATTTTCATTTTGAACCCTCTTTGACCAAACAAACACGTTCCCCTCGCATGCTCTGGACTGGAGACGGTGACAGGGTCTCCTCCAGCTGCTTAGGAGGGTCGCGCGAGGCCAGGAACGGCTCCACACCCCCATCTCCGGCCAACGGCCGTGAGGTTCTTCTTCTTGGTCGACCAATCCAATCGAGGTCATTTCCTTCTTGTTTTTTGCTTGTTGTGTAGCTGTAACCCATAGTTTTTCCCTCGTGTGTTTTTCTTCACATTTAATCGCATCATTAGTGTAGATTTTTCATCAAACACCTTGCCGGAGCCCTCGAGCTCCGGCCACCATCGCCGAACCCCCACGCACCCCATCACCGCCGATAAAAGCCTCTGCCTGCTTGCTCGATATCTGCCATTTCTTTTGGTTTCATTTGCAGGTGGAGAAGGGGGTGTCTGAGCCCCGATTTGACAAAGAAAGGTCCTAGGCCGGCTGGAGCTTCGTTGACAGGCCGAGGGCCACCCATGGGCCGTCGGCCCTATCTGATCAGCCTGGGCGTCGGGGAGTGGTCGCAGGAACTTGACAGGCCCTTCGGTCGAAGGATTGGTGGTCGGAAGCGAGCCCAGCGCCTCGACAAAACTCGGCACTGCCGAGTTCTTTGCATGTTCTTCCAGCCACGTCCCCGACCGTTGGATCAGGAACGCCTCCCCCCATGGTGCAGCTGTCGTTAGATCGTGTGCATGCCAGGGCCGTTGTTCTCATCAGCAACTTCTAATCCCGGCCATCGGCTACGAAGGGGCATCACGGGCCAGGCGCTTGACACGTGGTTAAGTGGGCGGGCGTCCTCTGTTCGATCGCCCCCCTGCTGGGTATTTTGCGCGTTCGACCCAGCTAGTTTTGCTAATTATTTATTAGTTATTAAACTTTCACCTGCTGTATAATAGTTTTGTAAATTTTGCGAACAGTCCCCCGAACTTCTCTATTATCGCAGGTTTGCCCCCGCCAGGCGCGTGCTCTGCACGTGGCTCTAGCATTATTGCAGGAGCGCCCTCATTACTTCTTGTTATTCCCGTGTAGTGCATGAAGTTTTTATGTTAATTCTAAAGTTTCTGGAAACATTGCATTCCGGCCCTCGCATTTCTTGATAAATCCAAAAACGCCCCTGCATGTGTGATTTTTCTTTTTGCTTCTTGTAATTTTTGCATGTGTCTATAAAATCCCAAAAAAATCTCCAAAAATCATATTAAGCTCCTGCTGTAGTGTAGTTTATCATCATATTTTTGTTTTCCATAATTATTGCATTTTATATTTATTAAAAATAAAAAATAGTCATTTTGTGTACTGTCTAGCTTATAAAATACCAAAAAAATATAAAAACTCATCAGAAAAATCCCAAAAAAATATATTTTGTTTCTTTTAGTGTGTTCTAACTTCAATCCAAAATTCTTAAAAAAATATAAAACCAAACTCCTAAAAATCACAAAACTCCGAAAACCTTCATAAAAATTTATAAAATTCTTAAAAAATCCAAAATTTGTGTTTTCTTTTCCTGAATTTTATTTCTTTTGTTACCTTTCATTTAAAATTAACTTAGAGAATTTTTGTTACTGTTTTCTATTTTATTTCTCCATTTTAGTTTCAGCCTTGTATTTTATTCACTGTTTTCTTTATTTTGCTATTTAAAAATACCAAAAATATTCTAAAAATTACCCAAAAATCACAAAAATAGTAAAAAAGTATAAAAAACCAAAAAGACTTTATTTGCTAATTTTTTGATATTTTTATCTATTATTATAAATACTTCTTTCTCCCTTTTATTACATTGTCTTTATTTTCCAATATTGAAAAAGAAATTAAAAAAATATAAAATATAAAAAGAAAATATAAAATCAGAAAATTAAAAATAAAAATACAAAAATATAAAATCAAAAATTAAATAAAAAAATATAAAATTAAAGACCCACAAAAAAATAGCATAGTAGAGACTTGATCACTTTCACACACATTTTGAGCATTTTTGCCCCGATCTAGCCTTTTTGCTCCCTGTGTTCGATCTCTACAATACTTGCACCTATACACATCTTGTTGTAGAGTTATAATAAATTTTAACTCCGCATATTTACTTTCATTGCTTGATATATTTGTCGTGGGTTAATTGTTGTTTGAATCGGGGATTTCGTTGGAGGTCAAATCAGCGACTGTTGATTCGCCTTGTGAGTCAACATGACCTCTGCAAATCTCTGTTCAACAAATGGCGCCTTTGCCGGGGAGCAACAACACGTAGTTCGGGTCTTGTTTGTGATTGTGATTTGATTGTCTATTTCGTGGTTTTTATTTTTGCTTATTTTTTCTCTTTTATTTTGATATATCATTTGAATTGTCTAACCACCCTCTTGTTTGACTTTGTGCGAGGTACGCGGATTGAGGGAGGCATTCCTTTCTAGGAGCACTCATGTAACCACGTGAGGTGGCTTCGGCTTCGCACCAAGGCGGACTTGGAGGGAATTTTGAAGACAACTTCTGAGCTTTTATTTTATTGCATTTATATTTTTGTAATTTTAAGTGAGAGAGAGACCACTATTATTTGTAATAATACAGGTACACCCGGACATGGACTCTTGAGCCTAATTTCAAGTGATTGTTCACTTGGGGGCTTGCCGCGGCTTTCTCACATTTTCTTCGCATTTTTTTAATTTTGTTTTCCGGTTTTATTTTTCATTTCTTTTGTGTGATTGAGCCCTTAGCTTTAGGATTGCTTGCGATAGATTAAGGCCAAGCACCTAATACCTTTGCATGCACCTATAGTCTCGTTTGGACTTAGTCAAATTTTAAACAGCTGATCATCACCTTCAATCCGTCGCGCCGCGAGCTCTCTCCGCAAAGCGCTTTCTCCTAAACTCAAGTGTGTTGAGGAGAGGAGGGGTGAGCCTAGACTGGACTCTAGGGTTGAGGATTGGTGGTCAACTTGTGGTTCTTCACGATAATAGAAATTTCTGAAACTTAGGGCGATTTCATCGGCTTTTGCATTTGCATATAGATAGGTTTCAATTCTGTTGAGCATCCTTGCATGTAGAGTGCTGGAGGTAAGGAGAGCATTTACGCTTTAGCATTCATCATCGTTTTGCCGCTTGCATTGCTCTTCCGCTCCTCTACCTCTGATTTTGATCACCTAGGAGCTTAAAGGAATTGACTCCCCGATAGGATCGTGCATTCTCATTAAAAATCCAAAAAAAAGTGACAACCAATAAAATTGGGACTGCTAACACTACTCGACCCTAAAATCAACCAAAACAAATCTTGTATTGGGGCGAGTAATCCCCTCATTGTCTTCGCTTTTACTTGCTCGCGCACACACTAAGGTTAGTGCCCACATCCCATTTTCAGCCCCCTAAGTGTTTGTGCAATTTTGGACTTCTCCCCTAACTCTAAAACAGACAAGATAAAAAGACCGCTCTTTGCGGTCTCTACCGAGTTGAGTAGGTGAATTGAGGATTTGACTTGTTTTCATTTTTTCTTGTGATTGTTTTGTGTGTGTCCTAGATCATCCCTGCGCATTTGCGCCTTTCTTCTCACTTCTCTTGACTTGACCATCGTGCTCTCCCGATCATTTTCTTTTGTTTTGAGATGGCCGACTGGAGCGTATTTTATCCGGACTTTACGGATCATTCGTTCACTCCAGCCGGTCCACCTCACTTTTTCCAGGAGGACTGTGCTCTTGATTTTTGTACATATCCGACGAACCCACTATTTCAGGATCCGGACTTTGACCTTCACCAGTCATTTCCACCACCATCGCCTACACATTTCGACAACCAGCTCTTCCTTGAGTATCGTGATCCGAAATGTGATTTCTGTCCACACCCACCGCCCACATTCGACTCACCCGATCCTGAGATTTTGGAGTCACCTTTCATGATATCCACACTTGAGACCTTAAATCAGATGATGGCGCATATGAATTCGAGGATCACTGATCTTACTAGTTTAAATAAGAACCAGAATGTCGCTCCATTCTTTAAGGATATGGATTCATTTGAGGACGACCATGAGAGCTTGCAATCGCCCAAAATACAAAAAATGAGAAAAATTTAAAAATACAAAAAAAGAGTTCAGGAGACACATGATCGAGCCAGACTGTGAGGAGAGGTACCACTTGCCAGATCCTTTGACCACAAAGCCTCTCACACCTTGTCCCACCTATGACCCCAAGGATGCCGCTGTACAAACTACTCTTAGCATGCCTCGTGTATATGCTGATTCTGACTTCCTCCCTTGTATGGAGGAAGTCCAAAAATTCAAAAAAATGCTGATTGAACCCGAAGTGGTGGCCACCATTCATGAGATTATCCGTGCCCGACTTCAGCAGGCCATGACTGATTTGTCTGCTCCTCTTCCCAAGAAGAGAAAGCCGAGGAGCAGATCTGAGCGTCATATCTTGACCATGGCCACTACCCACGCCATCACACACCGTCCCATTCCTCGGAAGAGGAACACTGCCACACCATTCATTAGATGCACCATCTCTGACCACACATGTGATCACACTCTCATAGACGGCGGTGCTTCGATTAGCATCATACCCTTCTCGTTGGTGCAGTCTCTTCACTTAGGGCCTCTCAAGAAAACCAGGATGATCGTACAATTTGCTGATGGATCTATCAAGAGGCCGAAGGGTATCCTTGAAAATGTCGTCATTTCGATTCAGGGCATGGATTATACTGTTGACTTTGTTGTTTTGCCCATGGAGACCTCCACGGGGGAGCACTCTCCAATCATCCTGGGACGACCATTCCTCGCCTCTGCGAGGGACGTTATTGACTATGGATCAGGAGAGATTCGCTTCCGTCCTGCTGACGAGAGCGAAGCATTGATCACTGTACCCATTGCCGACCAGAGACCTACACCTGATGTGACTACACCTGTTCTGGCTGACCTCGAGGACCATGACCTTCATGATACTATCAGAGAAATTTTGTTGTCTATTGGATTCCACTGAGACCCGAGAATTCTTGCCTGTTGAGGAAGACTCAGAAAGCATGGACCTCGACATTCCTTCTTACGTGACTTGGCGATGTGTTGATGACAACCGCGGGATTTACACGATTGATACCATTGAGTGGAGGGCAGATGTAGAGACTAGACAGGACGGACAAGTTTCGACTTCTTTCACCGATGGGTCCGTTCCTGTTCACAACTAAGGCCGAATTTGATTTAGTTGCTTTTCTTCAGAAATTCGGGCCTTTTGATGAGAAAGATGATCCGGTTGAGATTATAGAAGACGAACAGAGTTCGACTGCTTCCAACGATGATTTCGTGCCTTTTGGTTTTGACCCGGATGACACCTCGCAGGACGACTCCGAGTACACTACTTCCGATGATGATGAGTTCGTCCCATTTCACTTTGACACTAGCAAGACTCCCAAGGCCGGACCTAGTCACACTTCTTTCGCTGATCCGTCTGTGCCTTCACACCCTAGGGCCCCTGAGGACCTTCACTCTGTTGACCCTGATCGGCTTCTGTCCACTGTGGACCCCGATGTCGACCTGCACCATGCTAGATCCATTCCTCAGCGGTCCCGCAACAAGGTTCGCTTTCTACCTTCTTGATCCCATGTGTACATCCATCTCTGTTGTATATTCACTTTTGTGTGCCTCTGTTCTCTCTACCATTTTGCTCGTCCACCCATTCTCGTGTTTGCCTTACTTAAGACGTACTTTGTCCTAAGTATAGGGGGGTCGACGAGCCGAGTGTTCTTTCATCGTTCCGTGTCATCACTCCTGTTGTTGCCTATACTTAGGGCTTCTTTCACCCTAAGTATAGGGGGAGCGATGCGTACATCCTCACAATCTCTTCTTCTATCTTCATCTCTTTTTCTTCTTTTCTTCTTTTCTTCTTTTCCTCTTCTATCTTCTTCATCTACCGAAAAGGTGCCGCCCCTTTTTGTCAGTCTTCTATACTTAGGACGTACTTTGTCCTAAGTATAGGGGGGTGTGCACCCCGAGTTGTTCTATTCTTTGATCCTCTCCATTGTCTCCTCTTCTTGTCTATACTTAGGGATATCGTACCCTAAGTATAGGGGGAGACAATCTGAGTACGATCCGTTCATTCCCACCCTTGACCCTCCCTGCGTTGTGTACAGTCTGCTATACTTAGGATTATTTGATCCTAAGTATAGGGGGGACGGTCAACTTCTCATTCATTTGTTCATCCATTCCTTTATTTATTTTTTCTTTAGACTTGTCTATACTTAGTACGAGTTATGTCTTCTCTTTTCTCTCTGATCTATGAGGACATAGCTCAAGCTAAGTATAGGGGGGTCGTATATACTACGTATATACTTTCGCCATAACTCGTACTTTCGTATTTTCTCAATAATATGGCTAATAATTCTTTAAAATTCATTAAAATCTTTAATAAAAAGGTGTTTTGTTCCTCAAATTCTTTTTGTATATACTGATTAATAAATCAGGTGAAAATATTTTTTGCAAAATGTTTGAAAAATAGTTTGAAAATCTTTGTGAACATCTATTGAAAACTATTTTGAAAATATTTTGTTACATGTTTTCAACCTGTGTAAAAATGTGTGGTTTGTAAAATTTACTTTCGTTGTGTAAAATAAAAATGTTTGAAAAATGATTTGCAAATGGTTTGAAAAATGGTTGCAAAAATATTGTGAAAAATCTATATATACTGTTTGAAAAACCTTTGCAAAATGATTTTCAAATGTGTGTACATGTTTGCAAAAATGTTTGTAAAAATTATTTTGGACTATATTTTTCAAAAATTGTTTGAAAAATCTGTGTCAAATAAGTTTGAGGAATATTTACATCACACCAAAATCCACTATATATATGTATAAAATTGATCACTTACCCTGTAAATGCTTAAAACCCACTTCTTGTAGATATAAGAAGCACTCCTGTGTACATATTTTTAACCCAGCTTTTAGCCAAAAACTTTTTATTTTCAAAAATCCCAAAAACATTTGCAAAATTAAAATCCAAAAAAAACACTTGAAAAACTTTTCTGAAAAATACAAAAAAATTGCATGTGCATATGCATGCATCATCTTTTCAAAAATCCATAAAAAGTTCAAAATCTTTGAAAATTGCATCACAAAAATATTTCCTGCATTCTGCATACCATTTGCATAGCATGAGCATTTTTCGGATTGAGTTTGATAGTTGAACATGTCTAAGTAAAATCCGGAGATTGGAGCTTGATTGGACCTTAAAATCTACCTAATAACAGGAACCTTATAGGAACTGGGTTTGAGGTACTTCAGGTCTAGTTGACTTAATTCTTTGAGGATCACGGGACTTGGTTCAATAGATTCTTGACTGCCTAAGTAGAGTATTTCGGAGCACACGCACGACTCTTGTTGATAATGACCTAACTTGGACACCTGCACCTTTCACATGGCTCAACTCAGTTGGAGTGGTGAGGGGATTGGATTTGCCGGTACGAGACGCACACAAGTGGAAACACTTGTCCTCCTCTAGGGAGGGAAGTGCACCCCAACCCGTCCAGTGATTAGGAAGTCTAAAGACAGGAGGCTGTGGGTTGCGATAAAGCTTCAAAAGAGGGATAGTCTACTGGCTCAAGAGGAAAAACTCCTTATGTAAATGCTGTTGTGAATAGTATTTCAAAAAAAAAAAAAGAAAGTTCAGGCATGTACAAAAATAAAAAGCCTGCAAAGTATGTGAATATGTTGTATAGTCAATAAGCAAGCTTGAGTTTCAAAGTCAAATATGTGAGCCTGCAGCTGGATGACTTGACTACACTGGTCTTGCATCCCTGGATAGGTAGCTACACTGGCTACCGTCCATTCTTCTCTTCACCCCCTCCTCTTGAGCTGGTTGCCACTTGAACTTAGAAGGGAATACCCCGCTCCTCGAGGATGGAGTCATTGGATTGGGGAATCATTGGGTTGTCGTATTGGAGAAATCAGTTTCGTTGTCATTCTAGTTGGGGAGAGCCACCATCACTTACACTGTACGAGTCAGAATCATAGTCGTAAGAGTTTGCATATGAATTGAAATATTTCTGACCTGGCTATTGAGGAGACTTGAGCAGAGTTTTGGGATTCTCAGGGACTGTTGGATTTCAAAATCGGTTCTCAATAAGGTTCCGCCCGCACTAAAATTCCAAAGGTCCGACTTAAGCTCCAAACTTTGATTTTGTGAAGATAAGTTTGATAATTACACTTAATCCACTTTCTTCTTTTTCTTTTCTTTGTTTTTCTATTATGCACTTATTGCATAAGTGTTTGCTAGGGACTAGAAAAGGCAAGTATAGGGGGATGATGAATCTACGTTTCATCATCTTTATTCTATCATTTTGGCCTTAAAAACCCTAGTAAATGCGTGTAAATAGCATTAATTTATGCATTTTAGCATTCATGTATAGGTGTGTAAATATTGTATAAAATGCGATTTTTAGTGCCAAAATTATAGAATAAAGAAAAGAAATAAAAAGAATAAAATATTGTAAATATTTTATGACCTGAAACCCCGAGACCTAGGCATCTTGATGAATAGGTCGACAAGGAATAAAGTAGGGGGAGATAAGGGCAAAAATACAGATAAAATACCTATACTTTCTATTCATTCTTTATTCATTTTGGGACCTATTTTTGGTTCCACTTTTTATACATCAAATAAAGAAACTTTGTACATGAAAGTTGTAGATATATTTATATAGAAAAATGCAAAATTGATTTCACTGAAAAATAATGCACAGATAAAAAGTTATGGTCTGAATAAAAATCCAGAATGCCAACTTCCCAGACCCGTATCTCATAAATGAAAACTCCAAATGCATCATACTCACCTTTAATTGTATATAGAAGAAAATAAGCTATTTAATGGCGGTGGTTTCGCATTTGGCGGAGCTACGGTTAGAAAGTTGAGTTTTGGACCCCTATTGTATACTTGTACATATTAAAATATTCAATTTATTATTTATTATTTTTATAATTTTATATTTTTATAATGTTGTAAATAATACTTATAATAATTATGTACATTAAAATTGGAATAAAAACCTAAATAAAACATAAAATAAAATACATGTATACACAATACATAGATACAATACTTATATACATACCTATATAACATACTCTTGTATTTTATTCAATATACAAAACATCTCAGAAAAATAAAATAAAAATATAAGTATGTGTATAAAAGTATGTTATAATTATATAAATTAATAATTAAAAATAAAGAAATTAAATATGTACAATAAAAATAAAAGAATACAATATATAGCATAATACACCTATAAAGGGTATAATAGTCAACTTGTAAAAATATACCTGATAAAAATAAATAAAAATCACTATAACATAATTTATAAAAAAAATAAACTTTTTTTATTTTATAACAAAAATTTAATTAATTCATTTCCTATTTTTAATCGATTTTAAAAACCTTTTTTCCAAGGTTTTTTTCTGGTTGGTTCACGTGGACCAACCAGATTTCTCCCTTGGTTGACCGCGGTCAACTCTCTGACCGAGGTCTGATGCCTGTCAGAAATGGGTTTTGTCCCATCTTCTTGGATTTTTCCCAGCCTCATCTTTCACCGTTTGAGGTCGAGGTCTTCACGAGATTTGTAGCCCTACTATAGGACATCCACGCCCAGACATTGGTTTGGCGTTTGAATCGACGACACGCCCGTGATCACCCCTTGAAAGTCGCGCCTCGACCATGTTTCAAAACCGACCCCAAACCTCCATTTTCATTTTGAACCCTCTTTGACCAAACAAACACCTTCCCCTCGCATGCTCTGGACTGGAGACGGTGACAGGGTCTCCTCCAGCTACTTAGGAGGGTCGCGCGAGGCCAGGAACGGCTCCACACCCCCATCTCCGGCCAACGGCCGTGAGGTTCTTCTTCTTGGCCGACCAAGCCAATCGAGGTCATTTCCTTCTTGTTTTTTGCTTGTTGTGTAGCTGTAACCCATAGTTTTTCCCTCGTGTGTTTTTCTTCACATTTAATCGCATCATTAGTGTAGATTTTTCATCAAACACCTTGCCGGAGCCCTCGAGCTCCGGCCACCATCGCCGAACCCCCACGCACCCCATCACCGCCGATAAAAGCCTCTGCCTGCTTGCTCGATATCTGCCATTTCTTTTGGTTTCATTTGCAGGTGGAGAAGGGGGTGTCTGAGCCCCGATTTGACAAAGAAAGGTCCTAGGCCGGCTGGAGCTTCGTTGACAGGCCGAGGGCCACCCATGGGCCGTCGGCCCTATCTGATCAGCCTGGGCGTTGGGGAGAGGTCGCAGGAACTTGACAGGCCCTTCGGTCGAAGGATTGGTGGTCGGGAGCGAGCCCAGCGCCTCGACAAAACTCGACACCGCCGAGTTCTTTGCTTGTTCTTCCAGCCACGTCCCCGGCCGTTGGATCAGGAACGCCTCCCCCCCATGGTGCAGCTGTCGTTAGATCGTGTGCGTGCCAGGGTCGTTGATCTCATCAGCAACTTCTAATCCCGGCCATCGGCTACGAAGGGGCATCGCGGGCCAGGCGCTTGACACGTGGTTAAGTGGGCGGGCGTCCTCCGTTCGATCGCCCCCCTGCTGGGTATTTTGCACGCCCGACCCAGCTAGTTTTGCTAATTGTTTATTAGTTATTAAACTTTCATCTGCTGTATAATAGTTTTGTAAGTTTTGCGAACAGGCCCCCGAACTTCTATATTATCGCAGGTTCCCCCGCCAGGCGCGTGCTCTGCACGTGGCTCTAGCGTTTTTGCAGGAGCGCCCTCGTTACTTCTTGTTATTCCCGTGTAGTGCATGAAGTTTTTATGTTAGTTCTAAAGTTTCTGGAAACATTGCATTCCGGCCCTCACATTTCTTGACAAATCCAAAAACGCCCCTGCATGTGTGATTTTTCTTTTGCTTGTAAATTTTGCATGTGTCTATAAAATCCCAAAAAATTCTCCAAAAATCACATTAAGCTCCTGCTGTAGTGTAGTTTATCAACATATTTTTGTTTTCCATAATTATTGCATTTTTATATTTATTAAAAATCAAAAATAGTCATTTTGTGTACTGTCTAGCTTATAAAATACCAAAAAATATAAAACCTCATCAGAAAAATCCCAAAAAAATATATTTTGTTTCTTTTAGTGTGTTCTAACTTCAATCCAAAATTCATAAAAAATATAAAACCAAATTCCTAAAAATCACAAAACTCTAAAAACCTTCATAAAAATTTATAAAATTCATAACAAATCCAAAAATTGTGTTTTCTTTTCCTGAATTTTCTTTGTTTTGTTACCTTTCATTTAAAATTAACTTGGAGAATTTTTGTTATTGTTTTCATCTTTATTTCTCCATTTTAGTTTCAGCCTTGTATTTTATTCACTGTTTTCTTTATTTTGCTATTTAAAAATACCAAAAATATTATAAAAATTACCCAAAAATCACAAAAATAGTAAAAAAGTATAAAAAAACCAAAAGACTTTAGTTGCTAATTTTTTGATATTTTTATCTATTTTTATAAATACTTCTTTCTCCCTTTTATTACATTGTCTTTATTTTCCAATATTGAAAAAGAAATTAAAAAAATATAAAATATAAAAAGAAAATATAAAATCAGAAAATTAAAAATTGAAATACAAAAATATAAAATCAAAAATTAAATAAAAAATATTAAATTAAAGACCCACAAAAAAATAGCATAGTAGACACTTGATCACTTTCACACACATTTTGAGCATTTTTGCCCCGATCTAGCCTTTTTGCTCCCTGTGTTCGACCTCTGCAATACTTGCACCTATACACATATTGTTGTAGAGTTATAATAAATTTTAACTCCGCACATTTACTTTCATTGCTTGATATATTTGTCGTGGGTTAATTGTTGTTTGAATCGGGATTTCGTTGGAGGTCAAATCAACGACTGTTGATTCGCCTTGTGAGTCAACACGACCTCTGCAAATCTGTGTTCAACACCTACGAGCAAGCACATAAAAGATGGAAACTGAAAATAAGCTCAAGGAGTCGTGTGCCTAGTCCTAGGTCGACACTCAAGTGGGGACGATCCCCACACAACCACATTCGTTGGATTACACACGCGAGTCTTTGATCGAAGACCGCTGTAAAAGACAATTATTATATGACATGCAAAAATAAAATGCGAGACAAATTTTTTTTATTTGCTCCACGTATGTTTTGCGGCTCCTCGCAGCGGGAAGCGTCCTGCTTCTCGCCTCCTTGAATCATCAAGGGCCCTGCCACAAAAGCAATGGTTAGAGATCAAATAAAAAGAAAAGATTGTATAATGCAAATTAGATGAACAAAACGACCTATAAAATAAACACTGAATTAAATAAACAAAAATCCAAAAAAATATAAGAAATGAGCCGTGTCCCCGGCAACGGTGCCATTTGATAAACTGCAAAATCGGCCCTTTAAGAGAGTGTTTTTAGCACCTGGAATTGTCGTAGCAGTGCGGCCAATTCGGGTCATCAAAAGACCATCTCATTTAAATATATGTCGATCAAAATGCGATGGTCGTAGTTTTTTTTACTTGGTAAGATACCAAGGTCAAACTCAGGGACACAAGCCTCTCTTATTTTTGTCGGATTTTAGTCTATTTAGCTAAGTGTTGAGTTAAAGCAATTATAGGTCAAGGCATGCAAGAAGGACACAACAATGCATTAAAAAACATGAATTTTTTATTTTTATTTTATGATACAAGTAAATGTCATGAAATGCAATGAAACTATGCCCTAGACCAAAATAAATATGATGAGCAAATTAATACGAGTCAATTTCAAGTTCAAGTATCATTCAAGCTTGATGTAAAAATTAGACTAGGCATAAGTTAAAGCTTTAAGAGCCACATGGCCAATAAAATTATCATCAGAATTTATGTGTCCTAAATTGAGAATTAAACATGCCATTAGAAAGTGCGTCAAACAAGCTTCGAAACGGAACTGAAATCAACCAAATCGGATACACGATGCTCAAGATATGATAGAATGAAAACAAGGGCATAACTGAAATAAAACATGAAAATATAATTACAAAATGGTCCCTGGAAAGGACTGAAATGTAAATAGGAAAAAGAATTTGACCTTCCCTGTATTTTTCCCACACGCACAGGGGCCCTTCTGCAAATATTAAAAACCCGCAAGGGTTTCAATGTAAATATCCCCCTACGCGCATGGTCAGCACGTGAAGCAGGACCTGTTTGCAATATTGAAGACCTTCGTGGGTGTTCTGCAAATAGCCCAGAGTAGCACGTGCTCTTCCAGGTTCGGGTCGGCGAGGAGGCTCGGTGCAGCTTCGGCTTGGTTCGGGCGTCTGGTCAGGCTCGGCAGAGGTTACGCGGTGCCTCGGGTCGACTCGGGCGGTTCGAGGCTCGATGCAAGCTTGTGGAGGCTCGGGAGCATCCAAGCCTATGGCTAGGATGCGTAGGCTCGGCTGTGCTCTGGTGACGCCACGTGGCCGGTTGGAGCCCGTTGGATCGAGACAATCGGGCGGCTGATGTGCGTTCCTGGAGTGTTGACGTGGCGGCGTAGGAACTGTTGAATCTTGAGGATCCAACGGTACCTGGAAGGAACTCTGATCGGCGACATGGCAGCGTAGGAACCGTTGGATCTCGAGGATCCAACGGTACCTGGAAGGAACTCTGATCGGCGACGTGGGCTCTTCTGGACCGTTGGATGGTCACCGGGAGTGGACCATCCAACGGTAGCTGTGCTCTCTCCCCCACCTTCGGCTGGCGGCGCTTTTGGAGCTCCGGCGAAGGAGCTCCTACTCTGCCACTTCCATCCGACGTCATTGAACCTCCCCAGAACTCCAAGAAAAGTCGTCGAGGAAGAAGAGAGCTCGGGGGAGGTGTTGGTAATCATGAATAGCTCCATTGGAGCTTGCGTGATGAAGGCGGAGTTGACAAGATCTGCTCCGACGTCGCTCCGGCCATTGAAAAGATTTATCGCCCTGCAGGATTAGCAACATAGCCGAAGCAAACAGAAGTACGTGTGTGAATGAAGTGAGAGCTTGGCGAGCGAAGAAGGTGGAAGCTCAAAGCTCCTCCGCCTTGGAAGGCGGAGAAGGTGGGTCGATGGTGATCTAGGGTCTGGAGGATGGGGGTAGTGGTCTGAGACGAGCGCGTGAAGGGGGAGTGTGAGTCGGAGCTTGGGGAGTCCTCAACGGAGGTCGAGGACGATTGTAGAGATCTGGAGAATGAAGCAAAATAAGAATAAAATTCAGAGAAGAGATCGGAGAGCTTACCTGAGAGATGGCGGCGCAATTGGCTTGGGCTCGAGCTCCGAGGAGGGGCTCTGGGTCATCGCTGAACTCCCCCAGCCTTGGGGAGCAGCTTGGAGGGCTCGCAGCACCGCAGCTCCGCCGTGAAGGTCGGAGGGTCTACACCGGGGAGCGGGTCGTCTTCGATCGATCCTCTCGCCCCCCCTGTCACAAGGAGGCGGAGGAGGGCTAGGCCCCTCCCCACGTAAAGGTGGACAGTGGAAATAGGTGGCGGGGGCGGCGTATTTAAGGGGCGAGTCGGCGGTTTACTGTGATGGAAGGCGTGGTTTGACGGGCGATCATGGAGCAGATGAGAAGGGGTAGTGGGTAGTGGAGACATTGGCGAAGGTGGTGATGACTGGGGAAGATCGTGAGGCGGTTGGCGAGGTGCGAGGTGGTCGGAGGTGATGGGGATAAGGGGAAGGGGGAGAGGTGCCTGCGAGGATGGAGAACGTGGGGAGAAAGGGTCTTCGGGAGGTTGACGATGAAGCACCGCTGTTGGATCTGGAGATCCAACGGCTATTGAGTGTGTGCGAAAGAACGGCATGGATTGAATCAGGGACGACACGATCGGAGGCCCAAGATTCGGCCACGTGTTGCGCTGCGTAGTGAGCGCTGGCGGATGGCTTAGATGAGAAGTTAGGGTTGATCGAGCGGCTGAGGAGAGAGGCGGAAGCAGCGGCTGTGATGGAAAGGCAGGGGCGCGATCGAATGGATATAAACGCACCACGTGGCAGGCTGAGGACGAGGCGCGAACGTGCAGCGTGGATCAGAGATGGAGGCTAATCGGATGGCCAGGAATAAGAGCGGGTGTGGAGAGGACTGGGCCGTTGGATCAGGAGAATATCCAACGGCTCGGAGCGAGGGCGGATAAGACAAGGAGTAGCGGGCCACGTGGCTCACCCAGAACGGGCGACGTGGCCCAATTAGATTATTCAGATCTTCAAGTTGAAATATGAAGGACAAGATGGCCGAATTTTAGAAAACTCAAAACATGAAAGTTGTAGATCTTGATGAGGTCTACAAGTTACATGTTGATCAAAACTGGAGATGAGATCAAACAAAGACCCGAAATAATTTGGAGGATATTTTTAAGGCTAAAAATACCAAAGATTATAATTTTGTCATTTTTTTGTGGTTTTTAATTTATTGAGGACTCTGATAATTACAGGACATTATCTGGATTTTATTGACAAAACTTAAAGCAAGGGGGTTAATAATAGAACATTAAGATGATGAAATTGAGTTTCATTACAAGACTCCTGGGTCGAGGGCAAAGTGCCTCGACCCGGTTAGGGGTGGAATGTGTGGTCAGATGGGTCGGAACGGAGGCCTCCAGCGAGACGACGGTGATGGAGGCCCTCTTCTTGGTTCTGGGGCAAACCAAGGTGATCGGAGGGGCGTATAAGGTGGGTAGAGGTCTCGTGGGTGTGAATCGAGGGTCGGATGGTCAAATGGGTGGTCAGAGATGGCTGGCGACGGCAGAGGAGCTAGAAGAACCAAAATCTAAAAACTTAAATCTAGGCTAACCTACAAGCTATCTAAGCTACCTGATGGCCGCAATCGACTGGGTTGGAGATGCTGGACCTCCGGGTATCTTCGCCACAATGGTTCGTCGGGACCAGAGGCTCAGGCGCACCTTGCGGCGACGCACGGTGATGAAGCTCGTCGGATTAGTGGTTCCTGGCTTCCCGTGCCTCGCTTCGACCCTCCTCCACACGGCTGTCACTCAGACGAGGGAGAGGAGCTTATTGGCGATGAGGAGGAAGGCTAAAGATAGCGTGAAATGTCGACCGGAGCTGAGGTTAAATAGTGGTGCAGGTCCGAGAAGATGGGGTCGGGTAGGGCACGGTGAAGGCTCGGATCACTAGAATCAACCCCGGGCGAGGGTCTCGGATGAAGGATCTGTAAATGGAGCCCGGGGTTTCGATCGATGATGGTCGGATCAAGGCGTGAAAATTCTGAGAAATCAGGTCGGGGCATAGGATCCGTGGGCGAGTGGTCCTGGGGGGAGAGTTGACCGGGGGTCAACAATCCCCGTGGACCAATGGGAAGCCACCATTTATTAATTATTTGAAAATTAAATTAAAATTAGTAAATGATTTTATTTCGAAAAAAATCAAAATGAAAAATGTTTATTTATTTTCAAAGTATTTTTTAGTGATTTTTAATTATTTTTTTGAAAAATAAATAACGTTTTTACATTATATTATTATTATATATTGGTATATACATATATGTATTTTTTATTTTTATTTTTAATTGTTTATTTTTGTAAAAATATTACAATTATATATTTTATTTATTTACAACATAAAATTTGGAATAAATCAGTATTTTTATTTTATTTTTATGATTTATTTACATTAGTTAAATAAATAGGTTTATATACATATGTACATGGTATATATACAAGGTGGGAAATGATTTTTTATTATTTTTCTTTTTATTTTTCTTTTTATGTTTTTTATTTTATGTTTATAAATAAGTATAAATTAACAAAAACACATTTTTATTTTTATTTAGAGGAAAATAAAATTATTTATATACATAGGGTTATGTACAAGTGTGATTGACCCTATCTCCCTCTACTTGATTTCTTTTGCGGTCAGGCCCATGTTGAGCCCTCCCTTGGGATTAGGTCGCTCAATATTTATTCTAAATATTTCCCTCTTTTTCTTTTGTTTCTTTATTATTTTATTTATGCACAAAAACATGCTAATTATGCATAATTACAAGATGCATGCATTTTGACAATTTATGATATTTACACATATTTACGTGGTGTTTTGCAAAGGTTTTGTAGCTAAAATAAAAGAATAAAGAGTGGTGAATGGGGATTCATCACCCCCCCCATACTTAACTTTGCTAGTCCCTTAGCAAACACTTATTTGAAAAAGAAGTGAAAAAGAAAGGAAAAAGAAAAATAAGGGAAAATGCAGGGATCAATGCTGATTATTAAACTTTCCTTCATTAAATTGAAATATGGAGCTCGGTCAGATCTTTGGATTATTAATGTGTCGGAACCTTATTTAGACTTAGGTTTAAAACTTAACAGCCTCTAAGATCCACTAATCTATAGTCAAGACTCCTCAATAATCTAGATCAGAACAAGTTTACATACACAAACCCTGAAGACCATGAATCTTTCCTTGTACAGTGTAAGTGAGGTAAGCTCTCCACCTCAGAAGTAGCAAAATAACAACCCTCCCCAACAAGGTAACTCTATGACCCAAGTCTGGCCACTCTTTCCTTGAGGAGCGAGGTATTCCCTTCTAAGTTCAAGTTCAACCGGCTCAAGAAAAGGGGTAAGAAGAGAATGGACCATGGCCAGTGTAGCCATGTATCCCTGGGAGCTCAACCAGTGTAGCTAAGTCTCCCTGCTGCAAGCTACATAAGATGGAACATGAGTCTCAATCTTTTCTTATTGCACTATATACACTCCGGTGGTATTATCATTTTCTTTCAGACCCACCTCTTTTTTGGAGTAATTTTCTTTTTGCATTTTTTTGATGTGCATCTGTACAACATATCTACAAGGTGCAGCATATATACATAAGGAGTTTTTCCTCTTGAGCCAATAGACTATCACTCTTTTGAAGCATTATTGCAACCCACAAATCCTGTCGTTAGACCTCATGGCAACCAGACAAAGTTGAGAAGCACTTCCTTCACTATAAGAAGAAGAGAGGTTCCACCTAGAAGTACTACCCTCATATGCTACCCCAAGTCAAGGAAGATTGCCTCCTCACCACCTCATCCGTAGAGAGCTAGGTGTAAAGTGCGGGTCCAAGTCAAGCCATTGTCTATATGAGTCATGTGTGTGTTGTTAAGCGCTCTACTTAGGCTCATTGAGATGACATATGATCATAGCCTAGTGGACTCAAAGAATTAAGTCACCATGGACCTGAAAAGTCTCAACCCTAAGCCCTATATGGTTCCTCTTATAATTAGGTGGATTAAGATCTTCACCAAGCTCATTTTCCAATTTGATTCCGGGCTAGTTTAAATGTCAACTATAATCCTGGAAAAACTATACAAGTATATACAAAGATGCAATTTACAAACTATTTACACATCTGCAAAATTTTTGAAAAGTGTTTTGAAAACATGGATGTATGCATGAATGCAAGTTTTGCAACATATTTACAAAAATTTACATGAGGTTTTTGCAAAGTTTTGATTTTCAAAATATTTTACAAAAAATTTGTACTATATACATAATTTTGATATGAAAATATTTACAATCTATTTACACAAATGATTTTTACAAACATTTTTACAAAAATAATTTGTACAACTAGCTATGTATGTGCAATAAAAGAATTTTTATTTACAAGGAAAAATTTTAATGTTTATGGATTTTTGGGTTTTAGCCATTTTTATTTATTGACACACTCACACAAAGTACGAGTTATGGCTAAAGTATATATGGAATATATACACCCCCCTATAGTTAGCTCGAACGATGTCCTCAGAGTCAAGAGAGATTAAGAAGACATAACTCGTGCTTAGTATAGGGAAGTGAAAAGGAAGGCTATATACAAAGACGAATGAAAGAATAGAGATCCAAGAGGATCTCGGCATTTCCCCCTATACTTAGGATCAGATAATCCTAAGTATAGCAGGTTGTACACAAAGGGAAAATCTGAGTGAGAATGTACAGAGTCTACCTCCCTATACTTAGGGTACAATATCCCTAAGTAAGGCAGCAAAACTCCTCGAACTCGGACAGGTGAAGATAGGGCTCCTCGTGCATCTCCCCTGAGAATGTAGGCAGTCTCTGAATAAGCTCCAAATCCAAGACAAATGGTCCTAATGTAGAAGCTGACTGAGCTCCCTGTCCTATCTGCTTATCCACCATACTGGGATAGGAGACATCTGATACTCGTATCTGCTCAAACTGATCACGTATGAGGTGCACTCTCAACTCAGCAATGGCATCGCCCAGGCCACGCATCTGCTCCATCTGATCTCCGCGGACGTGTATCGCAGCATGCCCAGAGTAATGAAAGGGATGGGAGGTAGGGAACGGGAGGTTGGTCGAAGATCCAACCTCCCTCGAAGGTGGACTGGACTAATGGTCAGAAAATGGAGAAGCCGCAAGAGTCGGCAAGAAGTGAGGGGGATCCATCATCCAGGGATACAGAAGATGAAGAGAAGAAGAAGACTGGAGGGAGGGTGGGAGGGAGAAAGATAGATGGAAGGGATCTAGAAACACACAAGATGAGAAAGCAAACCCCTGATTCACCTACTCCACGCTGAGATGAAGATCGTAAGAGATCGGTCAATTATCTTGTCAATTTTATTTAGGTGATCAATTCAGTCTTTCAGAGTGATTACGTGAGCTGATAGGAATCCAATATTCTCAACCGACTGTCCTGAATGAAAGGATGGTAGTCAGTCAAGAAATCGGATATGGCTCTAGCCTAGGATGCGGATCACTCTCTCGCTCATCCAAACCAGACAAGGAGGGGGTTACTCTCCCCAAGACAGAATTTTAAATAAGGTGTCTTTTAGGTCTAGTGTAATTAGCAGTCCTGATTTTATTGTTTTTCTTTTTATGTCTTTTTTCAAAAATCGTCTAACAAATTTTTCGATTTCCTTTTATTCCTAAGTCGAGAAAAATGGGGGAGGAAAAACGGAAAAGCCGATGCGCGGAAAATCAATGATGCATGCACGAGATAGAAGGCGTACCTGACTCCAGCAGTCTACATGCAATTATGATCCACGCATAAATATAAACTACCTATATGGATGTAATGCGAGAACCACCCTAAGAAAAAACTTCTATTATCGTGAAGCACGAGTTTATTTGTCTAGATCCAAGCACGTTCTATGGGAACAAATATTCTATTAGGGCTTTGGACCTAATGCTACCTAGCTCAACGAAAATAAAAACCTAAGTCTAGGGGCTCAAGCACAGAAATCCATGTGAAATCAAAGAAAAAGAAAAATGAAAAAAAATCAAAACATGGTGGGGTCCCCCGAGCACACCAGTGCTCGGTGAAACAGACCCCGCAAAGTCCACAAATCTCTGAGAGTCCGGGTACCTGTATTATTACAAATATATAATTCTGCTGAAAAGTAAAGTAAACTAAACTAAACTATCTCTGCGGCTATTCCGCGGCTCCCGTACTCCTGCTCGGCTTCTTGCGCCCTCCTGCGGCTCTGTAGAGAAGAGAGATGCCTCCGACTCCCGTGGTTGCGTCAGCTCTTCGAGAAGAGCTGCCTCGGTCCTCGGGTCCTCACAAAAGGTCAAACAGAGGTGTATCAGAAATAGTTATTATAAAACTAAATGACAAGTGATAATAATAAAACACTACACTACGAAGTGAAAATAAAGACAAACAACACAAACAAAGACAAAAAGAAAAGAAAACAAAATTAAACAAAGAAAAACAAATAGCCGCGCAGACAAAGCCGCGAAAACAAAACCGAACAAAAATAAAAAACGCAGACTACTAAGACGTGCTACCCAGCAACAACGCCATTCTGATGACCGAGAAATTTTAGATATCTCAAGATCCGGGTGAGGTAAAAATCACTCTCGGGTCGTTGCAACCCAGATCGAGAAGACTTGGTCAACAAGAAAATATAAGAACCACCAAATAAGACAATCAAACAATAAAATTAGTAGCGCGGTCCTCACTAGTTTATTAACCTAGTATAGCGACCAGGGTTGGACTCAGGGAGCACGAGATGGCCGAGACGGCATATGAAGTAGTCAAAAATAATTTTTTCGGTGGATTTTAATTGTTTTTAATTTTTTTTTGTGTTTTTAATTATGTAAGAAAATATAAGCTCAAGCAAATTCAACAATTTATTTAAACACTCAAAAATGCCCAAAAAATTAAAATAAAATTGTTTTTGTGTTTTTTATGTTCTTAGTGTTTTTGGTGAATTTTTCAGAAATTTTCAATTTTTATTTAATTTTCTAAAAATCAAGAAAGGGGAAAATAGTGGGTCATTGTGCAGCCTGAATTGAAAGATCAATTAAATATATAAAATTGATCTATAAAAGTCTGGAGGTAATTTTTATGAAAAATATAAACAAAAACCAAGCTTAAAAAAAGAGTTTGTATTTTTTTGATTTTTATAGAATTTTTTAGAATTTTCATAAGATTTTTAGGGTTTTTCAATTTTTAAGGGTTTATAAATCCAAATAAGCTAAAAATTGGACAGAAACTCAAACACAGCAAAACAAAAAATTCTGATTTTTTTTATAATTTTTAGAAAAGTTTTTATATTTTTCTTTGATTTTCTTTTTCAAACAGTAATAAAAATACGTGTTTTTGAATTTTTAAAAATACCAAAAGCCTTGAAAATGTCCCAAAAATTTATGGAAATTTTACACAGTGGCAGGAGCCACGTGTCCAAATTTCTCCTAATTTGGAGTTTATTTGCTATTTTATCCAACAAATAAAAGAGCTACAACACACATAGACCTAAATGTAAAGAAACATACTTCCAGGGGCTTAAACGTAACATGTGCTTAAACTTTAAGGTAAAACGCGTAAAAAGCCCAGAAAATCAGCACATGCTCAATTAATTCACGCACAGGGGTATAAATGCAAATATCAATAACTTAATTTCATTTCATAACACAAACAAACCTCAAGCCTATACATGCAAAATATCCCAAACTATCACGTGACGATGCACGTGTTCCACGTAGACAGGGACTAAAACACAAATAAAATAAACACAAGGTCCATAGTGCAATTTATCCAAAATTAAAACAACTACACTAAATATTTATAGGACTAAACTATAAATGCAACCAACAGAGGGGCCTAAGTGAAATTACCCCCTTTATTTAAGATCGACGGTCTAGGGGGTGCCACGTGTAGATCTGATGGCTGAGAATATCAGCCACCCCTTCGCCGATGAACGCTCCAGATGAGCTCCTAGATGAATCGGACAGTGTAGATCTCTCGTGAACGAATAGCCATGATCCAAACTGGGGCAGAAGCTCGATCCAACGGTGGCTAGAGGTCCTGGAAGAACTCGACTCCGACGAAGTTCGTCGGCTCAATCCGTGCATGCTGAACCTCCTCTTGGGCTGTTGAGATGTGTAAAAGGATGCTCGGACGCTTCCGCAGTTGGCAGGCACCTCCGACGAAGCCGGGAAGCTCCAGAGAGCTCCGGCGACGAAGGAGGAGCGAAGCTCCTGTGCTCGAACTGTTGGACTCTCAGATGGGTCTCTTTGACCTGCAAAACGACACAGCAAGACTCCCGGGTCGAGGGCAAAGTGCATTGACCCGGTTAGGGGTGGAATGGGTGGTCAGATGGGTCAGAACGGAGGCCTCCGACGAGGCGACGGCAATGGAGGCCCGCTTCTTGGTTCCGAGGTGAACCAAGGTGATCAGAGGGGCGTAGAATGTGGGTAGAGGTCTCGTGGGTGTGAATCGAGGGTCAGATGGTCAAATGGGTGGTCGGAGATGGCTGGCGACGGCGACGGAGCTAAAAGAACCGAAATCTAAAAACAAAAATCTAGGTTAACCTACAAGCTATCTAAGCTACCTGATGGCTGCAATCGACTGGGTTGGAGATGCTAGACCTCCGGGGATCTTCGCCTCAATGGTTCGTCGGGACCAGAGGCTCGGGCGCACTTTGCGGCGGCGCACCGCGATGAAGTTCGTCGGATCAGTGGTTCCCGGCTTCTCGTGCCTCGCTTCGACCCTCCTCCGCACGACTGTCACTCAGGCAAGGGAGAGGAGCTCACTGGTGACGAGGGGGAAGGCCAAAGATAGCGTGAAATGTCGGCCGGAGCTGAGGTTAAATAGCGGTGCATGTCCGAGAAGATGGGGTCAAGCAGGGCACGGTGATGCTCGGATCCCTAGAATCAACCCCCGGCGAGGGTCTCAGATGAAGGATCTGTAAATGGAGCTCGCAGTTTCGATCGATGATGGTCGGATCAAGGCGCGAAATTCTAAGAAATCGGGTCGGGGCGCAGGATCCGCGGGCGAGTGGTCCTGGGGGAGAGTTGACCGGGGGTCAACAATCCCCCGTGGATCAATGGAAGCCGTCATTTATTAATTATTTGAAAATTCAATTAAAAATTTAAATGATTTTATTTCGAAAAAAATTCAAAATGAAAAATGTTAATTACTTTCAAAGTATTTTTTAGTGATTTTTAATTATTTTTTGAAAAATAAGTAACGTATTTACATTATATTATTATTATATATAGGTATATACATATATGTATTTTTTATTTTTTTTAATTATTTATTTTTGTACAATTATTCCAATTTTATATTTTATCTATTTACAACATCAAATTTGGAATAAAAAGGTATTTTTATTTTATTTTTATGATTTATTTACATTACTTAAATAAATGGGTTTATATACATATGTACATCGTATATATACAAGGTGGGAAACAATTTTTATTATTTTTCTTTTTATTTTGATTTTTATGATTTTTATTTTATTTTTATAAATAAGTACAAACTAACAAAAACACATTTTTATTTTTATTTAGAGGAAAATAAAATTAGTTATGTACATAGGGTTATGTACAAGTGTGATTGACCCTATCTCCCTCTACTTGGTTTCTTTTGCGGTCAGGCCCATTCTGAGCCCTCCATTGGGATTAGGTCGCTCAATATTTATTCTAAATATTTCCCTCTTTTTCTTGTGTTTCTTTATTCTTTTATTTATACACAAAAACATGCTAATTATGCATAATTACAAGATGCATGCATTTTGACAATTTATGATATTTACACGTATTCAATGGTTTTGTAGCTAATATAAAAGAATAAAGAGTGCTAAAAGGGGATTCATCAGAAACACTAATTAATTTAGTTATTATATTTTTTAATTTTTTTCATTCTTTAATTATTTTAATTAAGTTAGAGAGTTAGGCTTATTTTAAAACAATTGTTAGTCTCAATCTACACCAATAAACCAATTTGAAAACTATTTTACAAACCTTGTCACATAATTTTAGATTTTTCCAAAACTTTTTCAAAGATTTTTAAAACAAGTAAAAACCCCATTTTCCCAAATCTATGTAAAACATTTTTCAAGACAATGTCACATAGATGTAAGTTTTCTAAATATTTTACAAATCATTGTTGCAATAGGTACATATACTTTTACATATACTTTTACAAACCATGAAAAATATTTTTGAAAATGATGTCAAATAGGTACATAAGAGTTTTGAAATTATTTTTATAAAAATCAGTTACAACAAATAAATGGTACCCCCAGCCTAAAAAGTTTGAAACATTTAAAAATATTAGCTATGGCTAAAGTATATATGAAATATATATGGTACTCCCCCCTATACTTAGCCGGTGCTATGTCCTCAGCATAAAGTGATATGAAGTCATAGGTCATACTAAATATAAAGAAATGTATATAATTGAAATCAAGAAGAGATGGTGTATGAATGAGTGTAAAGAATAAGTGAGTAGAACACAATGACTCAGGTCCCTTATATTTTGGCTGAGAAATAGGCTAAGTAAAGAGATGGGAAATGAAAATTATGGGCCTGAGTTGAACAGTCAAAGACAACATAGTTCCCACAATACCTAGTCTGAAGAGTAGCCTAAGTATATGAATGTAGATCTAAAGATGAGGGAACCAAGACATGATTTGGGTTAGCTGAATGTATGATGATGACTGAATCTCAAGAGATGAAAGAAAAGGATTGCCATGGTTTCTGGGAGAGGTTGTGGAAATCATAATCAAGTACAAACAAACCCATTAGATTCTCCAACTCACACATGAAGACCAATAAATATTTGTCAATTTATCTTATCCATTTAATTGGTGATAATCCATGGTTTAAACCCATTACGAGCATGCTTAATTAGGACTTGGGAACTATCTTGAGGATACATCCTCACCTCTTACTATGGAAAAGCCCATAAATGCCGTAGTTAATAGTCTCAAATAGTTGTAGTATTCAAACAATCAAGATTTATCAAAACAACCACTAGTTAATTTATCAATTAATGCGAGAGATCAATTTATATTTTACTTGGACAAGACCAAGGTCACACTTAGGGAGACAACTGTCTCCTTAGGTCAATTTCTAGATGATTCAAAACTTAGGTCATCAAAGAAATATTTTTTTGTAATTTTTAAATGCAATGACTGGATAAAATGCAATTTGTGCAAAGTTCAGGGACTAAAATGTAATTTACGATCAAAATAAGACCAAAAATCCTCAAATTGGGCTATAAGATGAAATGTGATGAAATTAATGATCAACACTTTTTTTGAATTTTCTAATGCAATATGAATTAATTATAAATTAAAGATGCATGCCAGGTGACTTTTAGCAAATTAATTTTAAGAAATAGAAAACCTAATTATTTTCAAGAACTAAAATTATCCTAGATGTAACTAATGAGGATCTATTCCGAAAAAAATATAAATCCTAAAAATGTTGAGTTCATATTCTATTAAAAATTATTACTAAAGTCATCATTTACTTTATTATGACCTCGATATGTGTGAAAATGCAAAAAAAAAATGGTACACTTTAGAGCACATTAAAATTAATTACTACGAATTTTTGGAGCAATGATTGATTTAATATTAATTCCAGATCACATACTTCAAGGAAATGGGAAGATCTTTAAGCGCATCACAGAAGCGTGAGGATTGCATCATCATTTAATTTATTGCTCGAGGCAGCAGAATTTACATATTTTAATGTGATGGATCCACATGATCCAAGAACACTTTTCGGGTCGTTTCATCTAAACCCCAATTAGGTATTAATGTTACCTCTTGAAGCGTGGTTGTGATTGAGTCTCTAAACGAAGAGACATCTTGTTTAAAGTCCGATCCGACGAAGGAGACGCTTGCGAGCGCATTGATGAGATGCATGCTCCTTGCAATCCATGATGATGATCCAAGCGGTGAATCTCCTGATCTCATCACACGAGATCCGATGTCTTCTTCAGGAGCGAGGCGTACCGAAGGATACGGAGAACCACGAGCATATACTCCGGCAGCATTACGACGATGCTGCGGCGATGACGACTCTCTCAATGGCTCCATGGTGGATGGACACAATGAGAGAGAGAGAGACACACACATGACATGTAGAGAGAGAGAGAGGGAGAGAGAATATGTCGATTGTTAACTCGAAGAGCAATGGGTGCCTCTTCTTATATATAATATTTTGGGATCTATGGATCTCAATCCGTGGACAACATAATATTAATGGTTGAGATTGATTTGTGTTTCTTTCAATTACCATGATCTTGTTGTAAAAACACAACAATAATTAATTTAATTAAAATTAAAATATATTGATAAATCAATATAAATCAATTCAAAATTAAATTACTTTGACCTAGGAGATAACGAGGAGATAGACCTCATCCCCGAAAAATGGGGAGATGACCATTCTTCTCCTTTGGAGATTGGTGGTGGTCCATCCTCTTGAGGTGGACTTGGTCTATCTCTTCAATATCTCATGAGATCTCATTATCTCATGATATCTCTAAGATTTAAAACAACAATTTTTGTAAATTATTCTGCAAATTCTTTCATAATTATCTTGTGAATATTGCAATCATGCCATTGGAAAAATGTGAATCACATTCACATCCCAAAACAAAATGTAAATTATACTTTCAATTAATCATCCACTGTGAATCCAATTCACACCAATAATTAGTTAACAAATATAAATCACAATAATATCTCTCTAATATATTATAAATCACATTTACAATATATTTATGATTAATATGGATAGTGCTATCCACATTATTCATATCCATGATAATTAAATCACATTTAATCATCTTGGATCTCTATTCTCATGTGTCCAAATAATATGAATCACATTCACATTATTCACATATTTGATAATTAAATCACATTTAATTATCTCAAATAATTCTCCGTATAGTATGAATCGAATTCTTATTAATCATGATAATTAAATCACATTTAATTATCTATTTCTCTCAATGCTATACATATATCAACAATGAAATTATCATGAACTCTTTCAAGGATAATGTGTGTTCTCCGTGGATACTTGGAGAAAAGGACACGGCAATTGTAATGTTCCATGTATAGTGACTTGGATATTGAGATCACATCTCAAATCCAGATCTTGCAGGACTCCCAAAGATGATGCTTGATTAAATCAAGACTGCAAATCTAATCTTCTCTATGCATCTAAATCACTTTCAGATCATTTTCCAAGACATGGACCAAGATTACATCACTTGTCTAGTGGGAGGAGTCACTAAAATCCAGACCTTTTATCACTCCCTCGGAATGGAAGCGTCATGGTTATACAATCGTTTATGATCACATCACCCTCAGTTATTGCTAATACATGTACATCCTGCATACTGGAAGACCCAGATCAAACCTGAAGTTTTAGACTTCTTTTAGACTGTCTTCTTCAGGGTTTTATCATTAAGTTTCTCATTTGATCATTGGGAGTTGGTATCGATCCTATACTTTCCAAAAATATATATCATACCTAGGTGTTGATCATATACTTTCCAAAAGCATATATCAAACTACAAATTCAGTCAAGCTTCCAAAGCGAGACGATCGTGCACAGAATTTGATTCTTCCCAATATCGCATGAGTGAGCTCATGTCTTCCGGTTCAGTAATGAACATGTATGATCCCTTTGAGAGATCGTATTACTCATATGCCCTTGCATGCACACCAGAACGTTGGTGTATGGACCTTGGTTAGGTCATCAACCTATTGGTCTGCCAAATGTACAAATTCAGACATATAGTAATACATCTGTCTCCGGTCAGAGGATGCGTGCTTATATCGTGACAGCATACAACATAGGACTTTGGTTATCTTGATCTCGTTAAGTCAACTCTTTGACCTAACTTATCTAACACCTCTGAATCTCTATTCCTATACAGAGGACCTGCATCAAGAGGTCAGTCAGATATTAGACTAAATGAGAAACGATTGCCATCTCCTACTCAGGTTGGAGATCCTCTCTTAATAGTCACTTGATGATGCTTGATGAGTCATCAATGTAACTATTTAGATATTCATCCAAGCATCAGCCTCTACGATTCAATAATTGAATCATCAGCTATATAATCATTAATATGATCACCAGCCACTAAGGGAGTACCCCTCACATGCTTCTCATGTACAAGGGAGATAAGGCTTGCACTCCGCCCGATGCATTAAGGGGAGCGGGCTTTGGAGGCAAGTGCCACAGCGACTGAGAGGCAGAGTGGTCCTGCTGGTGGTTGAGGGCGAGTGACCGTCGCTTGAAGGGATGATGGTGACTCGTCCTGCAGCCGTAGAAGGAAAGATATGAAATGGAATCCAGGCTGGGCATATGGTGGAGTCGATGGCAAAAGAGTCGAGGCGGCTGTTGTCGTACATGTGGGGGAGTCACAATCACTGGTGCGTTTGTTGGAGAGCTGCTCTGGTTGAGGGCGATGGGGCGCATACGACGTTGGTGCGGTTAGTGATCGATGTCGAAGGTGGAGGTTGAGGTAAAGGTAGAGGTGACCGGCTGTGGAGGGTTAATATCACATCGGTGGTGATGACTTGTGAGGGATGGAGCGAGGGTGATCGAACACAATCGAGGATTTTAATGCCAATTTGATTGAAGAAGGAGAAATACGTGGGGCGATGGCGATGTAAGGTGGATGGTGTTGATTGGTTTGAGGTGAAAGAAGAACATATGATATAGACGGAGGGTGATAGTTTGATTCAGATCGATGTGGGAATTTGATCACAGCAGTGACAAAAACAAAAGAAGAAGAATGTGAGGAAGGAAGAGGAGGAAAGGTGAAGAAGAAAGGGAAATGGGATTTACCTATAGAGTTGTTCGCATGAGAAGGAGAGTTCATGGAGGAAATCTCAATGTTGTCTCTTGAGAGGACGACGATGCTCGAGCTTAAGCAATTGCGGGAAGGTAGTTTGGACAAGACATAGAGAGGTCTTGGATCACTCCTGGAGCATGAGGGGTCGTCACTCAATCAGAATAAGCCTCGTTGTCACCGAAGCTGCTCTAGAAGCTTTCTCTCTTTTCGTCCAGGGAATGGTGGATGCCCATGGATGAGAAACGACAACGAGGTTTTATGGGTGGTCGGGTCATTGTGAGAACGACGGGATTGTAGTGGGAGAGAAGAAGAGGAGGACGTGAGAGAGAGATTGGTAACATGGAGAGAGAGAGAGAGGGAATGACAGGGGAGGAGTAGTTGGCGCGTGGCGCATGAGAGGTGGTTGCATATGTGTGGTTCATGCGGTTGGGCAACCACATCGCGAGGGGGAGATGGAGCCGAGTTTGGCAGTTACTACAGGAGGGAGAGCGACCGCATTTACCGGGTCGTGGGGGCGTAGAGGAGCTTGTGGTGAGCATGCTCGACCGAGAGAGGAGGGAAATGCAGAGGTGGTTACGGTTCTTAGGTCGTGTGGATTCACAGGGATGGGCGTAGGGGGAGCAAGCGATTGCATGCTTGAACCTCTATAGAAGGTGGGAGGTTGCGTGCACCCACAGTGGGTCGTGCGCGAGAGGGTGGAACGGGAGGGGGACCACATGGTGTACGGGGGCACGATCACATGAAAAAATATAAAAAATAAAAAGTTAAGTTAAAAATAAAAAAATAAATAAATATAATTCAGACTAAAATAGAAAGAATGAATAAATAATAAAATAAAATAAAAAGAAAATAAGATAATATTAAATTATTAATAAATAAAGTAAGATAAATAACTAAAGTAATAACGATATAAATAAACTAAATAAATAAAAGAAAATAAAACTAAAATAAAGGCAAATAAAATTAAAATAAAAATGGGGTGACACGTGGCTACTTTAGGGTGACCACGTGTCGCTCCCTGAAAAATAAAAAATTAAATGTAAAGAAAAATAAAAAAGAAAAAACAAAAGGGGTCAAATTAAAAAGTGGTCAATATGAAAGTTGCTCTCTCATCAAGATCTACAACTTTCATGATGGATTCAAAACTAAAATAAATCATCTGTACGAAAAGTATTTTTAGTGGTATCCTATAGATATAAAATACCTCATTTTTTGTTTTATGTAAATTTTTTGTCATTTTTAAATAAGCTAAATAAACTAAATAAAATTAGAGAATATTTGAAATAAATATTTACGATTTAAACTTTTTTTGGAATTTTAATAATTGAGAAAATAAAAAGATAAAATAAATAAAATAAAGGGACATATGTACTATATACAAGGAGGGACCCAAAACCCAAATTTCACATACGAACTCCAATTCCTTTGAATTAGGTCTTGTTTTGAAGGTGATTGAACATACATTAATTCAAAAGTGAGTAGGGGTAGTGTATGAAAGAGACATTCATGTTGTAAGGCTTTTAGTCCCAAACTAGGGTTAGGGTTTTATTGGTCAATTTTACAAGTTAGTAATTTTTTTCTCTTTTTTTCATTTATTAATGTTAGTAATATATATATACACTGTAGAGTTGATTTTATTCAATTCTCAGTTAGTGAAAAAAATAAAATATGGGCAGTATGGTATAATACATGTGATTACAAGAGAATTTGGCTTCTTATTTAATATAAATATGCATGCCAAAATACATATATTAATTCTAAATGCACGAATGAGAATAATGTAAAATAAATGGATAAATGCGGCCAATTACTTGATAACAAAGCTCTATTTTCAACTTTTAGAAAGACAAATCACAGATTCATCAACCCCTATACTTAAACCTTTCTCGTCCCCGAGGTACGAAAATGAAATGCAAAAAGTGAAATGATTTTGGGTTCCGTACCAAGGTCATGAACAAAAGGTGAAAATGGATCTTGACTCGACCTTTGGATTAATGATGTGGCGGAACCTTATTGAGAATTGAATTTAAGACATAACAATCTTTAAGTTCCACAAGTCTCTATTCAGGTCCGATGAATCCCTGATTCTCACTCTTTATTCTTTTATTTTAGCTATTTATCTTGGCAAAGCAGCGTGTAAATCCTTGTAAATACAATAGCTTAGCATTCTGCATGCATTGATTAATATTGCATAATTAGCATGTTTTTTGGTAAAAATAAAAGAATAAAGGAAAAGAAAAAGGAAGGAGGTATTTAGAATAAATACAGAGTGACCCAAACCCCAAGAGAAGGTCAAACCTTGACCTGATCGCAAAATAAAATAAGTAGAGAGAGAGAGATAGGGTTCACTTTATATAGTGTACATATGATCTGTACTTGTGCATTTTATTTGTGTAATTATTTTGACAAATAAAATTAAATTATTTTCCACTACATTGTATATCTAGAAATAATATAAAATAAAAATAATAAAATTAAATAAAAATGAAAATAAAATATTCCTTTCATTGTACAAAATACACCTGTATATATATATATATATCACACCCTCAATTTATTATGTATCATTACATAATTTGGGAAAATAAAATAAAAATTATTTTATACTCCTAAAAATATGTTGTAAATAAATAAAATATAAAATAGGTGTATTTTTGTAAAAATAAAATATTAAAAATACTTGTACATAATACATAGGTATATTATACATGTCTATAATACTATATATTGTATATGCATTAATTTATTTTTCATAAAAAATAATTAAAACTGACAGTAAAAATAGTATAAAAAATAACAAACACTTTTTATTTTATACACTTTTTAATTTAAATCCATTTATTATTTTTAATTCATTTATCTTTATTTTTCCATCTGTTTTGTCCTGTAGCCTATTTTATCCGCATCCTAGGCCGCTCCTGATTGGCCCACCGTGGATTCGTTGACTCCGGTCAACTGGTCCCCTCCTCCTCCTTTTTGCCTGAATCGGGTTTGCCCCTATTTGCACCCAATTATCCTAATCTGATCATAGCACCTTACCATCCAATTTCAAGCCCCGATTACGAGGCGTGAATCCCTAATCCACGCCCGAGCTTCTCTCAGTCGATCCGCTCCTCGGTTTGCAGGATGCACCCTCACTTTCTCGGACCTGGAACCACTATATAGCATGCACCCCATCTTCCCTTTTTCACCACCTCTGGCTGCTCCAGTACTTCCGTTGCACCCGCTCTCCCTTTTCTAGAGTGACAACACGAGAGGGCGAGCGTGAGTCCATCGTTTGGAGCACTGGAAACCCTAGGTCCGATGAGAATTTTCTCAACTCCGTCGTGAGGAGCCCAGCCTCTGGAAGTGCTAGCCATCGAGGATATTACCCCCGTGGACCTTAGTACACACCCCCAGGAGACCTCCTTCATCCGTAAGCATTGTTATCTATCCTTCTATTTCCAGTTAGATTCCATCATTTACGCATGGATCATCTCTTCACTCCGACGACTAGATTGCATCCCCTGTTGTGCCTCGTTCTGACATTTACACACCCTCACCGGACCTCCATTCGCTTCTCTGTGCGCTCTACCACCCCCCTCTCGACTCCAATCGCCGGATTGGGGTAGAGCTGCAGGTCGACTCCCCCATTCCACTCGAGAGCTGGCCAATTCACCTTCCTCCTCTGTTTTCAATAGTAGTTGTGCTCTAACCCTCGCCGAAGCAACCTCTTCGAGCATAACCCTTCTCGTGCAGGGTTGAAGCACTAACATGCCTTATCTAGAGGTCCAGTACATGCTCAGGTAGCTCCAGGACCACCATTCCTCGCTAGGACCTTCTCCTTGGTCCTGGCCCCTTTTGAGCCCACCAGCAGCTGCTGACAGACCTCAGTACCATTTCCCCCTATTGAGCAACTTGCTAGGATGCCGGACAAAAACTTCATCATCGATTGAAACTTGTTGGAGGTGAGTTCATTCCAGTTCGTCCAGATGCCTTCTCCACCGTCAGATCGAAGCCTCTTCCAGGTCTAATCGTCACTGTCCTATATAAAGGAGCCTTGACCGCCATATTCATCTGAGGATCCACCAGCAGTCGTCCATCGTCGAAGGGGTATCCCCCTATCCTGACCGTTAATCCATAAGTGGAGTGCCATCAGCCGTTGGATGGTGCTTTAATAAAGGGTAATTTGCACTTAGGCACTTTCTTATTTTGCATTTGGTATCTAGTCATGTAAATAAATGTCGTAGTTTATTTTAGTTAAGATTTTTTGCAGTTTGGACCTCAAATTTTTAGTATTTGCATTTAAGTCTAGTTTGTGCGAATTCACATGCAGTCCCATGTGCCTTTTTAGGTTAATTGCATGCAATGTCCTAAACTTCTAAGCTATTATTATTTGAATGGAAAGCTTTTGAGATTGGCATTTATATCCCTGTGAGGATTGTTCACGTGACGTGCGCGTGGTTCCTTGGGCTTTTTGCAATACAAGCCCTATACTTTTCCTGTATGTTATTATTTGGTTTGGAACTTTGTGCTATTTGGAAGTAGGTCCCTATAAGTTGCATGTTTTATATCTAATTAAATAAATACCAAATAAACACCCAAAAGTTCTCGAAAAATTAATGTTATCTCCAGTTGATACGTAATATTTGTTGTGATTTTTCTAGATTAATTTATTTCATTCATTTTTTTAAAAAAATAAAAAAACCCATAAAAAGAGTCCTATCTATTTGGAAAAATACATAAAAATTCAAAATATTACCTCAAAAATGCCATAAAAAATCCCTGCTTGTGTGTTTTTGTATGCTTTGTATTCAGTGGAATTTTTGTTGGAAAAACCCTCATAAAACCCTAAAATTGTAAAAGACCTAAAAACTTCTAAAAATCATCAAAGATTCTAAAAAATCTAAAAATACCATTTCAATTGTTATGTGTACCTTTGTTTATATAGTTTATCAAAAAATTGCTCCCTAGGACTTCAGGGCATTTTAAGCATTTTTAACTTGCAATAATGTCCTGGATGTGCACTGCTTGCATTTTTGGCCTTTTTTTATTTTAATAAAATCACAAAAATATCAGAAAACCCTCAAATTAATATTTAGAAACCCAAAAATATTTTTATCTTAATTTTTGAGCATTTTTAGTCTTAAATAAAAATTTAAAAAGGCATGTTTTTGGCTTTACTTTCTTATTTGCCTATTTTGTTCTTTAATAAAAAATTTATAAAAATTTGCAAAATTAAAACCATTAAAAATGTTTTTTATACTAAGTTGTGACTACTTCATAGTCTTACTTGTGCTCCTTGTGTTCGGCCCTAGTTGCTATACTAGGTGAAAATTAATAGCGATGACCACTTAAATTTTTGCATGCTTTGATTGTCTTACCTTTGGATTGAGTGGTTCTTTTTATTTTCTTGATTGATCGAGTTGATCGATTAGGGACAACGACTTAGTGATTTATTTTCCACCTTAGTCGATCTCTGATTCTCGCGTCATCGGAATAATGTCGTTACCGTGGAGCACGTCTTAGTAGTCGCTTTTTATATTTTTGCCTATTTTTATTTCTATTTGATATAATTGTTTTCTAATGCTTTCTCCATTTTACTTTCTGTGCGAGGAACCGCTCGAGGATGCTTCGGCTTTCTGTTGGAGTACCCGCATCCGAGGAGAAGCGAGAGAGGAGGAAAAATTACTTATAGCATTTAGAGTAGTTAGTTTATTTTTCAGCAGACTTATCATAATTGTAATAATTTTGGACTCCTTGGACTCTTCTTGCACACTTAGACTTATCGGGGTCTGTTTCACCATGCACCGGTGTGCTGGGGGGACCTCACCAGATTTTTCGTGCTTTTGTTTTGATCGCATTTTCTTTCTATTTGATTTCCATAGATTTAGCCCCTAGACTTAGGATTTTTTGTGATTGTAACGTAAATAGCTAAGGCCCAACACCTAATTGCTTGCATGTGCTTGTAGATCGTAATTGGACCTAGTTAAAAATAATTAATAAAAAGCTAACTTGATCGATTGAGAGGTCATGTGCCGCTAGAGGTCGTATACAACGCGTGCAGGATCTGTTGTGGCAAAGACCAATCGACATCCGAGACTGAACATCAATCTCTCTCTGATCAGTTAGCTATTGTTCTTCATGATCATTAGAAATTTCTCGTCTAAGGCCGATTTCTTCGTGCATCATATAGTTAATTTATTTTCAATCTTTTAATTTATGCATGGATCGCCCTGCAGGTAGAGTGATGGAGATAGGTACACATTTCTATATTTGCATGCATCATCGTATTTGATAGCGCATCAGCTTATTCGACTTTCTCCCCCTGTTTTTGGACATAAAATAACCCAGGAAATCAAAAAATTCGTTAGGCGCTATTTTATTTGAAAAAAATCTAAAAAATAGAAGACCATAAAATTGGGACTGTTAATGCAAACTCGACCCTAAAATTCACCTCATCTATAAATTTTTGTTTTGGGGAGTCACCCCCTCATAGGTTGGTTTGTTTGTAGCGAGAGAGTGACCCCCCACACTAGGCTAGAGCCATACCTGAACTTCTTTCAGACTGTTGGTCTTGGGGTTAGTTGTTCGTAACTGGGTAGCCGGTAAGCGGTCCGGGACTTCCTAAGCAGAGTGGATAGATCGGGTAGTCGGTAAACGGTCCGCAATCCATACTGGCCGGGAAAGATCTAACAGTGGGATTGGGCCAGTCTCCAGGGAGCATCGGGTTCCTAACATCTCGCTTAATCGCTCTTATAGACTGATTGATCACCTAAATAAAATTGACAAGATTAACGACCGAACCTTTACGGTCATTAGCTCTTGTGTTGAGTAGATGAAGGTTTGACTTCTGATCATGTTTGCATTCCAGATCTCATCCGCATTCATTCCTACATCACGATGATGGGAAGGAGGTCCCTTAGGCAGCCTTTGATAGCACCGGTCTTGAGAACTCCTTTCTACTCATCTAGGGCAGCTTCAGAGAGCCCAGACCCACTCTCCAAACCTGAGTTCGCTACCACCGTGTTCCCCCTCGACCACCCTTCTTCCATCAGTTCTGAGGTGACAGAGCAAAGGCCAACACATATATATGTTCATTTGACGGCACTTGAGTTGGGGTCTTTTGCCTTTGCAGAGACCCGCAAGATGGCCAGTAGTGAGGGATGCACCAATGAGAAGACCAAGGATTCCACATACTTTCTTGATCAAGACGCCATCAACAACACACTTCTAGCATCCCTGGAGACCATGTAGAGATAGATTCTTGACCAGGGAACATTTATGGCAGAGGTGCGACAAGAGCTCGCTGAGATGAGAGCCGATATAGGAGATTCACAGAGACCAGGTGGTGGAGAGATAACTGTAGCTGGAGGAGGAGCCGGAGGAGGAGATAGATGACCATAGGATCAGCCAGAGCTAGTTAGACAACGACGGTCGATGAGATAGTTGCACAACCCTGGTGCAACTCTTACTCATCGATGAATTTAGCTCCCTGAGATCCTGGGAGATTTTGAGCTCTGCCCATAAACCATTCAGCTTTTGCTCAGATTCCACGGGCTTTCAACCGAGGAGCCGCATCTCCATCTCCAGGAGTTTGAGATGATCTGCAGCACTTTCCACGGCCGATTCATGGACAAGGACATGATAAAGATATCACCTTCCCTTTCTCATTGGCTGACAGAGCATCCTACTGGCTGAAACATTCGGGGAGGTACGTCACCTCTTGGGAGCAACTCCGGACCGAGTACTTGATCAAGTACTATCCACTTGGTCGGACCTATGCAACCAGAGCCATGATCAACAATTTCACCATGATCCCGAACGAGTAGTTTCACAAGGCTTGAGATCGCTTTAGAAAACTCATCGACCGGTATCCACACCATGAGATATCAAAGCCCAATTTAGTCCACAATTTCTTTTGTGGGATGACACAAGAGTTACAGGGGCTTGTCAATGTCTCATGTGGGGGGGCCCTATTTCACCAAGGATGGACCAAGTCTGGGCCATCTACGAGGAGATGGCAGAAAACTACACTGTGATGTCCCAGACTCGAGCTTACACACTAGGGAAGACCCACCCACAGGACGTGTCCTATTAGAGGATAGCAAGGGTCGATACATGTCCATATACTTCATCAGCAACAACAACATCACAAGAAGAGTCATCCGCAACTGACATGGGGATCATCAGCGAGAAGCTGGACCGCATCGAGATCATAGACAAGAAGTAGTACCAGGGCATGACACAGATAGATCAATTGGCACAGACTCTTAGTGACCTGAAGACCCAGATCATGTGTCTTCAGGAGGCACAAATGGCTCCTCAGCCTCTTCTCAGGTCACAGGCTGATCCAAGCAGTAGCAGCCCTTTCCAGCCATCTACCCACTACCGCCAGATTCACCACGTTCAGGTAGAGCCAGTCCAGCTGCAGTAGCACTACTCTCAACCACCACCATCTAAGGACACTCAGATGTGGTGTATCAGTCGGATCAGCCCCTTGCAGTTCTTCCCCCTTCCTAGTACGAGCAAGAGTTGTTGATGGAAGTCAACGACATTTGGTATGAATGGCAGCAGCCTGGGATCCAACATGATCATCCTGGATTCAGGTGGTCTACTAAAGGCACCTCATACCAGAATCAGCCTCAAGCTCAAGGTGGACAGATCAGCCAGCAGCAACAACAACAACCCAGTACTCCCAACCACAGCATCACTTCCAGTAGGGATCTCATCCCTGCCAATAGAGACAATAGTGTAGGCAGCAACAACAACCTCAACAATATTCTCAGCCTCCCCCTCAGTAGTATTCTTAGCCTCCCCCTCACCAGTACCATCAGAGCTAGCCTCATTTCCAGCGAGGCAACCCGTTCGGTTCTCATGGACAATTCTATGAGAACCAGCCCTTGATGAACTCGCCCGCCTACTCTCATACCAGCAGGCATCTTTCTGGTGGGAGATCGACGAGTTCCGGCAGGAGATGAGGGATATTATCAAGGGCAAGGCCGCCATACCTGCTCAGATCGAGCCAAACCCTAACAATATGAAGAGGAAGGATAAGCAGGTACAATTCACAAAGACCACCCCTCCTAGTGATTCTTTGGGTGATATTTCTTCCTGCATATTTGATGCTGATTTTGTGACACTTAAGAGCGATAGGATGCCACCCGACAACGCTCATCTGAGTGATGACCACATAAGGACTCAGGAGAGCTAGACGAGGAGGATAGTGGTGCTGATGCTGCTTATGATGACGATGATGGTGGTGCTGATACCACCAAGGATGATGATCCAGCTGATGGTTATGAGGTTGTCGTTTCTCTAGATGCAGTTGATGGTGCTGACGCCACCATTTCACTTGATGTTGAGCCAGAGCACGGTGCTGATGCCGCAAAGACTAATGTCGTGGGTGGTGTTGATGCCACCAGTTTTCATTCAGTTGTATTTCCTCCTGTTGATGTATCTCAGGATAGTTTTGAAAAGATAAAAAACATGAATAAAGGATAGGTTTCTTTATCTTCTTTGAGCCCATATGTATTACATGATGATATTGATATGGACTCCATTCAATCATAGGCACATGAACCTCTTCCTAGCCCTCTATCTGAGGAGGGCTCAACCATCCACTTCCCTCAAGCACTCCGCTTGGCAAAGGGGAATAAAAAAGAAAATCCAAAAAAGAAACATCAACTAGAGTTCTGCCAGCAGATGATTGACATATTCTAGATTCAAATGACTCTACAGGAGGCACGTGAGCACATCCCTCTCTTCCAAAAGAACTTGAGAGAGAAGACTACCATCTGCGGGAAGAGAAGGAACCACAATGCCAAGATCCATGTGCTCACTCATGCCACATGCTTCGCCATCCAGAATAGTTTGCCAATCAAGAGGCCAGTCGCAGGAGCTCCTTATGTCAGATGCCATATTCATGAGCAGCTGTTCGATCAGACTCAATTAGATAGCGGCTCTTCCATCAACCTCCTTCTGTCATCCTTACTCAACCGATTTGAATTTGGCCCTCTTCAACAGAGTAGGACAGACCTTCAATTTGTTGATAGATCTATCAAGAGGCTGAAGGGGTTGTTGAAGGATGTGGAAATCACAATTCAGGGCCTGAAATTCCCCGTTGACTTTGTTGTATTGGACAAGGAGATCCCAGAGTCTGTGATAGATACCCCCATCATACTAGGACGTCCATTTTTGGCCACAGCCAAGGCGGTGTCCGATCGTGATGGTGGGAAGGTATAATTTTGCGATGAGGGAGAAAGTGTGCAAATAGAAACGATCGATGAGACCCGAGCGAGAGATTCAGCTTGCTCCGAGCAGTCCAGCAATGCAGAGCTAATGACAAAGCGAGACGTCCACCAGGAGTGCAATTTTGTGATCACAAATGATGAAGTGGTTTGGTCTGACCCTGTATCATGAGCTCTTATCTCACCTTCAGACACTACAGATTCACAATTTCTAGGATATGAGAGTTCGGATACTACACTCTTGGCCAAGGACACATTTGAGGTTGACGATCACGGTTTGGATAGTGAAGCAGATTACATTTCTTGCTCTTCTGATTCAGATCCCTTGGATTCAGACATTGATTGGGTTGAGTTTGATGAGTATTTGCCATTTCTGATTCCCACAGGGCCGACAACTATGGTAAAGATTGAGCCAACACCCACTACAGACACACCAACAAGACCGTCTTCCCCAGATTCACATGATCAGCGGGAGTTCTCCCATGCAGATTTGGTTGCTTTCACGTAGACATTCCAGAAGCCAGATTTGCTAGCTCCCAATTGCCTAGAGTTGAAGCCCTTGCCACAGTCACTGAAGTACAGATTCCTTGTTGGTGAGCATGAGATGTACCCAGTCATTATCTCAGCATATTTGACAAGATAACAAGAATCTCCTTTGATGGAGGTTCCTGGAAGGAACCACAAGGCGATTGGATGGAGCGTAGCTGATCTCCGGGGGATAAGTCCGGACATGTGCTCCCACCATATTTATCTCGAAGATGACACTAAGCCCTCATGTGAGTTCCAGTGAGGTGGAACTTGAATCTTTGAGATGTAGTCATGAAAGATATGTCAAAATGGTGGAGTGCCGATTTTATCTACCCCATCTCTGACTCCAAGTGGGTTAGTGATAAGCCGCAAAATCGGCTCTTTATAGTGCTAAATTAGCACTTGGAATGATCATCGTAGTCAGGCCGATTTTGGTCATCAAAAAGACCATCTCATTGATATATGTCAGATAAGAATGCGATGGTCATGAATTTATTTTACTTGGTAAGAAACCAAGGTTGAACTCAGGGACACGAGCCTCTCTCGTATTAATCTGATTTCTATTTATTTATATAAGTGTTGACTTACAGGCATATAGGTCAAAATCATGCAAGAGAAGACAACAATGCATTAAAATAAACATGCATTTTTTTATTCATTTTTTTATCATGCAAATAAATGCCATAAAATGCAATGCGATGCAATGGAAATATACCCTAGGTTACAAGGATGAGCCAACTAAACCAAAGTTGATTTCAGAGTTAAATGAAGCAACAACTCATTTGACATAAAGTGCAAGGTTAATCAGAAAGGCATACAAAAAACACTAGATTTAATTCAAAGTACATTGAGATCACAGTGTCAATATAAAGTGAACAAATATGCCATTAAAAAGTACGTCAAACAAGCGTTAAAATGTAACTGAAATCAACTTAATCCGAGCTACAGTACTCAAGATATGCATAAAGGAAAGCAAGGGCATAACTGAAATAAAACATGAAAATATAATTACAAAAAGGTCCCTGGAAAGCACTGAAATGTAAATATGCAAAAGAACGTGACCTTCCCTGTAATTTTCCCGCATGCATAGGGGCCTTTCTGCAAATATTAAAACCTGCGAGGGTTTCAGTGTAAATTACCCCTACGCATGTGGTCTGCACGTGACCGGGACCAGTTCGCAATTTGGAGAAGACGGTGGGCTCTTCTGCAAATTTCCCAAGTACGCACGTGCCAGGCACGTGCGACCTAGGCTTGGAAGGAGGCTCGGGGTCAGCAGAGGTTCGGAGGCGCTTCGGCTGGCTCGGGCGTTGGCTTTGGCTCAGTGCAGGCTCGTGGAGGCTCGGAAGTCCCAAGCCTGGGGGTCGAAGACGAAGGCTCGGGGAGGTTCTGGTGACGCCACGTGGCTAGCTCGACGACCGTTGGATCGTGTGGATCCAAAGGCTCCTGGTATAGTTAACGCAATCTCTTCTGAGCCGTTGGATGATGAAGATCCAACGGTGCCTGCTCCAAGGATTATGTGTCGACGTGGCTGCATTGCGGCCGTCAGATTGAAAAGATCCGACAGCTGTTGACGTTGCTGGCATGGCCTCGTTATGGCCGTTGGATGGTCGCTGAAAGAAGACCATCCAACGGCTGTTGTCCCTTCTCCTCCTCCCGAAGCTGGCGGCGAGTTTGGAGCTCCGGCGAAGGAGCTCCTCCTCTGCCGCTCGCTCCCTGCTATTGTGGACTTCCCCCGAGCTCAAAGACAAGTCAACGATGAAGCGGAGAGCTCGGAGGAGGTCCAGAAGACTCTGGTGCTGCTCACAGGGGCTCGGAGAAAAGCTGCGGCGTCGATGAAGTCAGCTCCGACCAGGCTCTGGCCATTGATCAAATGAGCGACCTGCAGCATTAGTAGCACATAGCCGAGGCATAGAGGTGCGTGCGTGAGCGAAGTGGGAGCTCGGGGAACGAAGAGGGATGGGAGCTCAATGCTCCTCCGTCGTGGGTGGCGGAGGAGATGGGTCGGCGGTGGCTGAGCGTCTGGAGGAAGGGAAGAGGTGATCGGAGATCGTCGCATGGAAGAGTGGAGTGTGGCGGAGCTCGGAGGGTGTTCAATGGGGCTGGGAAGGGGGTAGACTGACCTAGAAAATTACAAGAATTAAAACGAAAAGTACAAAAAAGGGATCGGAGGCTTACCTGAGCAATGGCGGGTCGAAGGGCCTGTGATTGAGCTCCAAAAGGAGCTCGGGGTCTTCGCAACATGCTGGGCGGCTGTCCCAGCGAGCTCAAGTGGTCGCAGAGCGCCGCAGCTCTGCCGTGATAGGCGGAGGGTCGACACCGGGAAGAAGAGCCGTCTTTGCTCGATCCTCTCACCCCTCTCTGTCACAGAGAGGTGGAGGAGGGCTGGGCCTCCTCCCACGTAAAGGTGGACAACGGTGTATGGTGGGAGGGGCGGAGTATTTGAAGGGCGATGATGGCAGAAGTGGTGGTGGTCGACGTGGGTTTAGAGGGCTATAGGGGGCGACTGGAAGGTCATCGAGGTTCGTGGGGTGATGTGCGAGATAGAGGGAAGAGTGGGGAAGACCGAGAGGTGGTTGGCGATGGGAGAAGTCAACTGGGGTGGCGTAGAAAAAGGAAAGGGGGAAGGGTGTGCGCGATCTGGATCGTGGGAGAGAGAGAGAGGCTGCTGGAGGTTGACGACGACCGATAGACATTGGATCTGGAGATCCAACGGCTGTCGTTGAGGCGCGAAGGGACGGTCGCGATTAAGTCAGGGGGCGGAGCGATCAAAGGCCGATGAGCTGCCACGTGTTGAGCATTAGGCGCGGCGCTGGCGAGCGGCTAGGATGGGAAGTCAGGGTTGATCAAGCGGTTGAGGGTTGGTGCGGAGATAACGGCTGTGATGGGAGATCTAGGGCGTAATCCAGCGGTCTAAGATGCACCACATGGTGTGCTCATCTTGAGGCGCGAATGAATGGTGTGGATTGAAGGCGGGGGAATCAGACGGTTGAGGGAAAGCAGCGGGCGTGGAGAGATGGGAGCCGTTGGATCTCAGGAGGAGATCTGACGGCCCAGATCGCAGGCAGATGGGGCAAGGGAAGCGGGCCACGTGGCTCACCCAGATTGGGCCACGTGGCCCAATCAGATTATTGCAAACTTCAAGTTGAAATATGAAGGTCAAGATGGCCGAATTTGAGAAAACTCAAAACATGAAAGTTGTAGATCTTGATGAGATCTACAATTTTTAGTTGGCCAAAACTGGAGATGAAGTCAAACAAATGCCCGAAATATTTTTAAGGGTATTTTTAAGGCTAAAAATACCACAGATTTTTGTTTTGTCATTTTTTTGTGATTTTTAATTTATTTGAGACTCTGATAATTACAGGACATTAACCGGGATTTATTGACACTCAGCTTAAGCAAGGGGGTTAAAAATGAGAAATAAAGATGATGAAATCGAGTTTCATCACCCCCTATACTTAAACTATGCTCGTCCTCGAGCATCAAAAGGAATGACTAAGTTGGATTAACCCCCTTGTGCATGTGAATACAGGATCCAATCTGATCAAGTTGACTCGACTTTAGAGATCCAAAATTCTAGAGTTCAACTCAGCCTTAATCAAGAGGTATCCAATTCCTCTACTTCTCTAGACTCTCTCTGATGTACATATAAACTAAAGGATATGAAGTTTAGTGTTGACTGCAGTTCTGAGAGTAGAGTCAATTCGTCACCCAAAATCTTGGTCCGAGAAAATCTCCTAAGGACCCAATCCTCAGCACTAGGGAATAAATCAAATCTTGCATTCAGTCCACCGTCTCTTTAGTTGTCAGACTTAGAAAATGTAGATGGCAGGCCATAAATGGAGGGCATGGGATTGTGTCAATTATTCTCTCCCTCTCATTGGAACAAGGATTCTCTCTAGTGCCTTTTTACGTAACACATTTTTTTTGGTGTTGATCAGTGCGTCCGTCAAGAGAAGTTGGAGCCGTCTGCACTTGTTTTCCTGGGAGTACACCGGGGTGTGTCTCTTTTGAGTACCTATCGTACCTTCGACACCCAGACTTGTAGCATTTACGATGCAGAGGCCTTTTTTGGTGCAAGCCCGACTCCTGGTCCTAATAGCGGTGGTCCAAGTGGACACTTTGAAAAGTTTGGGAGCGCTCGCCTTTGGTGGAAGCTCTTTGATATGTAACTTTGTGGAATGAGAGCTTTTCTTTGAAATTTCATTGACTTGTATAATTTGTGGCTAGCTCCACTGCTTTTACCAATTGTGGCGCACACTGATCAACATTTTTTTTATTTATTTCACACTCTGGCACTTAGGTCAATGTCAAGAGATTAGTATAAGAACCAAGTTCTCATACTGGATAATATTGCTGACACTCAGGTTTCATGAAGCCTCTCAAAGACTTTATCCCATCCTCGAGCATCATAAGATCGAAATCCAAACTCGACTTCCTCATCCCAATCCCTCAGGTGAAAAATCAACTCATCTCATCAAAAACCGCAGTCGTGCATGTGATGTGCTGATCATATTCTTTGTCTGAGACTAAGCATGGAATATAGCATGCAAATCTAGAAACCTAGGGGAATGTGGACAATTAAGTCAATGACCTGATGGCTAAGGCTGGTTAATCCTAAAATCTCAAAGACCTCAAAAAGTTAAGTTTTCTTGATCATTTCAGATCCTGGGTGAAAGTGTAGGTGTAGAGGATTAATCCAACTTCTTCATTCAAAAACAAGATGCATTTTTTTATTTCATTTTTTTGAACTTCAAGAGATATTAGAACTTCCTAAACTCAATTGAGCATCTGCAATTCAGCCAGTATGGATGTAACTACAGGCCGAAGCCCGTTGCTTGAGGACGGGGCCTTGCGCGATGTCCTCTAAACCATCCAATCTGCTAAGGGCGAACCCTCACTGAATGCGGCTTACTTAATTGGGCTTAGTAGTCACTAACGGCTCCTAAAGGGTTTTTGGTTTTTTTTCTGATTTTTATGGATTTTAATAGAGGTTAAAACACGAGTTAAACTCAACTTTTCTTGAAAAGAGATGGCGATTTTTCAAAACCATGTCACACAAAATAAAAAGTTTTCAAAACATTTTCAAAAATCATTTTGGAAAATATTTTTATAAAAATAGCCTAACATAATATCGAAAAGCCGCGAAACCATTTGAGTTCTCTTAGTCCAAAGAGTTTTACCTTAGCCAAAAAGTTTTTAATTTTTCAAATTTTTCAGATTATAGCTAAAGTAAATATACGGTATATATGGTTATACTCCCCTATACTTAAACTTTGCTATGTCCTCATAGCACTAGATGTTACAAGTACATAGGTCCATTTAAGTATAGCGAAATATACGGGAGCTAAGAGGGGTTCCCCCTATACTTAGGTTAGAAATAACCTAAGTATAAAGGCAAGAAAAGAAGAGTAGAGAAAATCACGGGGACTTGGGTCCCCCCTATACTTAGGCTGAGATTAGCCTAAGTATAAAGATGGAAATGGATGTTGGGAGGGACCCAAGGTGAACGAAGAAGATGGATGGATGTACAGATGAGCGGATGAATCTTCGGAGATGAATGGAGTAACTAAGGTTCTGGGGTGTGTATCGAATCAAACAAGGCTCAATCAAGCAAGCAAACCCTTAGTTTCACCAACTCACACATGAAACCAACCGAGGTTGGTTGATTATCTTGTCAGTTTTATTGATGATAAAACATTAGATATTTACGCGGACAAAAATGTGACTTGAAAACCAATGCGCAACCGAGGGTGTTGCCCTCCCAAAACCAAATTTTTACTCCATTTTTCTGGTTGACTTGCAATTTACAATCCCAATTTTATGTTAAGTTATCACTGAATTATGGTTAGCACAAAATCAAGAAGTCATCGTCTACCGTTCATTCCCTTTTTCCATTTAACCTAGGTGATCAAGCTAGGAAAAAGAAACCGAGAAAAACATGTATTCGATAAAAAACCGCGATCTAGGCTAAGCGATAAATCATGCAGTGATTTGACAAAAATACGTGAAAACTTGGGCTGTTTTGAAAACCAAATCCAACATGTATGCAAGTCGAAAAAGTCGCACCTAATCATGCATATATTAGCGATGATTGATCTTCATTAATTTTAGCTAAGTGATGCGAGATTATGTGCGTATAGAATTTAGTGTGTCCTACCTACGATCAAGCATGTAAAAATATGAAAAATAAAATTAGCTCGGACAGCCGCGTGCCTAGTCCTAGGTCGACACTCAAGTGGGGACGATCCCCACACAACCACATTCGTTCGATTACACTTGCGAGTCTTCAATCGAAGACCGCTGTAAAAGATGAGTTTATTAAAAGTTCATGCATGGAAATTAAAATGCAAGACATTTTTTTTCTTTCTTCTCGATGTACTCCAAGCGGTTCCTGCGGTTCCTCTCAGCGGGAGACACCAACTCCTCGCCTCCATGATCCATCAAGGGCCCTGCCACAGAAACAATGGTTAGAGATCAATCGAAAAGAAAATGCAAAATAAATGAACAAAAATGACCTATAAAATGAACACTTAATAAAATAAACAAAATTCTAAATAATATGAGAAATGAGCCGTGTCCCCGGCAACGGCGCCATTTGATAAGCCGCAAAATTGGCCCTTTAATAGTGCTAAATTAGCACTTTGAATCATCATCGTAGTCAGGCCGATTTTGGTCATCAAAAAGACCATCTCATTGATATATGTCAGATGAGAATGCGATGGTCATGAATTTATTTTACTTGGTAAGAAACCAAGGTTGAACTCAGGGACACGAGCCTCTCTCGTATTAATCGGATTTCTATTTATTTATCTAAGTGTTGAGTTACAGGCATATAGGTCAAAATCATGCAAGAGAAGACAACAATGCATTAAAATAAACATGCATTTTTTCATTCATTTTTTTATCATGCAAATAAATGCCATAAAATGCAATGCGATGCAATGGAAATATGCCCTAGGTTACAAGGATGAGCCAATTAAACCAAAGTTGATTTAAGAGTTAAATGAAGCAACAACTCATTTGACATAAAGTGCAAGGTTAATCAGAAAGGCATACAAAAAACACTAGATTTAATTCAAAGTACATTGAGATCACAATGTCAATATCAAGTGAACAAATATGCCATTAAAAAGTACGTCAAACAAGCGTTAAAATGAAACTGAATTCAACTTAATCGGAGCTACGGTGCTCAAGATATGCATAAAGGAAAGCAAGGGCATAACTGAAATAAAACATGAAAATATAATTACAAAAAGGTCCCTAGAAAGGACTGAAATGTAAATATGCAAAAGAACGTGACCTTCCCTGTAATTTGCCCGCACGCACAGGGGCCTTTCTGCAAATATTAAAACCTGCGAGGGTTTCAGTGTAAATTACCCCTACGCATGTGGTCTGCACGTGACCGGGACCAGTTCGCAATTTGGAGAAGACGGTGGGTTCTTCTGCAAATTTCCCAGGTACGCACGTGCCAGGCACGTGCGACCTAGGCTCGGAAGGAGGCTCGGGGTCAGCAGAGGTTCGGAGGCGCTTCGGCTGGCTCGGGCGTTGGCTTTGGCTCGGTGTAGGCTCGTGGAGGCTCGGAAGTCCCAAGCCTGGGGGTCGGAGACGAAGGCTCGGGGAGGTTCTGGTGACGCCATGTGGCTAGCTCGACGACCGTTGGATCGTGTGGATCCAAAGGCTCCTGGTATAGTTAACGCGATCTCTTCTGAGCCGTTGGATGATGAAGATCCAACGGTGCCTGCTCCAAGGATTATGTGTCGACGTGGCTGCGTTGCGGCCGTCGGATTGAAAAGATCCGACAGCTGTTGACGTTGCTGGAATGGCCTCGTTATGGCCGTTGGATGGTCGCTGAAAGAAGACCATCCAACGGCTGTTGTCCCTTCTCCTCCTCCCGAAGCTGGCGGCGAGTTTGGAGCTCCGGCGAAGGAGCTCCTCCTCTGCCGCTCGCTCCCTGCTATTGTGGACTTCCCCCGAGCTCAAAGACAAGTCGTCGATGAAGCGGAGAGCTCGGAGGAGGTCCAGAAGACTCTGGTGCTGCTCACAGGGGCTCGGAGAAAAGCTGCGGTGTCGATGAAGTCAGCTCCGACCAGGCTCTGGCCATTGATCAAATGAGCGACCTGCAGCATTAGTAGCACATAGCCGAGGCATAGAGGTGCGTGCGTGAGCGAAGTGGGAGCTCAGGGAACGAAGAGGGATGGGAGCTCAATGCTCCTCCACCGTGGGTGGCGGAGGAGATGGGTCGGCGGTGGCTGAGCGTCTGGAGGAAGGGAAGAGGTGATCGGAGATCGTCGCGTGGAAGAGTGGAGTGTGGCGGAGCTCGGAGGGTGTTTAATGGAGCTGGGTAGGGGGTAGACTGACCTAGAAAATTACAAGAATTAAAACGAAAAGTACAAAAAAGGGATCGGAGGCTTAGCTGAGCAATGGCGGGTCGAAGGGCCCGTGCTTGAGCTCCAAAAGGAGCTCGGGGTCTTCTCAACATGCTGGGCGGTCGTCCTAGCAAGCTCAAGCAGTCGCAGAGCATCGCAGCTCCGTCGTGATCGGCGGAGGGTCGACACCGGGGAGAAGAGCCGTCTTCGCTCGATTCTCTCACCCCTCTCTGTCACATAGAGGTGGAGGAGGGCTGGGCCTCCTCCCATGTAAAGGTGGACAACGGTGAATGGTGGGAGGGGCGGAGTATTTGAAGGGCGATGATGGCGGAAGTGGTGGTGGTCGACGTGGGTTTAGAGGGCTATAGGGGGCGACTGGAAGGTCGTCGAGGTTCGTGGGGTGATGCGCGAGATAGAGGGAAGAGTGGGGAAGACCGAGAGGTGGTTGGCGATGGGAGAAGTCAACTGGGGTGGCGGAGAAAAAGGAAAGGGGGAAGGGTGTGCGCGATCTGGATCGTGGGAGAGAGAGAGGCTGCTAGAGGTTGATGACAACCGATAGCCATTAGATCTGGAGATCCAACGGCTATCGTTGAGGCGCGAAGGGACGGTCGCGATTAAGTCAGGGGGTGGAGCGATCAAAGGCCGATGAGCTGCCACGTGTTGAGCACTAGGCGCGGCGCTGGCGAGCGGATAGGATGGGAAGTCAGGGTTGATCAAGCGGTTGAGGGTTGGTGCGGAGATAACGGCTATGATGGGAGATCTGGGGCGAAATCCAGCTGTCTAAGATGTACCACGTGGCATGCTCATCTTGAGGCGCGAATGAATGGTGTGGATTGAAGGCGGGGGAATCAGACGGTTGAGGGAAAGCAGCGGGCGTGGAGAGATGGGAGCCGTTGGATCTCAGGAGGAGATCTGACGGCCCAGATCATAGGCGGATGGGGCAAGGGAAGCAGGCCACGTGGCTCACCCAGATTGGGCCACGTGGCCCAATCAGATTATTGCAAACTTCAAGTTGAAATATGAAGGTCAAGATGGCCGAATTTGAGAAAACTCAAAACATGAAAGTTGTAGATCTTGATGAGATCTACAATTTTCATGTTGGCCAAAACTGGAGATGAAGTCAAACAAATGCCCGAAATATTTTTATGGGTATTTTAAGGCTAAAAATACCACAGATTTTTGTTTTGTCATTTTTTTTGTGATTTTTAATTTATTTGAGACTCTGATAATTACAGGACATTAACCGGGATTTATTGACACTCAGCTTAAGCAAGGGGGTTAAAAATGAGAAATAAAGATGATGAAATCGAGTTTCATCAGTTAGTTCATTACATGTGGTGCTCAAGAAGATGGGCATTACTACAGTTGTGAGTGAGTCTGGGGAGGAGATCGCTACCCGGGTACCCACTTCTTGGAGGGTCTGTGTGGACTACAGATGAATGAATCATGCCACCAAGAAGGATCATTTCCCGCTACCATTATTGATCAGATTATCGAAAGGCTATCTGGGAAGAGTCACTACTGCTTTCTTGATGGTACTCCATCTATAACCAGGTGGCCATAGTGCCCGAAGATCATGAAAAACGTCATTCACCTGTCCGTTTGGGACATATGCTTTCAGACGGATGCCCTTTGGTCTATGTAACGCTCAGGCGACATTCCAAAGGTGCATGTTGTCGATCTTTTCGGATATGGTGGGTGATTGCTTGGAGGTCTTCACGGATGATTTCTCGGTCTATAGCGATGGGTTTGATGCTTGTCTTAACTGCCTAGACCATGTACTTCAGCGTTGTATCGAGTTCCATCTAGTTTTATCTTGGGATAAGAGTCACTTCATGGTGACTCAGGGACGGTTTTTGGTCATATCATCTCCAACAGGGTCATGGAGGTTGATCCGGCCAAGGTGGATATCATCAGCAAACTCAATCCACTGTCTAATTTGCGGCAGTTGTAGTCTTTTCTGGGGCATGTCGGTTTCTGCCAACGATTCATTCAGGATTTCAGCAGGATTGCCCGACTGCTTACTAATCTATTGACGAAAGATACCGAGTTCATTGTAGATGATAAGTGTCTTGCATCCTTCGAGACTCTCAAGGGATTATTTGTTGAGGCTACTATCCTTCAGCCACCTGACTGGTCTCTCCCATTCGAGATCATGACGGATGCTTCTGATTTTGCCATAGGGGCTATGATAGGACAGAGGAGGGATGGTACCTTATGCCATTCACTACACTAGCCGTACTTTGGATGCTGCTAAGTGAAACTACACTGTCATAGAGAAAGAGATGCTAGCCATAGTCTTTGCCTTGGATAAATTCATATCTTTTATTCTTGGATCCAGAGTGACTATTTACACTGATCATACCACCATCAGGTACCTCATGGAAAAGAAGGATGCAAAAGCTAGATTGACCAGATAGATCCTTCTACTCCAGGATTTTGATATTGATATTAACGATAAGCCTGGAGTCAAGAATGTGGTGACGCATCATCTCTCCCGATTGGAAAATCTTGAGGATTCAGAGCATACAACACCTATTACAGAGACCTTCCCAGATGAGGCAATCCTTGCTATCACCTCACTTCCATGGTACGCCGACATTGTGAACTATCTTTTCGCCAAGAAAATTCCACAAGGATGGCCCAGGCAGTAACTTGAGACCTTCCTTGCGAAGTCCAAGTTGTACCATTGGGAGGATCCCATCCTTTATCATGAAGGAGGGGATAGCGTCTGGCGTCGGTGCATTCCTCAAGAGGAGCACCATAGTATCCTCACATACTACCACAAACTTGAGGCAGGAGGACATCATTCTGGTTGGAGAACATCACAGAAAGTGCTCCAATCCGGCCTATGGTGGCCTACCATCTTCAAGGATTCCGATGAATTCGTGAAGAGGTGTATTGACTGTTAGAGGATGGTCACATGTGGACAGTGTGATATGATGCCAATGCAACCCATTCACTTCTATGAGGTTTTTGACGCATGGGGCATCGATTTCATGGGTCCATTCCCTAAGAGCCAGGGATTCGAGTACATTCTGTTGGCTATGGATTATGTGAGTCATTGGGTTGAGGCCAATCCCGCTCGAACTGCAGATGCTGAGACTATTTGCCGATTTTTGAAGAAAAATATTATGTGCCTAGAGTTTTGATATCTGACGGGGGATCTCATTTTATCAATGACAAGGTAAAAGCCCTTGCTAACGAGTTCAGCATAGACCATCGAGTAGCCACTCCTGATCTCTCTCAGACCAATGGTCTTGCTGAAGTATCGAACAGGAAGATCAATATGATATTGCAGAAGGTCGTACGCCCAGACCGAAAGGATTGATCACAGCTTTGGACTCGGTCATGTGGGTATATCAGACATCCTTCAAGACACCTTTATGTACGTCTCCCTTTCATCTCGTTTCTGGCAAGCCATGCCATATACCTGTGGAGACAAAGCACAAGTCACTATGGGCAGTCACTGAGATATTATTGGATCCAGAGTGTATAGGAGATCATAGAAAGGCAGAGTTGGCAGCCCTGGAGGAGCTTAGAGATACATCCTTTTCGAATAGCCTACAGTATAAGGAGTGAGTGGAGATATGACATGATTCTCATATCAACCTTAAGCGATTTGAGCCTAACTAGCGAGTATGGCTATTTGATGCCAGTTTGAGATTATTTCTAGGGAAGTTACAGAGCAAATGGAAGGGACCATACCTAGTCCAAAAGGTGCACGACAATGGCAGCATTGACATATCTGAGATATCGTCGGATTCCACCTTTCGAGTTAACGGTGAGTGCCTGAAGACTTATCTAGATTATGAACTGCTAATCATTGACGTTGCCCCTATTCATTTTGCATGAGATGTGGTCTTTGACTCACATCATTTGCATCTCATGCCTAATTATCACTTCTCTCCTGCAGCTGTATAGATCCAGTTGTCCATATCGCACATTCTTTAGTCTAACACCCCATCTTCATCTTCTGATTATGTCGTACATTGGGTGCACTTTACCCTAAGTATAGGGGAGTGTCATACTCGTAACTATCTGTTTGTTTCTTTTTTCCTCTGTTTTGATGCCTATACTTTGGGACATTTCCCTGTACATTCTAACCCTCGGTTTCCCCCCTGTGTTCAGATTTCTATACTTAGGATTACTTGATCCTAAGTATAGGGGATCACCGACTTTTATTCATTATATTCATTTATTCTTCATTGTAGCATAGTCATTCTTTTCACTTTCGGATACTCAGCACAGGTTATGTCTTCTTCATCGCTCTCTGATCACTCTAAGGACATCGTTCGAGCTGAGTATAGGAGGGTGTCATATATATTGTTTATATACTTTAGACATAACTCATACTTTGTGTGAGTGTGTTAATAAAAAAATGGCTAAAAACTACAACTAAAAATCATATAATTTTTAAAATTTTCTTGCATTCTTTCTTGCACATACATGTTTGTAAATAACTATTTATAAAAACTATTTTTGTACAAATGTTTGTAAAAATGTTTTGTGTGTAAAACTTGTGTAAATATTTTTGCATCAAAATTATGTATATAGTACAAAATTTTTGAAAAATGTTTGAAAAATAAAAGTTTGCAAAAGTCCGCTTGAAATGTTTGTAAATAGCTTGCAAAACTTTCTCTTCTTCCTTTCATTCAAGCATTTTTCGAAAATTTTGCATATTTTGACAATAACATCAAAATGAGTTTTGTACACAGTTTTGTATATTCTTCTAAATCATAGTTGATATTTAAACTAGTTTGGAATTAAATTGGAAAATGGAGCTTGGTTAAGACCTTAATCCACCTAACTTTCAGAGGAATCTTATAGGATTTGGGGTTAAGACTTATCAGGTCCATTAGTGACTTAATTCTTTGAGTCCACTAGGCAATGTTCACATGTCATCTTGATGAGCCTAAGTAAAACACTTAACAACGCACGCATGACTCTCACAAACAATGGCTTTACTTGGACCAACACCTTAGACATAGCTCCACACGGATGAGGTGGTGAGGGGGAAGTTTCCTTTGGCTTGGAGTAGCATACGAGGGTAGTACTTCTAGGAAAAGCCTCTCGTCTTCCTCTAGGGAGGGATGTGCGTCTCAACTTGGTCTAACGGTGTTGAGGTCTAAAGACAGGATTCGTGGGTTGTAATAATGCTTCAAAAGAGGGATAGTCTACTGGCTCAGGAGGAAAAACTCCTTATGTATATGTTGCACCATGTAGATATGTTTTACATATGCACATCAAAAAACAAAATGTGTAAAACAAAGAAAAACTCCAAAAAAGTGGACATGCCTGATTGAAAATAAAATGACCTGAGTGTATATAGTGAATAAAGCAAAGCTTATGTATTACACCTTCTCATCTCATGAAGCTTGTAGCGGGAGACTTAGCTACACTGGTTAGGCTCCCAAGAATACGTGGCTACATGGGCCACGATCCATTTTCTTCTTTTCCCCTCTTCTTGAGTCGGTTTCACTTCAACTTAGAAGAGAATACCCCTCTCCTCGAGGAAAGAGCTGCTAGACTTGGGACTTAGAGTTACCTTGTTGAGGGAGGATGTTTCTTTGTCATTTCTGAGGTGGGGATCTACATATCACTTACACAGTACAAGGAAAGATGCATAGTCTTTAGAGTTTGCGTATGTAGACTTGTTCTGACCTGGTTCATTGAGGAGTCTTGACCATAGAATGGTGGAACATAGAGACTGTTGAGTTTTAAACCTATTTCCTAATAAGGTTCTAACAAACTAATAATCTAAAGGTCTGACTGAGCTCCATACTCCAATTTAATGAAGTATAATAATCAACCTTGATTGTCTTCCTTTTTCTTTTCGCTTTCTTTTCTCTTTCTTTTCACTTCTTTTTCAAATAAGTGTTTGCTAAGGGACTAGAAAAGGTAAACTATAGGGGTGATAAATCCCTGATTCTTACTCTATATTCTTTTATTTTAGCTATTTATCTTGGCAACGCAACATGTAAATCCTTGTAAATACAATAGATTAGCATTCTGCATGCATTGATTAATATTGCATAATTAGCATGTTTTTAGGTAAAAATAAAATAATAAAGGAAAATAAAAAGGAAGGAGTTATTAGAATAAATACAGAGTGATCCAAACCCTAAGAGAAGGTCAAGGCTTGACCAGATTGCAAAATAAAATTAGTAGAGGGAGATAGGGTTCACTTTGTATGGTGTACATATGATCTTTATTTGTGCATTTTATTTATGTAATTATTCTGACAAATAAAATTAAATTATTTTTCCGCTACCTTGCATATATTTATAGAAATTAAACAAAAATAAAAATAAAAATCAGAAAAATTAAATAAAAATGAAAATAAAATATTCCTTTCATTGTACAAAATACACTTGTATATATCACACCCTCTATTTATTAGGTATTATTAAATAAATTGGAAAAATAAAATAAAAATTATTTTATACTCCTAAAATATTTTGTTAATAAATAAAATATAAAATAGGTGTATTTGTGTAAAAATAAAATAAAACAATACTTGTACATAATACATAGGCATATTATACATGTATATAATACTATATATTGTATATGCATTAATTTATTTTTCATAAAAATAATTAAAAATCACAAAAAATAGTATGAAAAAAACGAACACTTTTTATTTTATACACTTTTTGATTTAAATCATTTATTATTTTTAATTCATTTATCTTTATTTTTCTAACATTTTTATTCAGTAGCCTATTTTGTCAGCATCCTAAGCCGCTCCTGATTGGCCCACCTTGGATTCCTTGACTTCGATCAATTGGTCCCCTCCTCCTCCTTTTCGCCCGAATCGGGTTTGCCCCAATTTGCTTCCAATTATCCTGATCCAATCATAACACCTTACCCTTCGACTTTAAGCCCCGATTATGAGGCACAGATACCTAATCCACACCCGTGCTTCTCCTAGTCGATCCACGCCTCGGTTCGCGAGATGCACCCCCACCTTCTCAGACCTGGAACCACTATATATCCTACACCCGCTCTACCCTTTTTCACCATCTCCAGCTCCTCCACCACTTCTATTGCACCTGCTCTCCCTATTCCAGAGTGACAGCACGAGAGGGTGAGCGCGAGGGCATCGTTTGGAGCACTGCAAACCCTAGGTCCGGCGATATTTTTCTTAGCTCCGCCGTGAGGAGACCTGCCTCTAGAAGTGCTGGCTATTGAGGCTATTACCCAATGTGGACCACCGTCCGCACCCCCAGGCGCCCTCCTTCATCCATAAGTATTCCATCTATCCTTCCATTTCCAGTTTGATTCCAACATTTACCCATGGATCATCTCTTCACTCTGATGACTACATTGCATCCCCTGTTGCACCTCGTTCCTACGTTTACACGCCCTCACCTGACATCCATTCACTTCTTCGCGCGCTCCGCAACCCCCCTCTCGAATCCAATCGCTGGATTGGGGTAGAGCTACAGGTCGACTCCCCCATTCCACTTGAGACCTCGCAGGTTCACCTTCCACCTCTATTTCCGATAGTAGTTGTCCTCTAACCCTCGTCGGAGTAACCTCTCTGAGCATAACCCTTCTCCTGCAGGGTTGAAGCACTAATAGGCCACATCTGGTCCTCCAGTACACGCCAAGGTAGCTCCAGGACCGCCATGCCTCGTCAGGATCTTCTCCTTGGTCATGGCCCCTTCTGAGCCCACCAGCAGCTGTGGATGGACCTCAGCACCATTTCCCCCTTCTGAGCATCTTGCTAGAATGCTGGACCAGCACTTCATCGTTGATTTAAACTCGTCGGAGGCGAGTTCATTCCAGTTCATCCAAAAACCTTCTCCACTGCCAGATCGAGGCCTCTTCCAGGTCTAATCGTCACCGTCCCATCTCAAGGAGCCTTGACCTTCGGATTCATGTGAGGATCCACCAGCAGTCGTCCATCGCTGAAGGGGTATCCCCCTATCCTGACTGGTCATCCATAAGTAGAGCGCCATCGGCCATTGGATCACGCTTTAATAAAGGTTAATTTGTACTTAGGACCTTTCTTTTTTTGCATTTAGTATCTAGTTCTGTAAATAAATGTCATAGTTTATTTTAATTTGGATATTTTGTAGTTTGTACCATGGATTTTTAGTATTTTCATTTAAGTCCAGTTTGTGTGAACTCACGTACAGTCCCACATGCCATTTTGGGTTAAGTCCATACTATTTCCTGAACATCTGAGCTTTTATTATTTGAATGGAAAGCTTTTGAGGTTGGCATTTATACCCCTGTGAGGATTGTTCACGTGACGTTTGTGTGGTTCCTTAGGCTTTTTGCAATAAAGACCCTATACTTTCCTGTATGTTTTTATTTGGTCTTGAACTTTTTGTATTTGCAAATAGGTCCCTGTAAGCTGCATGTTTTGTATCTTATTAAATAAATACCAAATTAACCCTAAACATTCTCTAAAAATTACTATTAGCTCTTGTTGACACGTAATATTTGTTGTGATTTTTGTGTATAAATTAGTTTCATTTCATATTTTCTAAAATACAAAAACTCATAAAAAAGAGTCTTGTCTATTTGGAAAATTATATAAAAATTCAAAAAATTACCTCAAAAATTCTATAAAAGTCCATGATTGTGTGTTTTTGTATGCTTTATCTTCAGTAGCATTTTTGTTTGAAAAACCCTCAAAAAAACCTTAAAATTTGCAAAAGACATAAAAACTTCTAAAAATCATAAAAAAAATTCTAAAAAATCAGGAAAATACCTTTTCAGTTCCTATGTGTAACTCGCTTTGTATAGTTTATCATAAAATTGCTCTCCGGGATTTAGAACATTTTAAGCATTTTTAACTTGCAATATTATCCTGGTTGTGCACTGTTTGCATTTTTGGCCTTTGTTTGACTTTTATAAAATCAAAATATATCAGAAAACCCTAAAAAATGAAAAAAATAAAATTTGAAAAACCAAAAATATTTTGATCTTAATTTTTTAGCATTTTTAATCTTAAATAAAAATTCAAAAAGGCTTCTTGTTGGCTTTACTTTCTTATTTGCCTATTTTGTTCCTTAATCAAAATTTTATAAAAATTTGCAAAATTAAAACCATTAAAAATAAGCTTTTTATTTCTGAGTTGTGACTACTTCGTAGGTTTACACGTGCTCCTTGTGTTCGACCCTAGTTGCTATATCAGGTAAAAATTAATAGCAAAGACCACTTACATTTTTGCATGCTTTGATTGTCTTACCTTTGGATTGAGTGATTCTTTTTATTTTCTTGATTGACCGAGTTGATCGATTAGGGACAACGAATTAGTGATTTATTTATTTTCCACCTTAGTCGATCTCTGATTCTCGCGTCATCAAGGTCGCCTCAACAGTCGGGTTAGAACAAGTCCTCATACGCAAATTCTGATAACTATGAATCTTACTGTATAAGTGAAATGTAGCTCTCCACATCATAAATGGTAGAGAAACAACCTCCTCTAACAAGGTAGACCTAATTCCCCGATGTAGCAACTCTTTCCTTGAGGAGAAGGGTATTCCCTTCTAAGTTCAAGTGCAAATAACTCAAGAAGAGGGGGTGGAGAAGAAAATGGATTGAGACCAGTGTAGTAACATATCCGTGGAGCTTGACCAGTATAGCCAAGTCTCCAGCTGTAGCCTTCCTTGGTATGGGACTTTGAAGCATATTCCTGGCTTATTCATATTTTTCTCCGATGGGATTTTTTTGAACTTTTTGCCCATATAACTTTTTTGGAGATATTTTTTTGATATATACAAAAGTGCATCATGTACATAGGTAGTTTTTCTTGTTGATCCAGTAAACTATCCCTATTTTGAAGCATTATTGCAACCCACAACATCCCATTGTTAGACGTGGATGCCACAAGACGAGGTTGAGATACGCTGGCCACTTATTGTGGCTGCGAATGTTTCCACTTGTGCGTTTCCCCAAGCTAAAGGATTCTGCCTCCTCACCACTTCATCAATGGAGAGATACGCGCAAGGTGCTTGTCCAAGCTAGGTCACCATCTAAAAGAATCGTGTGTGTGTGTGTGTGTGAAATATTCTTCTTAGCCAAATCAAGATGACACATGAACATAGTCTTGTGGACTCAAAGAATTAAGTCACTCGAATTGAAAGTCTTAACACTAGTTCCTATAAGGTTCCTCCGAAATTAAGTGGATTAATGTCAAATCAAATCATCCTCCATTTCTATTCATAACTTGGTTCAGAACCAACTAACTTTTCACTTTGCATATGCTTAATATGCAAATGAAATGCATGTGTTATGAAATGCATATGAATGAAGATGATTTTTTTGATTGAATGCATTGATGATATGCAAGGGTAAATAAGAAGCCTATTTTTTTACAAAAGTTTTTTAAAATTTTCTGGTATACATCCTATTTTATAACAAATTTTACAAAAGTATTATTTTACAAGAATTTTACAAATTTATGCAAGTTCTATTATACAAAATTTACAACTTATATAAATACATATTATACAAGTATACATGTATTTTACAAAAAGAATTTTTTTAATTTTACCCAACTGATAAAGCTGAAAATCGGTTTCGCGGTATTTTTAGAGGAAAACACGATCGATGTAGAAAAAGCCGCAAAACAAGAACGATCTCAACTTATCATACAAATTCCGTTTTCATTCGGAAAACCTACACTAAATTTTTAACCAGGCAAGTGTTCATGGGTCAAACTCAAGGAGGCAGAATAGAATCCTTTGATTTTTTTGGTTTTATGTTTGTAATTTTATTTTTTATCTCTTCTTAAAGTTATCAAGTCAAGAACCCTTTTTATGGAATTTTATTTTTATTTTTTTATTTGATTTTATTCTTTTCCAATTTTTATTTAATTTTCAAAAAGGGATATTTTTCAAAAATATTTATTTATTATATAATAGGTGGATATTAGATAGATGGTAAAATATAGTAGGGTGAACGTGGGTTGAGTAGCGAGCTCGAACAACACAAGAAACCAAAACAAAACGAGGCGATCTTCGACAAAATCAAAACACTACGAAATCACGACAAAACTCTCGAAAACTTAATACTAGGTAGATGGGATAGTTGCGTAACTATCCTAAAAAAATCGTCAAGAAAGAAGGTCAAACGAGGTCAAAACAGCCCCTACAGCCCAGGGGCATAAGCGTAAAAAAACTAATTAAAATTGTTTGTAAAGAGGTCCTTCAGGGACTGTTTTGTAAGAAAAATAACAAATGTATTACATTTAGGTCCCTGTAGAGGGACCTATATGTAATATCTGGAAACCTGGGGGGCGGAGCTGAAGAACTGGAAGTTCCCTGGGTTTATTATGTAAAATCTCCACCGGTTCGCAATCGACGATCCAGATTAGATCCCGATGGGCACGATCTGACGTCTCTACTCTTTCCACGTGTCGAGTGCACATGTAGCTCGACTGTTCTTGAGGTTGTTACGCGGCTTGTCGACGGGGTTCTCTTCTCCGGATTTTCACGAGATAACGCCGGCTATCTGGATGCTCCGGCGGGGCCAGAGGGGTGGCTCCTCCACCCCTCGAGCTCGCCCGCGGTAGGGGACGGTCGGCGGTGGCTCGAGGCCACGGCGAAGGTGTTAGGAAGAAGACGATCTCGGCACCTGGAGGTTGTTTCAGTTCTGGCGACCCATCTTTGAGGTTGAATCTCTTGATGATCAGGGCTTCCAAAACCTTGGATTTATGCTCCTGATTTGAGATGAACCTGCAAACGACAGAATGATCTGCTCGACTCGATGAAGAATCGGCCAATGGATGAAGATTGCAAGCTCAAATCATTGAGAAAAATAAGGATTCCAGATTTATTGATAATGATTTGCGAATGGCGAATGAAATGAAACATGGTGTGGTTGTGATTTGAAACGATTTGGAAAGAGTTTACGAACAGGCGTCTATCCTAGATAATCAAACTACCCAATGACGTTGTTAACGTCGCTAATCGACGCACAAATATCAAGGCAAAAATCCAAAAAAAAACGAAGGAAAAGGTATGTGGTTCCGAAGTGTATTACATGGGAAATGAGCTCGACGGTCGACCTTGGCCGGAGTGTGATGCGTGCGGGGCGGCGATGCAAGGCGAAGTGATCGCCCTGGAACCTCCTCCGATCTTCCTTCCTTCACGCGAGCTTGCTTGCAGGTGCTGTCACCACCGGAGCGAGGCAGAGCGAGGTGGGGAAAATGGGGGATCCGGTAGACTGGAGCTGGAGCTCAGTTGGTTGGAGAGTTAGTTGGCGATGGAGGAGGTTTAGGGGTATTTATAGGTGGTTTGTGTGGGCTCCAAGTCGGGATCAATGGCTGGCGTTGAAGAGGGTAGTTAGGAGAATAGATCCAGTGGTTTAGATTGGTTGGAGAGGTTAGGAGGTAATCAGAATAAATTGAGGAAGGTGGCCGGTTGGAACAGAATCCGTTTCAGCTGCTTTGAAGAAGAAGAACCAGCACCTGGTTGGCCAGATGTGAAATAATCTTATAAATTAAGGATTAAATAGTAAATGACGTTATTTTAAATAAGTATAAATACAAGAAATGTAGATAAATTAATTCTCTAATTTATGGACTATTTACTTTTTATAAATAATAAATATTATTCAAAATATAAATATTATATGAAAAAATATGTATTTATAAATAGGTATTGGATTTTTAATTTAATAAATATGCATTTAAAATTTAATTTTATATTTTCTTAATTATTAGAATAATAAATAAGGCTTATGTGAATTTTTATAGATTTTAATAAATTAATTTACATATTTTAATAAATATGGTTAGTATCTAGTTTAGTTCATTTATACCTATTTTTTAGGGTTTTTGATTTTATTAAAATAATAAATAAGGTCCAAAAATTATGAAATAATTTAGGTTGAAACTAAAAGATCATGAAATAATTTAAAATTTATAAAATTAATAAAACTATAAATAATGTGTGTTACATAAAATAAATAGCCCAGAAACCCCGTTGTCTTTTGGTCCCAAAATCGACTTTTTGCAAATGGACTCCGAATTCGATGAAACCACCTTTATTAATTAGAAAATATTATTTTATGAACTATAAAGGTGAGTAGAGTAAAATTGGAGTTCATATGAGGATGTTATGATGTTTGGAAGTTGAGATTTTGACAATTTATAGGCTGAGTTTCTTGGCATATATAAAGGGTAATATTTTTAACTTATTTTTATATTTTTATATACATTTTAGAAATATTTAGGAGAAGAGTTTAGTGAAAATTATGTCCATATGAAATAATTAAAAATCTTTAAAGTTTTGTATTTATTATATAAATAGTAGAAGGTGTATATGTGTGTGTTAATTTATTTTTTAGGTTTTCTTTCCTTATCTCCCCCTACTTTTCGGTTTGTCGACCAATCCATGCTGACTTGGTCTCAGGGGTTGGGTTATAAATATATCTTACAGCTATATTTATATTTTAAGTCATATTGTATATATTTATATATATTTAATCTGCCCTTTCTTTCTTTTCTTGTTCTTTATTTATTTACATGATTTTAGTGGTTAATAGTGAGTATTTATACATGAATGATGATTTGTTAAAAGATGTAAATTAATGGATATTTACATGTATTTGTTAAGGGTTTTAAGACAAAATGCGACAGAAAAGTTAATGAATCATGGATTCATCAACCCCCTATACTTAAACTTTGCTAGTCCCTTAGCAAACACTTATTTTGAAAAAGTAAGTGAAAAAGAAAGAAAGTTAGAATGAATTTGTTTTCCTATACCAATTTATGAGAACAGACAAAGGACAGAGCTCGATCGGGCCTGAAACAAGCATTTTGCCGGAACCTTAACTAGGATTAGGATTTTATCCTTAACAGTCCTCAAGTTCCACAAATCCTTACTCAAGATCACTTCATCGGCTAGTTTAGACTCACTTATTCATATCGCAAACTCTATCATCCTTGAAGTCAACTTGTCCAGTGTGTGAATTGATTTAGCTCTTCCTGCTTAGAGAACCGAAGAAACCGTCCATCCCGGCTATACACTTCTATGGCTTCCTCATCTCGCTACTCTTTCCTCGGGGAGGGAGGTATTCCCTTCTGAGTTCAGTTCTGCTATGTCCACAATCGAATATAGGGAGAAGTTAGAAGAATGAGAAAAGAAGTGGAGTGCGACCAGTGTAGACGCATCTCCTTGTGAAGCCCAACCGGTGTAGTTGAGTCTCCACTAAGATGTGCAGGCATTTTTGGTGGAAGCTTGGACCATTGTGGTCTTATTTGGTGGCTTCTGCATTGCTTTGACTTTGTAATTTGCTTGCACTGCATTCATCTTTTGTGTCTCGACGGATATAGCATCTTTTTAGTCCATCCCTTTTTTGAGGTCTTAGAAAAATTGTGTCAGCAGATCCTTCCCTCATCCGAAGCAACTATCGCAACCCCAATCTCTCCCGTCTTTAGATGTCAGTGCCGCAAAGATAAGGATAGAAATACACTACCAAGGTGTACTGCCCTTCGGAACTCCATGCGAGTCGAGCTAAGTGCAGAGTGCATGTGTTCAAGATTGGTTCACTGGTGTAAAGTTGTACGGATGACTCCAAATGGTCTACTTAAGCGGAATTGACTTGATTTTCCGAATATGGTCTTACGGAACCCAAAGATTTTAAGTCACAAGACCTGAAGAGTTTAAATTCCAGTTCCTAATCAGGCTCCTTACAACTTAAGTTAAAGGCCGTAATCAAACTCCATCCTTTAGACTAGACTCAATCCTTAGTTCCATAAATCAAACTTATTCTGAAAAATGCGAATGCAAATGCAACCATGTTTTTGTGAAGTGTATTTTCTGAATTTTACTCATTTTTATGGATTTTAAGGATTTTGTAATTTTTATGAATTTTAGGACTTTGTAATTTTTTATGGATTTTTATGATTTTTATAAACAAGATTTTATTCATAAATTTTACAAGATATATTTTATTCGAGTTAAGTGTCTAATGTATTTTATAAATTTTATCTACAAAGTATTTTACAAGGATTGAATGGTTTTTACACATGTTTTAATAAATAAGATTTTAAATAAGTATTATACACATTTTAAATTCAAATTTTAAATACATATTTTAATTACAAGTTTTAATTACAAGTTTTAAGCATATTTTACTTATTTACAAGGATTTTATAAATAATATATAAATATAAGTGGATTTTAAATTAACCCGAACCCACTTTTTTATGGATTTTATAGATATAGAAAATACATAAAAGTATGAGTTATGGCCGAAAGTATATATACTATATATACGCACCCCCCTATACTTAGCTTGTGCTATGTCCTCATAGCGTCAAAAGAGAAAAAGGAGGACTTAACTCGTGCTAAGTAAAAGTGGGTGAAAAAGGATATCGAGTACAAGTCAGTCAACCCCCCCTATACTTACGATCAGGTCATCGTAAGTATCACTTGAGAGCAAAAACGGGATGACTGAATGAAAAGAATAAATAACAAAAGTTCAAAAGGAAAAGAATACGAAATCACCGAAATCACTCAGTCCCCCCTATACTTAGGATAAGGCATCCTGAGTATAGAAAAGAGTGTACCAAAAATTGGAGACAAGTGATTTGTGAAAAAGAAAGGCTATACAAAAGAATCAGTACAAAAAATAAAACGTAAATCAGCGAACAATCGGTCCCCCTATACTTAGGATCTGGTATTCTAAGCATAGAAGACGAGCAAAAATGGGGACGATTGTGGTCTACGAAGAATATACAAGTGTTGTAGATCTCCAGAAACGAATGGCTCAAAAGAATTTGTACAGGAAAAAGTGAAAGAATGATCATGATTCCTGTACAAAATAGATCACTTCAGTGCAGGCCAGATGATCTGTAATTTCGATGAAGTGCTTCAGCATCTGCCCGTTAACCACGAACGGCTCTGCACCAGGTGACACATCTGATATTGCTATACTGCCATTGTCGTGCACCGTTCTAACTATGTACGATCCTTCCCACTTGCTTTTCAATTTGCCGGAAAAAATTCTCAATCACGCATTGAACAACCAAACTTTCTGCCCAGGAACAAAGCTTTTGTGTCGAATATGTTCATCATGCCATTTCTTCACTTTGTCCTTATAGATGAGTGTATTCGCGTATGCTTGATTTCGAATTTCTACCAGCTCATTCAGATCTATCTTTCTCTTGGCTCCTGCTTTCTGTACATCCATCAATATCGCTCGAATTGCCCATTCAGATTTATGCATGATCTCTACGGGCAAGTGGCACGGCTTTCCATAAACCAATCTGAATGGTGAAGTACCTAAGGGAGTCCTATATGCAGTACGATATGCCCAAAGAACTTGATCTAGAAGAAGTGACCAGTTCTTCCTATCTGGTCGTACTAGTTTCTGTAGAATTGATTTCACCTCCCTATCTGAGACTTCCGCCATGCCATTTGTCTGCGGATGGTAAGGAGAAGCTACTCTGTGATCGATGCTGTATTGTTTCACTAGCTTTTTCACCTCCTTATTAATGAAATGGCTACCCCCATCAGAGATGAGAATACGTGGGATCCTGAACCGCGAAATGATGTGTTCCCTTAGGAACTTGCAAGCGGTCTTACTATCTGCGGTTCATGCGGGTATAGCCTCCACCCATCTTCTAACATAATCTACAGCGAGAAGAATGTACTCAAAGCCGCTGCTGGAAGGGAACGATCCATGAAATCTATGCCCCATGCGTCAAAGATCTCGCAAATAATGACAGGTCGCATCGGCATTGCATCTCTGGCACTGACTGTCCCTACAGCTCTCTGACAATCTGGACAACTCTTCACGAATTTGCATGCATCTCTAGTAAGAGTCGGCCACCATAATCCACTATGTAGTACCTTCTGCGCTGTCCTCTTCCCTGAATGATGTCCTCCTGACTCTAAAGAATGACACAAAGTGAGGACACTATTATATTCCTCCTGAGGAATACATCGCCTGTAAACGCAATCCGGTCCTTCACGAAAAAGAATCGGATCCTCCCAATAATAGTATCGTGCCTCAGAAACTAGTTTCTCAACTCGGTTATTTGGCCATCCCTGAGGACTTTTCTGTGTGACCAGAAAGTTCACTATATCTGCATACCACGGAAGTTCGGTAACCGCAAAGATGCTTTCGTCAGGAAATCTCTCTGCGATCTCTGGCGTGTACTCATCTGAAGGCTGATCTGTCTGTAATCGGGAGAGGTGATCAGCTACCACATTCTTTACTCTAGGTTTATCCTTGATATTCAAATCGAATTCCTGAAGTAATAGAATCCATCTAAGAAGGCGTGCCTTGGCATCCTTCTTTTCCATTAAAAATCTGATAGCTGAGTGATCTGTGTATATTGTGATCTTAGAGCCAAGCAGATATGATAGAAACTTGTCTAATGCAAACACTACTGCCAACATCTCCTTTTCTGTCACTGTGTAATTTCTCTGAGCATCATCTAAGGTTCTGCTGGCATAGTGAATGGAACCGGGAAGTCCATTCCTCCTCTGTCCTAATACAGCCCCGACCGCAAAATCTGAAGCATCTGTCATGATCTCAAAGGGTAGAGACCAATCAGGCGGATGTAGGACAGGAGCACTCATTATCTTCTCTTTCAAAGTGAAGAAGGCATTAAGACATTTATTATTTAACACGAACTCAATGTCTTTGCCTAACAATTTAGTTAACGGTCGGGCAATCTTGGAGAAATCTTGGATAAACCATCGGTAAAAGCTGACATGCCCCAGAAATGACCGTAACTGTTTGATGTTGGATGGTGGCTCAAGTTTCTTGATGACATCCACCTTGGCAGGGTCAACCTCCATGCCTCGCTGGGAGATGACGTGCCCCAACACGATCTTGTGAGTAACCATAAAATGGCTCTTTTCCCAGGACAGAACGAGATCTACCTCACAACACTTTTTTAGAACCTGGTCTAGGCGCGCTAAACAATCGTCAAATGACTCACCATAGACCGAGAAATCATCCATAAAAACCTCTAGAAAATCACCAACCATGTCTGCAAAAATAGCAATCATGCACCTCTGGAAAGTCGTAGGAGCGTTGCACAATCCAAAGGGCATCCGTCTAAAGGCATACGTGCCGAACGGACATGTGAAGGTGGTTTTCTCCTGGTCTTCAGGAGCAATTGATACAAGGTTGTATCCGGAGTAACCGTCGAGGAAACAGAAGTACCCCTTCCCTGCCAACCGTTCTATGACCTGGTCTATGAAAGAAAAAGGGAAGTGGTCCTTCTTCGTCGCGGTGTTCAGCTTTCTTTAGTCAACACATACTCGCTACGATGTGGTTACTCTCTTTGGAATCTCCTCTCCACTCGTTTTTCACCATCTGAATTCCCGACTTCTTCGGGACAACATGTAATGGGCTAACCCATTCAGAGTTGGAGATGGGATAAATGAACACTATGTCACACCATTTTGTGATCTCTTTCTTGACAACTTCTCGTAATACCGGATTCAGCCTACGCTGAAACTCTCTGGAGGGTTTGCTGTCATGATCGAGATAGATATGATGTGAACACAAAGCAGGATTAATCCCACGGAGATCGGATACATTCCACCCAATAGCCTCGCGGTTTCTTTCTAGAATCTCCATCAGACGAGATTCTTGATCATCGGTCAAAGATGAGCTGATAATGATCGGAAACCGTTGATGTTGTCCTGCAAGGAAAGCATACTTCATGTTTGGTGGCAAAGTTTTTAGCTCTGGTAAGGTAGTATCTACATCTGCTGAAACATCATCTGTATGTGTATGGGGATCTGTATCGGTTGATGATGTGTCTGCGATTTGATTCTCCACCATCTCAATGTGCTCTAGAGTCGGACTACAGAAGATGTTCAAAACATCATCCGACTCCTCAGAATGATCAGAAGAGAATAAATCAGCCAAATAAAACTCTGAATCATCTGAGATGGAGGAATTGTGTAGAGTTTCTGAGTCTGAAAAATCTGCATTAAACTCCTCAGGATTCAGATCCCATTTCTTCTCATCATCCACACTAAAATATAAGGTTCCGTCGGAAGAATCACCCCCTGAGGTCTCGGACCCGTCTTCTATCAAATATTCTTGGGTCTCTACCTGATATCTTTTGAGGTCGTCAAGACGGACCTCATCCATGTAATCACAGGAGGCTAAAGATCTCAAAAAATCTGAAGATGCATCACTGAAAGTGTTCGATTCTCTTTCCATCTCTATATGTACCATTTCGCCCTCGGCGCGAAAAGATACCTTCCCTGTATCGTAATCGAAGAGAGCCTTTGTGGTCTCTAAAAAGGCCTCCCGAGAATGATCGGGGTATGGTGTAACTGTGTAGGGCAATTCATGTCCAGGACCGTAAAGTCCACTGGGAATTGCAGACCCTGCACTGTTACGATAACGTTCCTAAGTATACCCTTAGGTCTCTTTACGGATCTATCAGCAAACTGAAGGATCGCGCGGGATTTGTAAAGAGGACCTAACTTGAGCTTATCGAGTAAGGAAGCAGGTATCAGATTGATCGAGGAATCGTTATCTAATAGAGTGCGATCGAACTCGGCTTTTGTGATCTCGCATCGGACATAATGTGCACCTGAGTCTTTCTTCTTCTTCGGTAACTTATTTTGTATCGCAAAGGATGTGGCCGTAGTCAAGACATGTTTCTCTGTTCGGGATCTCTTTTTCCTACGCGTGGTGCATTTGTTTTTCAATTGATTCTTAAGCGTAGGAAACTGATCTAAGCCATCTTGAAGCGGGATCTTCAGAAAGATATGATCTTTGAGTAATTTTTCGATCTCTAGAGATGCAAGATTCTTTTTGATATTTTTCTTTCCTTTTTCAAACAAAGCATCGGGAAAAGGAACAAAATCAGAAGTCAGAAAATCAGGATTTTTATTGATAGTGGAATCAGCTTGTACATTGAGAGTCTCAGAATTATTTACAAAACTCTCTAAAACAGGGGAAGAAAGATTTTCATCGGGGCTTTCTGCCTGATCTGGTGTGATGTCATCGTCTGAGTCGCTAGTGTCCATATCTGCGGTGTTGGCATCGCTCCCGTCTCTTGAATCTGCATATTAGTCCTCATCATCTTGCGGTTTCTCCTCCTCGGCTTCAGAATCATGATTCTGCTCGTGCTCCTCTAGTGCCCTCTCCTCTTCTCCAGCAGGTGCTTGTGGTGATCTACCACTCCTGAGATGAATGAAGTTAGATAAAAATTCAGGAAATGAGATCTTACCTGTAGTGTCTACCTGCTCTGGATGCCTCCTCTTGTTGTTCGGGTTCATCTGAGGCTGGGCTGGGAGAGTGGTCTTCGGCACGGTTAACTCGTCCAGACGACGGTTAACCTGCTCCATCTCAGTCTTGTGTGCGATCTGGAGCGTACTCAGCATGTCCATGATCTGGCTGAGCGCATGGGCCTGTGAAGACATCTCTGGTTCAGTGTGTGGCCCTGGCTTGCTCCTCTCTCCTGCCATGTCGTGTAATGCTGAGAGGTGGAAGGCTGGGAGTATCACTGAGGTGTAGAGGAGGACTGCTGCAGCTGCTGATAAGGATAATTCGGTGAGTAGTGAGCAGGGTGTTGATATGAATGTTGCGATCTCTGATGGTAGACATTCGGATGAAACTGCTGCGGCGTGAAGCTCTGGCGTTGCTGAAATTGCGGACGTCCATGCTGTGAATGACCGTACGGCTGCTGCAGCTGCTGATTTGGTATACTCGGCTGTTGCATCGGAGTATACCAAATCCCATTGATCTCGAGAGTGGATTGCGGCTCCACCTCCATCTCGGCGGTGCTGGTGATCTGGCCGGGATTGGCATGAGACTGATCCTCGTGCCAATCGATTTGCGGAATCTCGGACTCGCTCTGAATGTAGTGGATCTGATGGGTGGGTGGAGCGGGTGCGATCCTCCGTGCTGGTTGCGCATTTGAAGAAGTCTGGCTCTGCTGGTACTGGATCTGAAGATCAGCGACCTTCTTCGAGAGATCACTAAGCTGCTGAGGTAGAGATGAGAGTTTCTTCAACTCTCGCAGCGGCTGTAGGTCTTGGACCTGCTTGTGAATCACGTCCACCAACGTTAATTTTTCGCTAATAAAGCCCATGTTGGTGTTGGATTCAGAGTCCGAGATGTTTGCCACCTTGTGATGATCACGGTGATGTGGTGGCTGCGGGGCTTTCTGAAATGCCCGAGTAGAGTCTACGACTCTTGAGTTCTCGGCCATCCCTTCGAAGATGGCCCAGACTGACTCGGCGTCCTTGTTTAAGTAACTGCCGCCACATGCGACACTCACAAGCCCCTGAATTTCTGGCTGGAGTCCTCCGAAGTAGTTTTGCACGAGCACCTTCATCGGGATCTCATGATGCGGGCATCTCTCTGTTAGGTCCTTGAATCGATCCCATGCCTCATAAATTGATTCGTGCGGTAGTTGCGTAAAGTTGGAGATCTGGCTCCTCATCATGTTCGTCCGTCCCAGAGGAAATTATTTTCGCAGGAACGTGGACTTCAGGTCGTCCCATGTAGAGATTTTCCTCCCTATATGACTCAACAAATAAAGGGCCTTATCGGCTAAGGCAAAGGGGAAGGCTTTGAGGCGTACGGCCTCCTGCGTCACTCCTGGATAGCAAGCCGTTCCGCATATCATCTCGAACTGTTGTAAAAATGTGAACGGCTCCTCTACGGCATTCCCATAGTACTTGGGAAGCAAAGAGATGAAGGACGGTCTGAGTTCGTATGGCCCTTGATTCGGCGGTAGTCGAATCCAATGGTGAAGCGTTCTTGCGCCCGGGTCATACTCGTCCCGTAAAGTTGCGGGAACCGCAGGCGGTAACTGGTTCCCGACCCCTGCTCTCAGCACGGCTAATTCAGCCCGCAGTTCAGTTTGAACTCTAAACTGTTCTCGAATATGTAAGTTCATCTGCTGAAGTGTATCGAGAATGCCAGTTGTAACATCTGCATCTGGCCTTCCTTCGTGCTGCTCCCCAGCTGGTGGCCTCTCGTCTGCTGCTGGTCCTTTGCCGCAAGCCATCTGATCGTCTGTGAAATGAAAACTCTCGTAAGAACTCAGCGAAAAGTATGCGGGAGATCTAGATGATGTATTGAGGCGAGGGTCTGCCTCAATAGTCTGGCCAGGAGGCGAGGGAGTCTGGGTCTGACTCGCCTCGAGATCTGATGGGACCAGCTCGGGAAGAGGGTCATCCTGAGTCTATGAAGATATACGCTCGACGGTGGATGGTCGAAAGCTCACAGAGTCTGAGCCGAAAAGCCGTCGAGATGTCATCTTCGATGTCAAGAGGAATAGTCGGGAGAGCACGTTTATGATTCAAGTGAGAGAGAGAAATGCAAAAGCCGCGGAAACTCATGCCCCGCAAGAAAACACAAAGCAAACCCCGTGTTCACCAACTCAACCCAATGAAGACCGTAAGAGTTCGGTCTTTTTATCTTTTCGGTTTTAGGGTTGTGATTAGCAAACAAGTTTTTAGATTATCGCGGGCTAAGCAAGCCAATAGGTGCCCGATGGTTTCTCCAAAACACTGGCCCAAATCCTTACAAGAGACCACTCGCACTCAGCCAGTATGGGAGTAAGTACGGACCGTTTCCGGCTACCCGTTTTACTTGAGGACGGAGCCTTGCGCAGTGTCCTCTAAACCTCCCACTCTGCTAAGTAAACCCGGAACATTTTCGACTACCCGAGCTTACCCACTGAGGAACAGTGATCAGGTGTATGAACCCAGTAGTATTTCACGAGAAATACGGGGTTTGAGCTCTATCCTTATGGGTCGGCTCTCTAGCTCGCGCACTCTGAGAAGTGTGCAGGGGTTACTCTCCCAAATAAATTGAGTCGTTTTACGGCTTTTAAATCAGATAGGATTAGCAGTCCTGATTTTAGTTTTGTGTTTTTGTAATTTTTTTGGTTTTTTTAAACAACGTCTACCGATTTTTTCTTTTATTATAAAAATCCTAAAAGCATGCACCTAGGTTGTGAGTCCTAAGACTAACTACGCGGCGCAATCAGATATAGTCAAAAATCCTAAACAAGCATCTAGAAAACAGCGGAAAGCCAATAAGCGATAAAAACCACGGTGGGTGCCCTGATCCTTGGATACACGGTATCCGACAAATCAGGCCCCGAAAAAATGGTAGGGGGGGTTTGTTTATTATCTATTACAGCTTCTCTCTCTTTCTCTCTCTTTTACAGAAAAATATTCTAACTACTCTGCCCTCTGTAGCCGACTCGTGAAGAAGGAGCCGGCCTCTGCTCTTTCAACTGACTCGGCTTCCGAAGAAGCCGGTTGATCCTGCAAGCCCTGCAAAGAAAGTTAGCAAAGAAAACCGATCGAGAAAGCCGAGAAAGCCGTAAGAAAAAGAACGAAAGAGAAACTAAGAAAACAAAACACGAAGAAAAAGCCGTACAAAAAACCGTACGAAAAGCGAAACAAAAAGAAGAGAGAGAAAAAATAAAATCACAAAGAAAGGAAAAAAATCAAAAAGTTCTAACGTCTCCCCAGCAACGACGCCATTTTGATAAAGCTGAAAATTGGTTTCACAGCTTTTTTAGAGGAAAACACGGTCGATGTAGAAAAAGCCGCGAAACAAGAACGATCTCAACTTATCAAACAAATTCGGTTTTCCTTCGGAAAACCTACACTAAATTTTAACCAGGCAAGTGTTCCTGGGTGGAACTCAAGGAGGCAGAATAGAATCCTTTGATTTTTTCGGTTTTATCTTTGTAATTTTATTTTTTTATCTCTTCTTAAAGTCATCAAGTCAAGAACCCTTTTTATTGATTTTTATTTTTTTATTTGATTTTATTCTTTTCCAATTTTTATTCAATTTTCAAAAAGGGATATTTTTCAAAAATATTTATTTATTATATAATAGGTGGATATTAGATAGATGGTAAAATATAGTAGGGTGAATGTGGGTCGAGCAGCGAGCTCGAACAACATAAGAAACCAAAACAAAACGAGGCGATTTTCGACAAAATCAAAACACTACGAAATCACGACAAAAACTCTCGAAAACTTAATACTAGCTAGACGGGGTAGTTGCGTAACTATCCTAAAAAATCGTCAAGAAAGAAGGTCAAACGTGGTCAAAACAACCCCTACAGCCCAGGGGCATAAACGTAAAAAACTAATTAAAATTGTTTGCAAAGAGGTCCTTCAGGACTGTTTTGTAAGAAAAATAACAAATGTATTACATTTAGGTCCCTACGGAGGGACCTATATGTAATATCTGGAAACCTGGGGGGCGGAGCTGAAGAACTGGAAGTTCCTTGGGTTTATTATGTAAAATCTCCACCGGTTCTCAATCGACGGTCCAGATTAGATCCCGCTAGGCGTGATCTGACGTCTCTGCTCTTGCCACGTGTCGAGCACCTATAGCTCGACTGTTCTTGAGGTTGTTACGCGGCTTGTCGACGGGGTTCTCTTCTCCGGATTTTCACGAGCAAACACCAGCTATCTTGATGCTCCGGCGGGGCCAGAGGGGTGGCTCCTCCACCCCTCGAGCTCGCCCGCGGTAGGGGACGGTCGGCGGTGGCTCGAGGCGACGGCGAAGGTGTTGGGAAGAAGACGATCTCGGCACCTGGAGGTTGTTTCAGTTCTGGCGACCCATCTTTGAGGTTGAATCTCTTGATGACCGAGGCTTCCAAAACCTTGGATTTATGCTCCTGATTGGAGATGAACCTGCAAACGACAGAATGATCTGCTCGATTCAATGAAGAATCGACCAATGGATGAAGATTGCAAGCTCAAATCATTGAGAAAAATTAGGATTCCAGATTTATTGAAAATGATTTGCGAATGGCGAATGAAATGAAACACGATGTGGTTGTGATTCGAAACGATTTGGAAAGAGTTTACAAACGGGCGTCTATCCTAGATAATCAAACTATCTAATGACGTGATTAACGTCGCTAATCGACACACGAATATCGAGGCGAAAATCCAAAGAAAATGAAGGAAAAGGTCTGTGGTTTCGAGGTGTATTAACTGGGAAATGAGCTCAACGGTCGACCTTGGCCGGAGCGTGACGCGCGTGGGGCGGCGATGCAAGGCGAAGTGATCGCCCTGGAACCTCCTCCGATCTTCCTTCCTCCACGCGGGATTGCTTGCAGGTGCTGTCACCACCAGATCGAGGCGGAGCGAGGTGGGGAAAATGGGGTATCGGGTAGACTGGAGCTGGAGCTCAGTTGGTTGGAGAGTTAGTTGGCGATGGAGGAGGTTTAGGGGTATTTATAGGTGGTTTGTGTGGGCTCCAAGTCGGGATCAATGGATGGCGTTGAAGAGGGTAGTTAGGAGAATAGATCCAGTGGTTTAGATAGGCTGGAGAGGTTAGGAGGTAATCGGAATAAATGGAGGAATGTGGCCAGTTGGAACAGAATCCGTTTCAGCTGCGTTGAAGAAGATGAACCAGGTGCTGACACGTGTCAGCACCTGGTTGTCCAGATGTGAAACAATCTTATAAATTAAGGATTGTATTAAATAGTAAATGACGTTATTTTAAAGGGTTTGGGGAGCCTGAGCCCATGTGCAGGCAAGTTCCCTGAACCCCGAATCGTGACCGTCCGTGCCCACTCCCATCCGTTGGTTCCCACAGACCTCGTGGGCTCCTCTGCCACAGAATCTCACTCGTGAGAACTTCCTCGTAAAGTCTCGTATCCAACCCTCACCTCTCCCTCTCTCGATCTACCTCCGACGATTCTCTCCGGGCTACCATCTCTTGCGATGAGACGTAACGACAACACGGCCCCTCCTTGCTCGTGCATCCTTCTTTCCCTCATGAGGCAAACTTCGGGAACCCTAAACCTCCCCATCCCGCCACAAGCGAGGCTTCACTATCCGGTCCTCGGTGTTGTTCCTCGGCACCGTTCCTCACGATGCCCCAACATTCCTCCACCTTTGCCTGGACATCTTTCTCCTGCGGAGCTTGCCTGATTAACAAAGGGTTGTTTATTTTTTCCATGTGCAAGATCCGATTTAGGTTGTTAGGTTTTCTTTAATCAAGATTTGAATGAGTTATTCGCATCTAATATTTGCCTTTGCATAGAAAGATGCTTTTTTGTGGAAGATGTAATGTTTGGGAGGTGGTTTTTAAACCTGAAATAAACAGGCATCCTAAATGTGTATAGGGTCAAATGGTCTCTTCCTGCAGTCTGAATATTGGCATATCACCGTAGCAGATGCTGTAGTTGAGAGGAACAAGATTCACTTTTCAATTTTTTTTACAGGGGATCGCAGCACCTCAGGTCGCCCCCCCTCTTGCTAACCTCGGGCAGTCTCGGACTCCTCTGTTGTTGCATCGGCTCGGACGCCCCAACCGAATCTCAATGGTTGGATCTCAGAAGTTGCAAATAATACAACCATCATAAGATTTTTTTTTTCTGTTGTTAGTTTCTACCTTCTTATGTTGTTGTAATTAGAGTGGAATAAGAACAAGATGAAAGTGGATAACATTAACTCTGTATCATTAAGTATATTAGATGTATATATCATGTTTTCAGGATGGTGAATTTTTAGTATCAGGTATATTGCTGCTTCAGGTCCAAGTAATCCGCCTGAAATGGCTTGTGCAGTTTATGGAAAATTAAAAAATAACATTCTTTAATGATTAAAAACTTTGTACCACTACTTATTTGAGCAGCCAACATAATAATTTATCTAACTGGACATGTCCAAGATATGGCTTCCCAATTTTAAAATATATCTTAAAAGGTTTAAACACATAATGCACTGCCCAATTTGTCTAGAACAGAATAATAAACCCTCATAACAGCTGAAGCTTGCCCATTATATTTGAAATGACATCTATTATGATTCCATCCTAGTATTGTTTTATTTTGCAAATGTTGGGCGTTCATTTGTTAACAATCTGTGTGGTATTATCTCATTTGATGACATATTATAGGTTTAATGTAACATGGTTGCAACATATATGCCAAGGAAGATGATTATGAACGTTGGATTTATGGATGAAGTAGTTGCTTGGTGCTGGATGAAAATCGCTCCAATCTACATCCTAATTGGAGGGGGTGTTATCGATTGGTGAATGAGAAGATATAAGAAACAGAATCCCTCAAATGTTAGTATGATCGATTGCATCCTAGACAATTGCAAAATAGGTGAACACAAACGATGAAGAGTCAAACAACATGGGTTGGCGGTGATGGAACTGGAGTCAACATGATATTCATAAACGAAAGCTCGATAAAACCCGGTCTAAATAGCATAGATCATGTATAGTAAACATATAACTTGGTGATGTTACCTTTTGTGACCTGCAAACTTTGTTTTCATTTCACACTTTATTTAAAAAAATTATTTGTACTTTGTAATATGCAATTGGGAGCTTGATATCTACAATAGCACTTCATGGCCCTATGTTCAAGAATGCATGTTGCAAAATTTTTTAGAAAATACTGTCATCAGCAAATTGACTAGGCAGTTCGCTTCCCTTGCCTAAATCCACACCCTCAATTAGTGTTTGAAAGGGAGATCAATATACTAGCAAAAAAGATAATTGCATCTTTGTCTCAGCTTGTCTAAAACCACACCCTCACTATGTTTGTGAAAGTAAGATACAATATATTAGCAAAAAAGATAATCACATCTTTGCTTCAGATTGCCTAAATACGTATCACAATAAATAAAGCATGAAAATTTCACCATCATTAAAAACATTCACCACTCCATTGGTTGTGCATTGACAATGATTGTTTTAGTTCATAAATTTGTTACATTGTGTTGAAGATGGTGAGGCTGGAGGTGCTAATAGTGTAATTTTGATTTTTGTGGAATAATGACATGTCTAATGCTCATTACAAATAAGACAAAACATCTAGTTATGCATGTAACCAAAAATAAATTAAAATTTCATTGCATATTTTCTATTTGTTAGGTTCTAAGTTAAAGAAGAGTGAGACATGGTATGCATTGAAAGCAGTCAAAGTGTTGCGTGATGCACCAAGGACATTATAGCAAACCAAGGACTGAAACCAACCCACCTTTATATACTCAATAAACTTTTATATGCTCGAAGCAAACTATGGAACATCTCAACTCCACCTTTAGAGGCAAACTACATAATTTCATTTGCACTAAAACTATAATTCCCATGAATTTTTATTCAACCATTGTCCAAAAATAAGTTAAAACATCTGAACTTTCTTTGTCCAAAAATAAAAATCAACTGTGAAAAGTTGGAATCATCCATCCATTCTACATAGTGCATAAAAACTAACAATTGAAATCGCTACTACAATTGTAGTTACAAAGATGGAATTAAAAGGTAGACATCCTCAACTTGGTCCCCTTTCCCTCTTTGTAAGCTCCTTGTCAGTCCCATCGATCCGATTTCTCTAATCTAACTAGCTATTTTATTTTGTCCATCTGCCACTCTATTATCCCCTTCATGACATCATCTCTCCATGTATTAATCTGGTATTTTAGCTCGATGGTGTTCGATAAACATCTGTCTGCACAAACAAAAAAAAAGTATGAATCTTGTAGATGAATGTAAATATGTAACGATTAGCTTGTGATGGTATATGAATCTTCTAGCAAACTGGAATATAGAACAAAGATTAGCTTGTGATGGTAAATCTGAGATATCAACATTTTGGAAGCTTGAGCTTTAAACATATTTTCCTACGTTTAGTTGCTTAGTTTAATTATTTTGTGGATGCACAGTAAGGGTGGACTAAATCATGTCATGCTTCTCCACACAAATCACCGTAGCAAACAAGTTGCGTCTGTGTTTTCCCTCGATGCATCCCCTCTTGCAAAAAAATGAAAAGTGAATCTTATTCCTATCGACTACAACATCTGCTACGATGCTATGCCAATGGTCCAATATGTATTCAGAATGCATAACATACCATTTGACCCTATACACATTCAGGATGCATGTTTATTTCAGGTTTAAAAACCACCTCCCGAACATTACCTCTTCCACAAAAAAGCATCGTTCTATGCAAAAGCAAATATTAGATGCGAATAACTCATTCAAATGTTGATTAAAGAAAACCTAACAACCTAAATCGGATCTTGCACATGTAAAAAAAAACAACCCTTTGTTAATCAGGCAAGCTCCACACGAGAATGATGCCCAGGCAAAGGTGGAGGAATGCTGGGGCATCGTGAGGAACGGTGCCGAGGAACAACACCAAGTACCGGATAGTGAAGCCTCGCTTGCGGTGGGATGGGGGAGGTTTAGGGTTTCCGAAGTTTGCCTCACGAGGGAGAGAAGGATGCACGAGCAAGGAGGGGTCGTGTTGTCGTCACGTCTCGTCGCAAGAGAGGGTAGCCCAGAGAGAATCGTCAGAGGTAGATCGAGAGAGGGAGAGGTGAGGGTTGGATACGGAAAGTTCTGACGAGTGAGATTCTGTGGTAGAGGAGCCCACGAGGTTTGTGGGAACCAACGGATGGGAGTGGGCACGGACGGTCACGATTCGGGGTTCAGGGAACTTGCCTGCACATGGGCTCAGGCTCCCCAAACCCTATTTTAAATAAGTATAAATACAAGAAATGTAGATAAATTAATGCTCTAATTTATGGACTATTTACTTTTTATAAATAATAAATATTATTCAAAATATAAATATTATATTATAAATATGCATTTATAAATAGGTATTGGATTTTTAATTTAATAAATAAATATTTAAAATTTAATTTTATATTTTCTTAATTATTAGAATAATAAATAAGGCTTATGTGAATTTTTATATATTTTAATAAATTAATTTACATATTTTAATAAATATGGTTAGTATCTAGTTAGTTCATTTATACCTATTTTTTAGGGTTATTGATTTTATTAAAATAATAAATAAGGTCCAAAAATTATGAAATAATTTAGGGTGAAACTACAAGATCATGAAATAATTTAAAAATTATAAAATTAAGAAAACTATAAATAATGTGTGTTACATAAAATAAATAGCCCAGAAACCCCGTTGTCTTTTGGTCCCAAAACCGACTTTTTGCAAACGGACTCCGAATTCGATGAAACCACTTTATTAATTAGAGAATATTATTTTATGAACTTTAAAGGTGAGTAGAGTGAAATTGGAGTTCGTATGAGGAAGTTATGATGTTCGGAAGTTGAGATTTTGACAATTTATAGGCTGAGTTTCTTGGCATATATACAGGGTAATATTTTTAACTTATTTTTATATTTTTATATACATTTTTAGAAATAATTAGGAGAAGAGTTTAGTGAAAATTATGTTCATATGAAATAATTAAAAATCTTTAAATTTTTGTATTTATTATATAAATAGTAGAAGGTGTATATGTGTTTGTTAATTTATTTTTTAGGCTTTCTTTCCTTATCTCCCCCTACTTTTCGGTTTGTCGACCAATCCATGCTGACTTGGTCTCGAGGGTTGGGTTATAAACATATCTTACAGCAATATTTATATTTTAAGTCATATTGTATATATTTATATATATTCAATCTGCCTTTTCTTTCTTTTCTTGTTCTTTATTTATTTACATGATTTTAGTGGTTAAAAGTGAGTATTTATACATGAATGATGATTTGTTAAGAGATGGAAATTAATGGATATTTACATGTATTTGTTAAGGGTTTTAAGACAAAATGCGACAGAAAAGTTAATGAATCATGGATTCATCAACAACTCATAATTATTTCATTATATATACAAAAATATGCAAAAGTACGACATATGGGTAACGTATATATGTAATATATACACATCCCTATACTTAACATGTGTTATGTTCTCAGAGCATAAGAAGGGAGGAAAAGACATAGATCGTGCTAAGTGTTGGAGAGTGAAAAGAATAAAAAGTATATAAGTCGACCTGCCCCACTATACTTAGGCTCTAGGCAACCTCAGTGTAGAAGAAGAGCAAAAATGAGGCGGTCGAGGTCAAGAGGAGAAATAAATGAACATATACACTGGAGGGCATCGGTCTCTCCTCTACTTAGGCTCTAGTTTGCCTAAGTATAGGACAGGTGTAATATGAGAACCAATGGTGTTGGGGAATATACATAGAGAAAATGAAAAAGAATAGGAGTGACTCAGAATACAGACAAGAATATACAAGCAAGAGCAGGGTTTCCCCCTATACTTAAGCTTTGAATGGCCTATGTATGGAGTTAGTATCGATGGAAGGAGGAACTTAAGATCTAAAAGAATGAAGAAATCAGATGTACAAGAGTGAGTGAATCTTCTAAGTTATTGAATCTAAATGTTGCATCTTCATGAAGAGTAATATGATGTATCTTCTATGTGCTCACTTTGCATGAAGTTGATGACCTCGACTTGGACTAATTGCTCCTTAGAATATACAAAGTGCTTCAATAGTTGTCCATTCACCACATGGGATTGTGTACCATATGTGAGATCATCTGTCTCTACACTTCCATTCTCGTGCACTTCCTTAACAACAAAGGGACCCGTCCACTTAGATTTGAGCTTCCCGTGGAACATATTTAACCTGACATTAAACAACAATACCTTTTGCACATGGACAAAGTCTTTGCACCTAATGTGCTAATCATGCCATCTCTTCACTTTGATTTTATAAATTAAACTGTTGTCATTTGCTCTGTTTCAGATTTCCATGAGCTAATTCAAGTTCAAGTCATGACAAAGCTTCCCTAGGTGACAACTCCAATTAATCTATTTAATTGCCCGTTAGGATTTGTGAATCAACTCTGCAGGCAAATGGCATGGTTTTCCATAGATCATTCTAAATGGTGAAGTGCCCAAAAGTGTCTTGTAGGCTTTCCTATAGCCTATAGAACTTGGTCCAAGAGCTGGGACCAGTTCTTCTTATCGGGACGAACCAACTTACGCAAAATAATCTTCACCTCTCTATTCGAAACCTCTGCCATGCCATTGGATTGTGGGTGGTAAGGACTAGTAACTTTGTGCTCAAATTTGTAGTCTTTAGCTAAAGATCTCACATCTTGGTTAACAAAGCGGCTACCCCCATTAGAAATTAGAACATTGGTATCCCGAACCTGAAAATAATATGGTCTCTCACAAACTTACAAACAATCTTGTTGTCTGCGGTTCTAGTTGGGATAACCTCCACCCACCTAGAGAAATAATCAACTGCCAACAAGATGTACTCATGTCCTTGGCTGTTGATAAAGGGACCCATGAAATATATGCCCCATGCATCAAAAACTTCACAAATGATTACATGCTGCTTGGGCATCTCATCTCTCTATGTAACTGTCCCTCCCATCCTTTGACAAATCAGGCACGACCGTACAAAATCAATAGCATCTCTTAACAGGGTCGATTGGTACAATCCGCATTCGAGTACCTTGTGAGCGGTTCTCTTCCCTGAATGGTGTCCTCCAGCCTCAAGAGAATGACAATACATGAGGACACTCTTGTATTCCTCCTAAGGAATACACCTTCTCCAAATACAATCAAGTCCTTCAAAGAAAAGGAACAGATCGTCCCAGTGGTATCTCCTCGAATACGTCTTCAGTTGGTCAATGCTGCTCCTAGTCCAACATTGGGGAGCTTGCTTGAAGACAAGAAAGTTCACCAGTTGGCATACCACGGGAGTGAGTCAATAGCACAAATTGACTTGTTCTGGAAAATCTCTCTAATATGTTCATAATAAGGAGAGTCCTTAATCTCAATCCGGGAAAGGTGATCAGCCACAAAATTATTCACTCCATATTTATCTTTTATCTCCAAATAAAACTCCTGGAGGAGCAAAATCCACCTATGAAGACCCGCCTTCACATCCTATTTTTCAATTAGGTACCGAATAGTTGTGTGATCAGTGTAAATTATCACCTTAAAGCCCAAAATATACGACCTGATCCTTTCAAGAGCTCATACTACAACGAGCTTTTCCTTTTTAATCAGGTAGTTGTTCTTTTTTGTAGGGTCTAATACTTTTCTTGCATAGTGGATCGCAAAGGGATCCCCTCTCGTCGTTATCCTAACACAACTCCTATAGCGAAATCTGAAACGTCAGTCATGGTCTCAAAGGGGAGAGACACATCTTATTGAAAAAAGCCTGAACATGAATGACCAGTCAGGAGCTTGTAGGATAGGAGAGGCACAAATCTTTATCTTCAAGAGCTCAAAGGCCTCCAAACACCTGTGATCTATAGCGAACTCTGTCTTTTCATAAGAGCTCAGTCAGTAGGCGGGCAATCTTGAAAAAAATCTTGAATGAATCTCTTGTAAAATCCAACATGCCCTAGAAACAACCTCACTAACTTAGCGTTGGTAGGTGGATCGAGTTTCTTGATCATCTCAACCTTGGCAGGGTCAACCTCCATTCCCCTTTTGGAGATGACATGCCCCAACATGATACCCTCCGTCACCATAAAGTACCTCTTATTCCAGGAGAGTAGTAGATTTACGTCCCTACATCGCCTGAGGACTTGGTCCAAGTGCGCTAAACATGTATCAAATGAATCACCATGCATCGAGAAGTCATCTCTGAACACTTCCAGGAAATCTTCCACCATCTCGGCAAATACGGTGATCATGCACTGCTGAAAAGTGCCTGTGGCATTACAGAGCCCGAATGACATGCACCTGAATGCGTAAGTGCTGAATGGACATGTGAATGTGATCTTTTCCTGGTCCTCAGGGGCTATAGATACATGGTTGTAGACTAAGTACCCGTCAAGAAAATAGAAGAATGCTTTCCCTACGAGTCTCTCTAAGATCTGGTCAATGAATGGCAAGGGAAAATAGTCTTTCATGGTCGTAGCATTCAGATACTTTTAGTCGACACAGAAGCACACGACGTGGGTACTCGTGCCGCTATCTCTCCCCATCCTTATTAGTGAATATCTGAATTCCTAACTTCTTCGAGACAACATGAAGTGAGGCCACCCACTTGGAGTACGAAATAGGGTATATAAACCCTGCTTTGCATCATTTCACAATCTCGTTCTTCACTACTTCCTGTAGATTGGTGTTAAGTCTCCCCTGGAACTCACGGGAAGGTCTCACATTATCCTTAGTAAAAATGTGGTGCGAGTAGAGAGCGGAGTTGATCCCCACAAGATCTGACACTGTCCAGCCTAATGCTTTGCGGTTGCTCTCTAAGACCTCTAACAACCTAGACTCTTGTTCTAAAGTCAAGTCCTAACTAATTATAATAGGATATCTCTCTTTGGGTCTTGCAAGAAAGGCACACTTTAGTGTAGGAGGTAGTCATTTAGTTCTGGCAATGTGATGTCATCAAGCAAAGCTGGCTGAATTGAATCTGAATATGGATGCATGTTGTATGAAGGTGGGCTCAACTATGTAGTACTCAGCACCAACTCAGAGGTATCGGGAGTTGGATCATGAAAGAGATGTGGCAATTCAGCCAAAGCCGTGTTTGACTCATCATCTATGTCCCATGATTGTTCTGAAGGTAATGGAACTGGCAGATCCCAATGGATCTCTAAATCATCAAGGAGCAGATGCATCTCTCACAAGATCAGGAAACACCTAACAAACTGCATCATTCACTATGTCCTTTCATAATGAAAGGGTCTCGCTCTATCCTGAAGGAACCTGTCTCCAAATCAATCATTTTGCAATCTGCCTCTGAAAATGAGTACTCTGTACTACTCTCTCAATCAGGTCACTGCAATTTTGTTTGCTTCATCTCAAGGTTCGTCTCTCTACCTAGAGAACAAAAGTTCATCATTCCCGTACCATAGTTGAAAGTTGTGCCTGCGGTCCTAAGGAAGGGTTTCCCAAGAATGATTTGAGATTCTCTCCAATTATTGGGGGTCTCCATGTCTAAGACCATGAAGTCAACCTGATAGTCCTACCCCTCAATCGAGATAATGACATTGTTCATTTCTCCCATGGGTCTCTTCATTGAATGATATATGAATTGGAGTAAAGCTCTAGGTATGCATAGTGGTCACAACTCCAATTTCCGATATAATGCTAAGGGAAGTAAGTTAATTGAAGAACCATTATATAAGAGAGTGCGTGCAAATGCAATGTCATCGATACGACTCTCCACGTAGTGAGCACCCATGTCTCTCTTTTTCCTTGGTAGTTGCTGATTCTTGAGATAATAGGTTGTGGCTATTGACAAGACATGCATCTTCACATATTGGTTTGGTTTCTTCCTTCTAACCCTAGTAGGTGTACATCTTACCTCAAGGTATTTTGGAATGCAGGGTGATTAGACACATACTCATGTCCCCTTATCTGTGATATTCTCTTTACAAAACCGTGCCATATCGAGGTCATCTTTGTGAATATTTTTTATGTGCTTTGATGTTCTAAGAGCACGAGGGAAAGGGATTGAAGCAAGGGATACAAAAGATGAAGAATCTAAATCATGAACTGAAGTATCATTCTTTGCATTGATGGAAACATAGTTCATCATACATGAATCCTTTTTGCAACATCGGATCAAATCAAAACTATCTACTACAGGTTGTAAAAAAGTAGTTGTAGTGGTATACCCCATAACTGAAGGTGCAATGTCCTCCATAGAATCCAAGGTATCTCCCCGGTGTCGATGCTGCAATCATGCTCACCTTCTCTTCTCGGCTCCCTGAGAAAAGATCCTCGAATGGTGCTGATGGGGCTCCTAAATATGATGCCTCTCCTCCTCTTCCTCAGAAGACTCCTCAGGTAGAACTCTAGAGAGGTCCCTCCTCATATCCCTCGCTCTGTTGGGTATGATCACGGTCCTTCCGCTCCAGAGTGACATGTGGTTAGACTCGTCACACAAAAGAAACTCATGTTCAGATCTAAGGGTTGTTGAATAGTATACCTGACCAAGGTGCTGTTGAGAACCAGATCGGTTCAGGCTATTGGGGTTAGACTGAACTTGGGTTGGAATTGAGGTAGAGGGTGTAGAATGCTCGTCTCGTCATATGGACAAGCGGTTGATATTCACCCGTAAGTCATGAATTTCATTTTGGTAGGAACGAAGTGAGCCAAGTATCTGCTGTTGTAGGTCCACGGGTCATGAATCTGTATTTCATCATCTTTATTCATTTATTTTAGCTTAAAATCCCTTATAAAACACTTTTAAATATCACTAAACTCATTCTTTTACTAACCTTGATTATTGTGTAAACATTTCAAATTTATCACTATTTTAACCTAAAATAAATAAAAAAAGAAATAAAGAAAAAATAAAGAAAAAAAGATTGTATATATGCAATAGATACAGGCTAAATTAGACCCGAGAGAAGGTCAAGACTTGACCTAATCGGCACGGAATAATGTAGGGGAGATAAGGCCAAAAACAACAAGAAAATCCAGAAATTCATTTATCACTTGTGGTTATTCATCATTGTCTATAACATACATTCTTTCATTAATTTATTCATTATCAAATTATTTGTAAATAAAAATCATTTCTTCTTTAAATATTGTGAATAAAATTCTTTTATATATAATTGCAAGAAAAATATGTAAATATTGTGTAACTAACAACACTCTCAAAAACCCACAAAGTACGGAATTGCGAGATCAATATCTGCTCCACAAAGACTCCAAATTCATCAAACTCACATTCATTATTACTCCAAATTGAATTATCTTTCAAATGGAGGTGATCTCATAAAAAATAGAGTTAAGGTGTGAAATGTGGACAATTAGGGTACTATTATATAATTTACCTATATACACTAAGTATATTATTTAATTATTTATTTTCTTGTGCATATTTGTGAATATTATATTGTGAAAATTGTACTTAACTCATAAAAAATACACATAAAAATCATAAAGTCAAAATTCAACAAAAATAAAAATCAAGTATATATTGTATATGTATATCCATGTATATACTGCACTTATACATATTTAATTAGCCTATTAATTCTGAAAAATCATATACAAATTCCCTTAAAATCATTGTAAAATGTTGTAAAGAAATAAAATATTACACTATGTATATATTTTGTATAATAATTAATAAAAAATATATATCTTGTATATATAGGTATACACACCTGTAAATAACCCTTTATATTTATTTTAACCCTTGTATATACATTCTTTAATTAACTAAAATCACTAAAATTAACTTTAATTTATTATTAACAGTTTTTATTTACATCATTTAATTAATTAAATTCATTTTCATCTTTTAATTGAATTATTTAACAACTTCTTGGATTTTTATAGTTATTCCTATTTTGTCTTATTCCGCATGCCCTCTGATTGGCCAGCCAAGGTCTGTTGACCCGAGTCAACTAGCTGGTCCCCGCTACATTTCTGTCCGTATCGTCTTCTGTTCCTTCGCCCTTTTTTCCCATGTGTCCTATTCATTAACGTCACCCGCTCCCTTCTCCATTATTTTCGTTCATTCAATCCTCTCACTCGTTAGAACCTCAGATCCACCAAGCACTTCATGATTTAATCTCAATTTGAATTTCAAATCTTGCTTGAGCCATGCCTATAAAGATTCATCATTAACCTCCTCCATGAGGTTGTTCCTTTCGTCAGGCTTCTCTACGCCCGAGGCCGATCTCTGGAGTCGAGGCGGTGATAAAGATTCAATCTCCACAGCTGGGAGAGAGCGAGGAGGCCTAAGGATTGTGATCCAACCACAAGCCTAGAGTGCTCCATCGTGTTCCGACTCTCTGCCAACCATATCATATCGAGGACAATCTCCACCTCTTTTTCACCCGCAGGTAACTGTAGGTAGTTAGTTTTTAATTTTGCAATTTTTATTTTGCATTCAGTTTCTATTTTAGGTTAAAAATCTGATCTTCACCTTCAACCTCTAATCACTAGATCGAAGGGGTTCCATTCAATTCTAATCAACCTCGACTATGCCAACGCGACCACCTTTTCTTTCTCCACCTCTTACATCCTCTTCCCACCTTCAGATCCTCACAAATATGGAGTCTGGTCTCCCCTCTGACCATCTTCATCGGAGACTCCCATCCATCCACCATCTTCTATGTTCTTGACCAAATTTTTCGGCTTCCTCCGAGCATAGACATTCTATTGCAGGGTCAATGAACGTAGCAACAACTGATCGATGAGAGGAGGTTCGCCTAGAGCTTCTGACATTTCAACCTCCATATCTCACGTAGGTGACTCGGATCTACAATTCCTCCATTACTCGACGTGGATAGTTAGCAGGAGCATGCTTGGCCATTCAGGATAGAGATCCGGTGAAAACAAGAGAGTTGCAGCCGATCAAACTTTGTTGGGGAAGACTTGCTTCCAAGTTCTTCCATAAGACCTTTAGTGGCACGATCAAGAACAAAGCACCAGTTTAGATCCTGTCCATCCATTGAGCCCCAAATGCTAACCGTGGATTCCACTTCCAGATCAGATTCAAGCTATTCGAGCATCATTCACTTCCAGCCGTTGGATCAGCTTCAAGGTGAATCGTGCTGTAGATAAATCCACGTCAATAATGGGTATAATTGCATCCAGCCACCTGTCTTTATTTTATTTTCAAATAAGTCCCTAATGGACACATGTCTGTATGTAATAATTTGAACATGTGCATTGCTATCCTTCGTATTTATTTTAATTTCATTTGATTAAAATTGCAATAAAATGTTACATTTCTGTTTATTGTTTGCCCTTGAAATTACGTTATTTGCATATTGGTGCAATCCAGCGAGGCACATGTGCTTGTGCACATGTTCTTTGGGATTTTTGCAATATTCGTCATGCATTTTTCATCCGTGTTATCATTTAGTATTATAACATTAAATAATTGCATTTATGCCCCTGTGAGTTTGCATTTATTTTTCTTATTAAAAATTAAATAAAAAATAACAAAACCTCATTAAAAATTTAACAAAAATTCATCTAGCTTCTTGTTACATCAATAATTTTCATTTTGCATTTTCAGTATTTTTATTAATTTTAAAAATTCAAAAATTAGTCCCATAAGTCTTAGTTTTTATTTGAAAATCAATAAAAATGATAAAAATCGGATGAAAAATTCTTAAAAATATTATATTTGTTTCTTTTTTTTGTAATTTCTAAATATTTTTGGCATTTTTATTCCTTAAAAAATTAATAAAAATCATAAAATCCTCAAAGCATAATAAATTTATAAAAATTTATTTAAATTCCTAAAAAATCATAAAACCCTTCTCAGAAAATATAAAAAATATCTTTCATACTATATATGTTTCAACTAATTTTGAGCTTATTTGTTATTTTAAAAATCCAAAAACATCCATTTTATTTTATGTTTATTTTATTCTCTCTTTTTGATTTATTGAAATGCTTTAAAAAATTTGAAAAATTCTGGAAAAATAAAAAACATTAAAAACTATCAAAAACTAAAAAATAATTTAAATTTATTTTTTTGACTATTTTTCATATATTTGAAAAATACAAAAGGTTTGGAAAAGTGTTTGTGTATTATTTTTCTTTAAATATTCATTATTTTAAAGATAAAAAATCTTTTGCAAAATTAAAAAAATGTAAAAATTAGAAAACCAAATAAAAAATAAAATTAAAATCAAATAAAAAATACAAAATTTAAAAACCAAGGCTAGTGTGCATAAGATTCATTTATTCTTTTAGTAGCATAGAATATCGCTTAGGATTTTTTGTTGCCTCCCTAAGTTCGATCCTGTTAAATATACAAGCAAATTAAATAGCAACGTTCTCCTCTATTTATTTTTGCTTAAGAATTAAAAAAATTGTTGAGGGATTTTTAGGGTTGCAACGAAACTCTACATATTTCTTCATAATTAAAACCTTGATTTTCCATGTACAACAATGGGACCAGACAAAGAAGGTAGTGGAAAAAAGACTGAGAAGAAGAACGAGAAGACTGCCCCTACTGATCGGGTTACTACCTCTGCTACTGCTGGTTCTGGGGTATATACTGAAACTGCGGGCCCTACTAACTTTCCAGGTAATGGCCCTATCGACCATACTGCTAGTACTGTTGATGCTGCTATTGAGGTGGCTGAAATCTAGGGCTCGGTTGTGAATGAGGTGGTGTAGAGGCGAATGTGTTATTGTGAAAGGTTGGGAGGCATTGGTAAACTTGTGAGTCCCTTGTACATCCCTACCTAGCAGGGTCCTAAGTATACCATACTCCATTCACCTCCCAAATCATTAGAGGCTCCTCATGAACTGTCTCTGCATATGGAGACTGCTGCTGGAAAGAATGGGTGTAGGATTGATCCTGCTCCCACGGTTGGGGTTGCCCTTACACCAGCTGCTCCTGAACATGGCGAACATGCTATATGGGAGCAACGAGTACATACATGGCATGTATCTTTATCTTAGATACCTTATCAATCAACTCCTCCATCTGTTTGGGTATCTTGGAGACGCTCCTGTCTAACTCATCAATCCTTCGGTTGATTCTCTCAGCCAATGTAAACTTGTCCGCAAGGCGCCCCATGCTGGGGATAACATCTTGAGAGAGATCGACTACATCTAACTTCCCACTCCAGATGAGAATGAACTTGGGGGTTGTACGTATTCCCTGCTGGCGATCTGTGAGCGTCTAATCTCAACCATCAGCTCGAATACCTTCCGGATGGTATCCTCTCCACATAATGTATAGCTGCATCCACAAACAATATTCACAAAACCCTGCATCTCAGGGTTGAGACTGATGAAGAATTACTAGACCAAGATGTTGTCATCTTGACTATGACATGGACATTTTTGTAGGATGTCCTTATACCTTTCCTAGGCATCATAGAAGGCTTCATGAAGTATCTAGAAAAAGCTACTAATGTGTGTCCTCATCATGTTAGTCCTACTCAGGGGGTAGAACTTCTTTCAAAAATGGTCCTTGAATTGGGCATATGTAGTGATTGTAACTCCAAGGTTCTTTACATAGTAATCACCTTTGCCACCCAAGGCAAATGGAAGGGTTGTGAGCCTGATATAATCCTGGATAACCCTAGGTGGTCTATGGTTAGCGTAGACGAGCTCGAAGTCCCTTAGAAATGTGTATGGTTCCTCAGAAGCATTCCCATCAAAATTCAGCAACAATTTCAGAAACGACAACTTCTACTAAAAATCAACTTCATGTTCGACTATACACAAATAATTCCGAATTATGTACTGTCTGGGGTTGCGCACCCCATCCATTGGTGGTTCAACCCCAACATAGAGTTGTCCTAACTGAGCTTGGAGTTAGGAATGTTGCTGCTCAGATGCAGCTAATATGGATAGTACCAACCTCGTGGGGTTCTCGGGGTGTTCTTCCTCTTCATCTTTCTTTTTTGGAGGCATTTTACTTGAATCTTCTTTAAGATCTGAGTTAACAATGTGATCTTCATTAGAACAGGATTTTGAAATGAAGACTGTCTCACCGAGGCGAAGGTCTTCCTTAGGGAAGTGGGAGGAGAGAAAGGGAATGGTTTGTGAGTGACCATTCCCAAAGTGAGTGATCCTGAACTCAAGAGGATCATAAGTCCAAGTTGTGAATGGACTTTTGAAGATGTAATCCTTGGAAGGTTCAATGAGAGATTTGCAAAGTCCAAATAAATATGCCCCCAATTAGTCATCTTCAATGTCAAAAGAACCATTTAGAATATGAAGTTCAATGAGGCGATAGTTCTACGGTGTAATTGAATGTGTAGAGAATACTCACACAATTCAAACACAATGCAAACCCCTTTGAAAAGTTCACCAACTTCACACGTGAGGGGCGTAAAGTTTTGGATGAATTATCTTATCTATTTTAGTTGGTGGTAAAACAATCTTTTAATCCATTACTCACAAGTGTAGTCTCCTAAGGTAGTTCATGTTCCGGCGGGACACACAAACCAATTGCAAGACTACTTCTTCCAAGGGTTGGAGGCAAGTGCTTGCAGCAATAATAAGACCTTAAGAGTGAGTCCAAGCGTTTAGGGCACAAATCCAAGGATTTTGGATCTAATCCTTAGGGGCTACGTCCATACCCACTCTTGTCTAGAGGTAAGTACTGCAATACAAATGAGGGCTTTTATGAACCCATAATGCAAGGTCTTTTTATTCATATTTGTTTAATCAATCTTCTCAATTCAGTCCCAGTTTTAGAGTATGGTTATCGCTTGAAAAATAAATTTGAGCACCACAATGCATGTCTACCGTTCAATCCCACTTTCCTTTCAAATCCTAAGCTGTAAAACAAGGGAGGATTCAGAAATCAAAATGCAAATGAGAAATGATGATGCATGCTTAGAAGAAGGTATACTTGTAGTGACTCCCAACACTCTCCATGTGTTATGCAGAACTAAATTTTAAATTTACACTAAATGCATGCAGATCGAGAAAATTGCACCTAAATAGCATACTATTAATGGGGAAAATAGATTTCATTTTGGTTAAGTAGTACGTGTTAATGTGCATCTCATTATGGGTCTTATAAGATGTGTGGCCTAAATTACGAAGGACACATGCAAATTTGAATCTATACTTCTGTGTACCTATCCTAATTTCACCACTCAAGCCAAGCCCCACCCTCATCGGAGAGTGAAACAAGTTTCGACACAACACATGATAAAGTCCAATGTCCAAGTACACATGCAAGATCCCAAACGAAATCCACTAGAAATATGTACTTACCTAATTTATTACAAATTATTTACGAAAATGAAATAATTGTAGAAATAAAATCCTAATACTCTACACTCTCTCATGACTCTACTCGATCTTAAATTTAATGAGATCCTTCAGTCAGGTTATCACAAAAAAAGTCACCCTCCAATGCTCATGAGATGCTTGGCCACCTAAGTGGTCGATTCGTTATGTCGAGTCATGGAAAACCTTAACACTAGATTTTATAAAAATCAACCTAAGTCATGCCACGAAGCCATTTGGAAAGCCCAAAAATGCCCTAGTTAATAGTGTCGAATTGTTGTAGTATTCAGGCAATCGGGATTTATCAAAACGACCACTAGTTAATTTATCGATTAACGCGAGCAGTCAATTTATATTTTACTTTGGCAATCCCAAGGTCGAACTCGGGGAGGCAATTGTCTCCTTAGGTCAATTTCTAGATGATTTAGAACATAGGTTTTCAGAGAAATATTTTTTGTATTTTTAAAATTAATTAATGGATGAAATGTAATTTTAGCAAAGTTTGGGGACTAAAATGCAATTTATGATCAAATCAAGTCCAAAAATCTTCAAACTCAGCCAGAAGATAAAATATGATGGAAATAATGCTCTATAATGTTTTTGGAGTTTTTCGATGCAATATGAATTAACTAATGAATTAAATATACATGTAAGGTTAATTTTAGCAAATTAATTTTAATAAATAGAAAACCCAATAATTTTCAGGAACTAAAACTATCCTTGATGTATCTAACAAGGATCTATCCAAAAAAATATAAATCCTAAATGTTGAGTTTACGATCTATTAAAAATTAAATACTAAAATCAATGTTTAATTTATTGCGACCTCGATATGAATGCAAACGTAATAATTTTTGGGCACGTTGTAGAACACACTAAAAACTAATTACTGTGAATTTTTGGAGCAACAATTGACTGAATATTAATTCCAGATCACACAGTGGGTAAAGTATACAATTTTCCACTAGATCAATTATATTAAAACAACGGCATAACACAAAAATTAAATTAAATATCCACAATGATAAGCATAAGTAGTTCTACAAGATATTATTTGTAGAATTAAAATTTAAGTGCAATGAAGGTTCAAAACAAGGCTAGAACACATGGTTCTAAATACAATATACAATTACCGAAATAAATAGAGGGTATTCGTGCAATATTTCAATTTGGCACGTGCCTCGCACGTGGGTTGACTAACAGGGACTTCCCTGTGAACTGCTAGAAGTTAGGGGGATTCGTGTAAATTGTCCATGTGTGTATGTGCGCTGCACATGGCTCCTAGTTGAGGGGACTTCCTTGTAAATATTTGGAACTTTGGGGGCACAAGCGCAATTATCCCTCCCCCCAAGTGCTTCTCACGTGGATGGGGGATAAGGCTTGCCCTCCCCCCCAAGCGTCAAGGGGAGTGGGTATTGGAGGAGAAGACCGAGGTAACCGAGAGGCGGAGCGGGCTGGCTGGGTTTGAGGGTGAGTGACCCTCGTTTGAAGGGACGGTGGCAACTTGGCTTGCAAAGGCAAACGGCGACAAACGAAGTGGAAGCGAGGCTAGGAAGATGGTGGAGTCGATGGCAAAAGAGTCGAGGGGGTTGTTGTCATACACATGGGGGGTGGAGTTGCGGTCGCTGGCGTATCTACTGGAGAGCCACTCCAGTTGAGGACGAAGGGGCACGTACGGCGGTGGTGCGGTTAGCGATCGATATTGAGGAGAGGGTCAAGGCAAAGGATGAGGCGACAGGTTGTGGAAGGTTGTTGTCATGTCAGTGGTGATGGCTCGTGACAGATGGAGAAATTATGATCGAACGGGATGGGGATATGAATGTCGATTTGGGCGAGAAGGAGAAAGACGCGGGGTGGTATTGATGTAAGGTGGATGGTGCTGATCGGTTTGACGTTAAAGAAGAACAAAGGGCAGAGACGGAGGGTGATGGTTTGATTTAGATCGATGTGTGGATTTGATCGTAACAGAGAGAAAATTAGAAGAAGAAGAAGAAGAAGAATAGAAGGAAGGAAGAGGAGGAAAGGAGAAGGGAAAGGGGATTTACATGTAGAGTTGTTTTCCTGGGAAGGAGAGTTCGTGGAGGAACGCTCAAGGTTGTCGCTCAAGAGCACGGCGATGCTCGAGCTTAAGAAAGTACAGGAAGGCAGTTGTGGCAAGACCTGGAGAGGTCTTGGATCTCGCCTGGAGCTTGAGAGGTCATTGCTCAATCGAGTGAGCCTTGCTGTCACTGGAGCTGCTCTGAAAGCTTTCTTTCTTTTCGTCCAAGGAATGGCGGATTCCCTTGGACGAGGGACGGCAACGAGGTTTTTGGTTGGTTGGGTCATTGCGAGAAAGACGAGATTGTGGAGAGAGAGAGAGGCAATAGAGGGAATGGGAGAGATCGGTTACTGGAAGAGAGGGAACGACAAGGGGGATGAGTGGTTAGCGTGCTGCGCACGAGAGATGGTTGCAGACATTTGGTTTGTGCGGTTGGGCAACCGCAGCATGAGGGGAGATGGAGATGAGTGCCGTACTTGCCGCAGGAGGGAGAGTGGTCGTGTCTATTGGGTCGTGGGTGTGTCGGGGATAGGGCGGTGAGCGTGCTGGGACGAGATAGGAGGGAAAGGTGGAGGCTGTTAGGGTTCACAGGTCATGTGGATGCGTAAGGATGGGCACAGGTGGAGTAGGCAGTTGGGCGCCTACATCACTGCAGATGGCGGGCGGATGTGCGCCGCAGGAGCGAGTTGCGGGAGAGAGGGTGGAAGGGGAAGGGGGCCATGTGGTGCACGGGGGAACGATCACGTGGCAAAAAAAATTATAGCTAAATTAAATAAAATAAAAATTATAAAAACGTAATTATAATTAAAACTGAAAAAAAAATTATAGCTAAATTAAATAAAATAAAAATTATAAAAACGTAATTATAATTAAAACTGAAATAGAAATAATAAGTCAAAATATTATATGAATAAAATAAAAAAAATAAGAAAATAATAAATAATTTAAAAAAGTAAAATAAATAATTAAAGTAATGATGATGTAAATAAAAAATAAAGAAAATAAAAGAAAATAAAATATAAAATAAAAATGGGTGACACGTGGTTGCTCCAGGAGCTGCCACATGTCGCTCCCAGAAAAATCAAATAGTAAATGTAAAGAAAAATAAAAAAGAACTAAGAAAAGGGGACAAATTAAAAAGTGGTCAAAATGAAAGTTGCTTGTTTCAACAAGATCCATAACTTTCGTTTTGAACTCAATATCAAAATAAATCACCTTTACAAAAAGTATTTTTGGTGGGATCCTATAGATATAAAATATTACATTTTTGTGTTATGCAAATTTTTATTATTTTTAAATAAGACAAAAATAAATAAAATTAAAGAAAATTTGAAATAAATATTTACAATTAATCTATTTTTTGAAATTTTAATAATTAATAAAATAAAAAGATAAAATAAATAAAATAAAGGGGCATATGTACAACATACAATGAGGGACCCAAAACCCAAGTTTCACAAATGAACTCTGATTCCTTTGAATTTGGTCTTGTTTTTAAGGTAATTGAATGCACATTAATTCAAAAGTGAGTAGGGGTACACATGAGACTATATGAAAGTGATATTCATGTTTTAAGGCTTTTAGTCTCAAACTAGGGTTACGGTTTTATTGGTCAATTTTATAACTTAGTAAATTTTTTGGTATTTTTCATTTAATAATGTTAGTAATATATACACTAGAGAGTTGATTTTATTCAATTCTGAGTTAGTGAAAAATGAATTAAAATATACGAAATATGGTGTAATACATGTGATATTTACAAGGGAATTTGGCTTCTTATTTAATGAAAATATGCAAGCTAAAATGCTGATACTAATTCTAAATGCGTGAATGAGAATAATACAAAATAAATGGAGAAATGCAGCTAACTACTTGGGAACAAAGCTCTATTGTCAACTTTTAGATTGACGAATCACAGATTGGTCAACTATACAAAATATAATTACAAATAACGAGGGTTTTGCTCTCCCTATAAAAGATTAATTTTACCTCAGCATTAATTAGGTCAACTTGAATTAACAGTCTTAGTTTTATATCTTAGGTAATCACCATTAAATATATGATCACATCATCCATCGTCTACCAACCAGTCTTGTTTCCTTTTAAAATTCCTAAGTTATCAATCAAAGAAAGATTCGTGAAAAAGACAATGCATACGATAAATTATGATGCATGCTCATGTTTGGAGATACTTACAATGATCCCAACCCTCTCCATGCATGTGTAAGACTGAATATAAAATTTAACTATATGTACGCAAGATGATAAAAATCTTAGTTCTATTAGCGTTATAAGAATTAATTCATTTAAGCTATATTGAACGTAGTTTACGTGCGTTTTATGAGTCTTAAGTGATGTTTGATTATCTTGAGATGCAGATAGTGTGTCCTACTTTACGGTTCAAGCACATAGAAATAAACAATTGAAAGTAGCTCTAAGAGACATGTTCCTAAAATCTAAATAGATCACTTAAGTTGAGTCCCACCTGATGTAGGTAAAACATACTCAACATACACTATCAAAGTCCAAGTCCAAATATTACAATTAATAAACAACACGACATAGTAAAACAAACAAAAAGACAACATGATAATCTTCAAGCTCTCGAAGGGGTTCCTTGTGTCTCCTCTTAGCTGAAACTTCAAACTTGATCACTAGTCTCCAGTCTCCAAGCATCCTCGAAACCACGGGCCCCGACACAAAAAATAATTAATTAATAAGAGATCAAAGAATTAACAAGTTAATGCACATCACAACAAAAAAGAATGTTTCATCTCATTTTAAATAGCTTTGACCTAAATAAAAAATAATCAACTTAACTCAAATATGAAATCCAAATTACTCATATTAACGAATTCGTGTCCCCGACAACAATGCCATCAGATTTACAACTAATTGACTAAGATAAAATGTGCTTGTTGTAGCACAGGCCAAGAAGCAATTAGTAGAACCAAGTCAAAGATCTCCACGATGACTTAGCTTAAATTTATAACCTAGGCAAGTCTTGGGTCAAACACATGGATACTAGCTATTAACACTATTAATTAGCCATCAATATTAATGTTAAGAGATTGATAAATCATCTAGGTCAAGGGAAAGCAAGACACAGTAATGCAACAAGTGACGTATGAATGGAATGCACCTTTTTAATGGTTTTTAATGCAAGTTAAAGAGTTACGAAATAAACAAAATGATATTAGATAGACACATGCATATAAGTGCATAACTGAGCCCATAAATTATCTGTTGTACTTAAGCGACAAATTGAAGTAGTATCCCTGTCCAAATGCAAATTTATTGAAGTCAAATGTACATTTAAGATGACAAATAGTACATAAATTATCTTTGATAAACAAAGCTTAAATTACTTATCCCTCAGGGAATCATGTTTGCCAAATAAAATATAATGAAAAAGGGAACATAATGCAAATGAAATAATCTTGAATGGAGCTCATATGCAAAAGTTATTCAACAAATAAGCTAGGGACATAAGTTTAATAAAACAGAACATGAATCATCACAAATAAGTCCCTACAGGGAATAAAATGCAGATACAAAAAACTTGCTACTCAATTTATTGAAAACCCCATGATGAGGTCATGAGTGTAATATCAAAAAGTTGGCGGTGTGGCTTTGATATTTTGCAAGACCCACACATGTAAGGCACGAGCAGTCCAGGCTCGAGTGGCTAGCTCGTTGCTTGGGCCACGTGTTGTGGTTTGTCTACTTCAACAAAGGTCCGAATGGCTCCTAGGACATAGTTTTGGAACAAGGATGCGGTCATCTCTCAACCGTTAGATCATGCCCAATTGGGTTCGATCCAATGGTAACTATAAAAAAATTTGAGCAGTTTCTTGAGGATACGTCCTCACCTCTCATTATACAAAATATACCTACCTATAATGGGGTTTTTCTCCCACAATACGAGATTAACTTTAGATTAACTTTAACTCAATTTTAATTAGGTCAACTTGAATTAAAAGTCCCAGTTTTAGAGCTTAGGTTATCACTGTTAAATACATGATCACACAATCCATCATCTACCGACCAGTCCCGTTTCCTTTTCAAATTCCTAAGTTATCAATCAAAGAAGCTGCCACATGTCTCTCCCAGAAATGGGTGACACGTGGAGGCTACAGAAGTTCCTACAGGATGATATAAATAAAAAATAAAGAAAATAAAAGAAAATAAAATATAAAATAAAAATGTGTGACACGTGGTGGCTCCAGGAGCTGCCACATATCTCTTCCAGAAAAATCAAATATTAAATATAAAGAAAAATTAAAAAGAACTAAGAAAAGGGGACAAATTAAAAAGTGGTCAAAATGAAAGTTGCTTGTTTCAACAAGATCCATAACTTTCGTTTTGAACTCAAAATCAAAATAAATCACCTTTACAAAAAGTATTTTTGGTGGGATCCTATAGATATAAAATACTACATTTTTGTGTTATGCAAATTTTTATCATTTTTAAATAAGACAGAAATAAATAAAATTAAAGAAAATTTGAAATAAATATTTACAATTTAATCTATTTTTTGGAATTTTAATAATTAATAAAATAAAAAGATAAAATAAATAAAATAAAGGGGCATATGTACAACATGTAATGAGGGACACAAAACCCAAGTTTCACATATGAACTCTGATTCCTTTGAATTTGGTCTTGTTTTTAAGGTAATTGAATGCACATTAATTCAAAAGTGAGTAGGGGTACACATGAGACTATATGAAAGTGATATTCATGTTTTAAGGCTTTTAGTCTCAAACTAGGGTTAGGGTTTTATTGGTCAATTTTATAACTTAGTAAATTTTTTGGTATTTTTCATTTAATAATGTTAGTATATATACACTAGAGAGTTGATTTTATTCAATTCTGAGTTAGTGAAAAATGAATTAAAATATACGAAATATGGTGTATTACATGTGATATTTACAAGGGAATTTGGCTTCTTATTAAATGAAAATATGCAAGCTAAAATGCCGATACTAATTCTAAATGCGTGAATGAGAATAATATAAAATAAATGGAGAAATGCAGCTAACTACTTGGGAATAAAGCTCTATTGTCAACTTTTAGATTGATGAATCACAGATTGGTCAACTATACAAAATATACTTACAAATAACGAGGGTTTTGCTCTCCCTATAAAAGATTAATTTTACCTCAGCATTAATTAGGTCAACTTGAATTAACAGTCTTAGTTTTATATCTTAGGTAATTGATAACCGTCCCGCACCCTGTGTTAATTCGAGCAAATTAATGTCCAAATTAATTTAATATGTCTTCCTTGCAGTCGGATACGAGAGGCTAATAAAAAACCACTTAAATCAGATTTGAGTCAATTTCAAGCGGTGATTTTTTTTACTTGGTGAAGTCCAAGGTCGAACACAGGGAGACATCTGTCTCCTTAGGTGGATTTTAGCAAGTTTTAAGTGTTGGATTTTCGAGAAGTCTTTTTTTTGTTCTTTTTTTTAATTTCTATGCAGGACACATGTAAAATCAGGCCAACGTACAAGTTAAATCAGAAATATAATCAAATTGATTCCAAAAATTATGAAACTTGGCCAGATTATGAAATGGGATGAACTTAATCTACCTTAATTTTTTTAGAATGTTTTGATGCACAGATAATAAAATATGCAGACTTTAGTGAAAATGACTAAACCAATTTTAATAATTACCAAATGATGATATTTCTCCGAAACAAAATTAATACTAATAGATCTCATTAAGAGATATCCAAATCAATTTGAATTTCCTTAAAATACTTCACGGTTGATTAACTAAAAATCGATTATGCTTTTCACTAAATAATTTTTCTATGACAAATTACACGTGCAAATGATGTGAATTTTGGATATGTTGTAGCATAAACTTAGATCTACTGACTACGATTTTTTGGATATTTTTTTGATAAGCAGACAATGTGCAATAAATTAAAAAATCAAAATGGGTAAAGTATTGCAATTTTCCACCAAATTAATTTCAATAAGTACTCTGCAAATCAGAAAAATACAAATAAATGATAAGATGGTAGAACAAGAGTTATACTACATAATGCAACTTTTGAAATTAAAAATAGATGGCAAAATGATAATAAGATAAACGTGCAAATGCAAGGTTATAAATGCAATATAGAAAATCAAAAAGAAGCTCAAATGGAGCACATGGACTTACATTTAATTATGGAAACTTGAAATTTTTTTAAAAACTTGCAAAGGGGTGCAAGTGTCTCCTTTGCAAATACCCAATTCTTTATTCTCCCGATAGAACTCCTCTGCCTTCTTGCTTGAAACATGGGATAGATTTTCACGGTGGGCGGCGGCCAAGGAGGTGGCGGCGTTGGAGCTTGGCGAGGAAGCCCGGTGGCGCTGGCCGGCCGCCAACGCGCGTCTAGCTGGAGGAGGGAGGCGCGCTGCGGTGGTGGCAGCCGACAGGTTGGTGGCTGGAGACGTAGCGTGGGGCTGGTGGCTTCGCGCGAGGGCGGAGGTGGAGTGATCGCCGGCGGCTGGAGCAACGCGCGCTGCGCGCAGCGCCGGTGAAGACGTGGAGGCGGGCAAGAGGGGCGGCGAGCACTGGAGGGCGTGGCCGCGCGAGGTGGCACGCGGCCAACGTGGGTGGCACGCGGCCAACGTGGCCTGGATGGATGTGTAGCTCAGCTCGAGCCGTAGGTGGCTGCGGCGAGGGGACGGCCGGTGTCATTGGCGATGAGGGGGTACCTGCAATGAAGATCAAAGCTCGAGCAGAGGCTCGGCCATGGTGAAGGGAGGAAGAAGAAATACTGGGGAGGGCAGAGGGGATTTTAGAAAATCCTCTGTTGTTCATGCATTTGTTTAACGGGGCGTAAATAAACCATTAATCGATTGATGAAATTTTATCGAAAAATTAATTAAAAATCACCGTTGTGATTGCAACGTGTGATTTATCCGTTGAAGTGCGATCAGTTTTGTGATTTGGATGATGGAAGATGGAGAATCGAGGAGAGAGAGAATGGGTGTGTAATGGGGAAGAAGAAGAGAATGTTACCTGGAGGGATGGACGGATGCCTGTGAAGGAGCTCGATGATGAGCTCCTGTCTTCGCTCTATGCAGCGACGATGCAGAGCTCGAGCAACTCGAGAAGGAGCTGCGGCAAGGGAAGATCCCTTGGATCTCGCCTGAAGCGCAAAGTTCGTCGTTGACTCAAGCTCCACACCCGGAGCTGTCACCAAGGGGGAGGAGCGAGCTGGGCCTATACTTCTCTAGAATGGCGGATGGGTATGAATGGAGGGGTAGGGGAGATTATAAAGAGGAGGAGGTAGAGGTTGGAGAGGCCATGGAAAGAGTGGGAGAGATGGAGAAGGTGGAGGAGATGGAATGGAATGAGAGGTGTCGAAGGGTGGCCTCTCCCTTAAGTTAAGGGAGAGTGGGGAGGAATGGGTAGAGAGGAGAGAGAGGATGCCACTTGGCGCGCTAGGATGCGACCATGTGGCTTTTATTTAATTAGTAGCCAAAAATCAAGGGATTGACATGTGGCGGCTTCCGGAGCCACCACGTGTCGCTCTCAAAAAAAACCAAAATTAAAGGGAAAGAAAAATCAAAAAGACATAATAAAAGAGCTTAAATCAAAAAGTTGTCAACAGGAAAGTTGCTCGTCTCGATGAGATCTACAACTTTCGTGAAGGGTCGAAAATCAAACGAGATCATCTGTACAAAAGCATATTTTTGGTGGTACCTTGTAGGTATAAAATACCGCATTTTATTTTATGCAATTTTTTGTCATTTTTAAAAGAGAGAAAAATCAAAATAAAAATAAAGAAAATATGAGAAGAATATTTATAACTTAATCTATTTTTTTTGGATTTTTAATAATTAAGAAAATGAAATGATAAAATACAGGGGCAAAACAGTCAATATGTACAATATACAAAAGGGGCCCAAAACCCAAGTTTTGCATACGAGCTCCGATTTTAGTGAAATTGGTCTTGTTTCGAAGGTCTTTGAATGTATATTACTTTAAAAGTGAGTAGATTTAATTCGGAGGTTGTATGAGAGAGATGTGTGCATTCGAAGGTTCATGGTCTCAAACTTGGATTGGGGTTTTATTGGTCAATTTTATAAGTTAGTATTTTTTGATATTTTTCTTTAATTAGTGTAAGTAATATATACACTATAGAGTTGGTTTTATTGAATTCAGAGTTAGTGTAAAATATATATAAATAAGGTATTTTAGCTAATATACAGGTGAATATTTACAAGTGAATTTGGCTTCTTATTTTATGCAAATATGAATGCTAAAATGCAGATGTTATGCTTGCATGCATGAATGCTAATTATGCAAGATAAGGGGAAATATGCTGCTATTTACTCGAGAACAAAGCTCTATTTTCAACTTTTAGAGGCATGAATCATAGATTCATCACCCCCTATACTTAAACCTTGCTCGTCCCCGAGCAACTAAATGAAATGCAAGAGTGAAATGATTTTGGGTTCCATACCAAGGTCATGAACAAAAGTTGAAAATGGAGCTTGACTCGACCTTTGGATTAATTGTGTGGCGGAACCTCATTGGGACCTGAACTTAAGACCTAACAGACTTCAAGTTCCACAAGTCTTCTATTCAAGACGCCTCAACAGTCAGGTCAGAACAAATCCTCAAACGCAAATTTCTGATGACTATGATTCTTACTTGTACCGTGTAAGTGAAATATAGCTCTCCACATCAGAAATGACTCGAAACCAGCCTCCTCTAACAAGGTAACTCAATAACCCGGTCCAGTAACTCTTTCCTCGAGGAGCGGGGTATTCCCTTCTAAGTTCAAGTGCGACCAACTCAAGAGGAGGGGGTAGAGAAAAGAATGGACGGTAGCCAGTGTAGCTACCTATCCCGGGATGCCTGACCAGTGTAGCCAAGTCATCCAGCTGCATTTTCTTTGCTAATATACATACTCCGACAGGTATTATTTTTTTTACTTGGACCTATCTGATTTTTTTGGAGTTCTTTCTTGCATTTTTTTCTCTTCTTTTTTTTCCTTTTTTTTTGGAACTATATACAAGGTGCAGCATGTACATCAGGAGTTTTTCCTCTTGAGCCAGTAGACTATCCCTCTTTTGAAGCATTATTGCAACCCACAACATCCTGTCCTTAGATGTCAACACCACCAGACTAGGTTGAGATGCACTACCCTTCCTAGAGGAGGACGGATGTTTCCACCCGTGTGCTCCTCCAAGCTAAAGGATTCTACCTCCTCACCACCTCATCAATGAAGAGCTACGTGCATAGTGCTTGTCCAAGTTAGGTCACTGTCTATAAGAATCATGTGTGTGCACGAGATATTCTACTTAGACTAATCAAGATGACATGTGAACATAGACTTGCGGACTCAAAGAATTAAGTCACTTGACCTGAGAAATCTTAACTCCAGTTCCTATAAGGTTCCTCTGAAATTAGGTGGATTAAGGTCAAATCAAGTCCATCCTCAATATCTACTCATAACTTGGTTCAGAACCCACTAGCTTCTCACTTTGCATATGCAAGATATGCAGATGATGTGCAGATGACATGCTATGAATGAAATGCAAGACTCTTTTTTTTTGAAAATGCAAGATAATATGCAAGAGTAAATAAGAAGCCTTTTTGTTTTATTTTTCTGGTATACAACAAATTTTTTATTATTTACAACAATTTTTAGTTGATACAATTTGTACATAGTATACACGATTTTTTTAGTATACATCCTATTTTACAACAAAATTTACAAAGGTATGTTTTACAAGAATTTTACAACGTTTTATACAAGTATTATATATATAGTACATATTATACAAGTATACAAAATTTTAATTAATTTATTTTTTAATTTCTACAAAAGGTTTACAAGTATTATACAAGTACAATTTTTTTTCAATTTTTACCCACCCGTAATTATTGCAAAATATATATACAAAAATACGCGAAAGTACGAGCTATGGGTACAGTATATATGTAATATATACGCGCCCCCTATACTTAGCGTGTGCTATGTCCTCAGAGCACGAAAGCGACTAAAAAGACATAGCTCGGGCTAAGCGTAAGAGAGCTAAAGAGAAAGAAAAAAATGTATAGAAGTCGACCGACCCCCCTATACTTAGGCTCTGGCAGCCTAAGTGTAGAAGAAAGTCAAAAAGTGGGGCGGTCGAGGTCAAGAAGAGAAGTGGATGAATATACAATGCGGGCATTGGTCCCCCCTATACTTAGGCTCTGGTCAGCCTAAGTATAAGATAGGAGTGAGTATGAGGACCAATGCGATCTGGAGAATGTACAGTGAAATGAGTCAGATGACCCCTCCCCCCTATACTTAGGATCTGGTTATCCTAAGTATAGTCCAAGATAATGGTTCGATGATGTGGGGATGGGTTACTAGAGTCGCGGGGAAAAGGATAGGATGTACAAGACTGATGGTATACACAAATGAGTCGGTGTGAATCTTTCGAGATGCTGCGGATGGCTGGAGCTCACTGTTGCAAGGTCTCATACGCGGCTCGATGTGAATCTGTTGTATCTGTCTCGTGCATGAATACAATCTCCTCAACATGGACTAACTGCTCATTGGATTCGATGAAGTGCTTCAACAACTGTCCATTCACTAGGAATGTCGGTGTGTCATCTACGAGATCTGAGATCTCGACACATCCAGTATCATGCACCGTACGGACGACAAATGGGCCCGTCCACTTAGACTTCAGCTTGCCCTGGAAAATCTTCAGCCTAGCATTGAACAACTATACCTTCTGTCCAGGAACAAAGGTCTTTCGTCTGATATATCTATCATGCCAACGCTTCACCTTGTCCTTGTACACCAAACTGTTGTCATATGCGCGGTTTCCGACTTCCATAAGCTCATTCAGATCCATGTCTCTCTGTTTCTGACCTAGGTGTGTGTTCCAGTTGACCTTCTTGATTGCCCATTCTGATTTGTGCACTAACTCTGCGGGCAAATGGCACGGCTTTCCGAATACCATTCGGAATGGGGAGGTGCCTAACGGTGTCTTGTAAGCCGTCCTATACGCCCAAAGGACTTGATCCAAGATCTGAGACCAGTCCTTCCTGTCCGGGCGGACAAGCTTTTGCAATATGGTTTTCACCTCCCTATTTGACACCTCAGCCATACCATTGGTTTGTGGGTGGTAAGGACTCGCGACACGGTGTTCGATGTCGTAGTCCTTCAGGAGTTTCTTCACCTCCCGATTCACAAAGTGGCTACCCCCATCTGATATCATCATTTCGGGGATCCCGAACCTAGAGATTATGTGCTCTCTGATGAATTTACAGACAGTCCTGCTGTCTGCGGCTCGGGTCGGGATAGCCTCCACCCATCTGGACAGATAGTCTACCGCAAGAAGGATATATTCGAACCCGTGGCTGACAGGTAATGGGCCCATGAAATCGATGCCCCAGGCGTCAAAGACATCACAAATGATGACCGGCTGCATTGGCATCTCATCCTTGGAACCAACGGTTCCTACCATTCTCTGGCAAACTGGGCACGACTTTGCGAAGGCGCTGGCATCGCGAAACAAAGTCGGCCAGTAGAAGCCACACTGAAGTACCTTCCATGCGGTCCTCTTCCCGGAGTGGTGTCCTCCTGCCTCCAAGCTGTGGCATAAAGAAAGGACACTCTGGTATTCCTCCTGAGGAATACACCGTCTCCAGACACAATCCGGTCCTTCAAAGAAAAGGATCGGATCCTCCCAATGGTAGTGTCTAGCGTCCGACTTTAGTCGGTCGATTTGGCTCTTGGGCCAATCTTCGGGAACTTTCTTGGAGACAAGATAATTCACGATATTGGCGTACCATGGGAGTGAGTCGATAACAAAAATCGACTCGTCAGGGAAGGAGTCTCGAATTGGTGAAACCTCGGAAGTATTAAGATCTTCGAGACGATAAAGATGATCGGTCACTACGTTCTTCTTTCCAGGTTTATCACGGATGTCCAAATCAAACTCCTGGATAAGTAAAATCCATCGAAGAAGACACGCCTTCGCGTCCTTCTTCTCCATCAAATACCGTAGTGCCGTGTAGTCAGTGAACACATTTACGTTGGATCCGATTAGGTGAGATCTGAATTTGTCCAAGGCAAACACTACCGCAAGCATTTCCTTTTCCGTAACTGTATAGTTACGCTGAGCAGTATCAAGCACTTTGCTTGCGTAGTGAATTGCAAACGGGACGCCATCTCTTCTTTGTCCTAACACAGCCCCAACAACATAGTCTGAGGCATCCGTCATGATCTTAAAAGGTAGAGACCAATCTGGGGCTTGTAGGATGGGTGCGTCCATAATCATTCCTTGCAGAAGCTTAAAGGCCTCAAGACATTTGTGATCAACAACAAACTCCATGTCTTTGCCTAAAAGCTCAGTTAGCGGTCGAGCAATCTTAGAAAAATCCTTAATAAACCTCCGATAAAATCCAACATGCCCGAGGAACGACCGCAACTGCTTTACGTTGGTTGCTGGCTGGAGTCGTCTGATCACATCCACCTTGGCAGGGTCAACCTCCATTCCTCTCTTGGAGATGACATGCCTCAACACTATGCCCTCCGTCACCATGAAGTGACTTTTCTCCCAGGAGAGCACCAGATTAACCTCACAACATCTTTTGAGGACTCGGTCCAGATTCCTAAGACAGGAATCGAAAGATTCGCCGTGGACCGAGAAGTCATCCATGAAGACTTCCACGAATTCGCCGACCATTTCGGCAAATACAGCAATCATGCACCTTTAGAAAGTACCTGGAGCATTGCATAGCCCAAAAGGCATGCGCCTGAAAGCATAGGTACCAAAGGGGCATGTAAACGTGGTCTTTTCCTGGTCCTCTTTAGCTATGGCTACTTGATTGTAGCCCGAGAACCCATCTAGGAAGCAGAAGAACTCTTTCCCCGCTAGTCTCTCTAAGATCTGATCAATGAACGGTAGGGGGAAATGATCCTTCTTCGTCGCGGCATTCAAGCGTCTGTAATCCACACAGACACGCCACGACGTGGGTACTCTCGTCACGATCTCCTCTCCGTCCTCGTTGGTGGTCGTCTGAATTCCTGACTTCTTCGGGACAACATGGATTGGGGCCACCCACTTAGAATCAGAGATTGGGTAAATGAAACCCGCGTTGCACCATTTTTCTATCTCCTTCTTCACGACCTCTCGTAAATTTGGATTCAACCGGCGTTGGAATTCACGAGAGGGTTTGGCCTCATTCTCCAAGTAAATATGGTGCGAACACAGAGCGGGATTTATCCCGTGGAGATCGGAAATGCTCCAGCCTATCACCTTGTGGTTTTTCTCCAGGATCTCTAGCAAGCGAGATTCCTGCTCCTCGGTCAATTGCGAACTGATGATGACCGGAAATTTCTTATCTTGGCCCGCAAGGAAGGCATATTTTAAGGTTGTGGGTAAGGGTTTGAGCTCAGGAATAGTGTGATCGTCTAAGAAATCTGGCTTAATCTGATATGGTTCAGTGTTGGAAGTGGCCGGATCGTTCTCTGTGATAGCTGCCACCAAGTTCGGCTCTGGAGTCGGATCGTCAAAGGTCTCCATACAATCGGCAAATGCCTCGTCCGACTCGTCATCCTCATCTTCCGATTGTCCTAGAGATGTAAGGACTGACAGGCCCAACTGGGCCTCTACGTCATCGAAGATGTAGGGCGATGCAGGCTCAGAGCTGTACTCGTTCCTGAGGATCTCACAGACTGACTCATGCGCTGGATCATCTTCGGAGGAGATGGACACATCGGTGTTGGCTGGGTTCTGTCTCCATGGCCCAACTAAGTCTACATGCTCGCAGTCTGTTCCGGTAGAAGAGTACTCGGTGCTAGATTCTGAATCCGATCTCTGCCAACTTGTCTGCTTCATTTCAAGTTCCTCATCTCCGCCTGGAGCTTGGAACTGAATCTTCCCATTCTTATAATCAAATAAGGCCCCTGCTGTTCTGAGGAAGGGTCTACCTCGAATGATCTGGGAATCTCTCCAATTACGAGGGGTTTCCATATCCAGGACAGTGAAGTCCACCATGTATTCTTGCCCCTCGACTTTGATCACAATGTTCCTTAATTCTCCTTGGGACCTCTTGGTTGATTTGTCAGCGAACTGTAGAAGAGCTCTAGATTTCCTAAGAGGTCCGAGGTTAAGCCGCTCATAGAGGGCTATAGGCATAAGATTGATTGAGGAACCATTGTCTAGGAGAGTGTGTGCAAACGCGATGCCATCAACATGACTCACTACATAATGTGCACCCAAGTCTCTTCGTTTTCTAGGAAACGAGTTCTTTATTGCACAAGTCGTGGCTACTGATAACACGTGTTTCTCAACACGGCTTTTGGTCTTCCTGCTAACCCTAGTAGGTGTGCATCTCACCTTAAGGTATTTTTGGAATGCAGGGGTCATTTCCACGAACTTGTCAAAGGGGATTGTGACCTTGATGTGTTTATTACAGAATTCAGCCATCTCAGGGTCATTTATTTGGATTTGTTTGGTTTTCTTCTTTCCACCCTTGAGAGCTCGAGGGAAAGGGATTATTGACTCCAACTCAGGTTCGGAAACTGAAAGATTCTCATTAGCTTCGGGAACTGAGTTCTTTACATGACTCTGACTCTGAAACAAACTAGGACTCTGACTCTGACTGAAAAAAAATGCTGAGGCGAAACCGGTGATGCTTCTTCCGCGACTGCTGGACGATCCTCCTCAGATAGAGGTGCGGGCTCTTCATCGGTTCCGTCGGACTCCATGCGAATGCGAGAATGCTGCTTCGAGGACTCAGATGTCCTCTTCTTCTGCCGGCGAAGGTGGTGGTGATGCTATTCATCTTCTTCCTCCGAGTTCTCCTCAGGCAGAGTCTCGGAGGCTCCTTCCTTCTGCGCCCGTGCCCGATCAGGTATGGTCACGGTCCTTCCGCTCCTGAGGGACATATGATTTACATTATCGTACGAAAGGATCTCATGTTCAGATAAATAATTATCTGAATAATATACCTGATCTCGAGGTCGGTTCTGGCCCTGGTGTAAGCTGTTCGGGTTGGCCTGAACCTGTGCGGGAATTGGGGTCTTTGGCGCCATCTGTTGGTCCTGGGCACGAGAGACCCGATTGATGTCGGTTCTCATGTCCAGGTAGTCATTCTGCATCTGCTGGACCCTATCAGACAGGGTCTGGATCGCCAAGGTGAGAGACTCCAATTCGGTGGGCTGGGCTTGCTGTTGTGTAGATGAGGTTCTGTATTGGCCCTGCTGGCCATGCCGATATTGCTGCTGCTGATGGGACGGTGCTGGCCCCTGCTGATAGGTGCACTGCTGCTGGTACCCTTGTTCCGGCTTGGAATGAAAGCGCGGTGTGGGAATGGGCCTGGTTTCTTGGTAGACTGGGGATGGGCGGTGTGGCTGATCCTTCCCCATTTCGACCTGTCTGACAATCGGGTCACGGCTATACCAAAACCCGTTGATCTCGTACACTGGCGGAGGCTCCTCGTATCCCGTCTCCACTTGTGGGGGTGCATGTTGGTTCTGCTGGGTGTAAGTCTGGTCCCAGCTACTCTGAGACCCCGGTGCCTGTTCCTGTACAAGATGGACTCGATGTACAGGTACAGGTGGTGCAGAAGGGGTAGGTAGCTTGATCTTAGCTACCTTCTCAGAAAGTTCCTCCACTTGCTTTGGTAGGCTCGAAAGAGACTCCATCTCCGCGACTCTCTTGTGGATCTGCTCGACTATGGTAAGCTTGTCGGCAATCATCCCCATGTTGGGAATGAGGTCCTCGGTCAGATCTGCTACAGTCCTTCGGGTTGTCTCATTGGATAGGATTGAGGGAGACAACTGATAGGCCCTTGTGGCCTGTGACCTGCCGGTTTCCGCCATCTGCTCTAGAATCTTCCACACGGCGTGCTCGTTTTTGTTCAGATAGCTTCCTCCGCAGACGGCGCTGACTAACCCTTGCATCTCCGGGGTTAGACCACAGAACAAGGTATGTACTAAGATCGCCTTCGAAATGCCGTGGCATGGACATTTCTGCACTAAATCATTGAACCTGTCCCAAGCTTCATGGAAAGGTTCACTAGCTCCTTGAGCGAAGCTGGCGATCTTTGTTCTCATCTGGTTAGTCCTACTGAGAGGGTAGAACTTTTTCAAGAATAGGTCCTTGAATTGCATTCAGGTAGTACATACCACCCCTAAGTTCTTCAGCCAATGAGCAGCCTTATCTGCTAAGGCAAAAGGGGTGGCCTTCAGTCGGATATAATCTTGTCCAACATTGGGATGGCTAAGATTGTTGCACACCAGCTCGAAGTCACGGAGGAAAGTGTATGATTCTTCATTAAGGTTTCCGTTGAACTTCGGAAGCAGACTAAGGAAGTGGGGCTTCAGCTCAAATGCTTGGGTGGGAACTGCGGGTGCTAACCAGTTCTGAATCTCGTTCTCCGCCGGTTTGTAGGTATCGACCATTGGTCGGTCGATTCCTCCAGCTACTATAATTTGTCCCATCCGCGCCGTGAGATCTGCATTCTTCTGTTCGGCTTCAGCAAGGCGAGCAAGAATCTGTCGTATTTGTTCCTCATCCGGTGGCATCTTTGGCGGCATCTTGTCCTCTAGTTCTGGAGGGGAAATAAGATAGGTGTTAGAGGGCAAATCAAGGAAGGGATTACCGAGGCGATGGTCTTCCTCGGTAATCTCGGAGGAGATGATAGGGTTGGTTTGAGAGTAACCACCCTGAGTAAGAGGGAACCAAGACTCAAGAGGGTCATGAGTCCTGGGTGGTCCAAGGTGCACTTGGGCCGATGAGGATGAGTTACTTGGGGGACTCATATAGAGATCGGTGAATAGTGCGTCGAGATCTCCCCAGTCATTCATCTTGATGAGGCGAGAAGAAGATATGATTTTACTCATACCTGAAGAAAGCAAAAATCAATCCAAGACCCTGGGTTCACACTCAACACAGTGAAGGACTCGAAATCGAGTCCAATTAATCTTGTAGTTTTTAAGTGTGATTTTCAAGCAAAAATAGCAAGGATTACGCGGCCTATAGGGAAGTCGGCTTAGAGCCGGATGCGTGTTCCCTGTTTAACCTGTCACCTAAGATACCGCCGGTCCTTCCTTTCTTCACTCCTATCCCAAGTCGATGGATTCAATGACCACACCTCTATCTACCTGCAAGCAGGCGGAGGCTGACAAGGCCGGAACTTCACCCCGGGGGGTTACTGACAGCTTGTCGCAAAGTACGGCAATTTCGCCCCAATCTACCTGAGACAGGCGGAGGCTACTTGGTACTAGTCAATGTATCTGAAATTATTCGACTTGTAATATTTGCTAGGATCAGTCAGAATGTGATATGGAAGGCGGGGGTTTGGGCTCTGCCTTAAGGTGTTCACATACACTCAAGTACCTCACTCAGTCTGAAAACAAGGTCGGGGATTAATCTCCCGCAAATAATTTTCAAATTTTATTCCTTTTTTTTAGTCAATAATGTTTAGCAGTCCCAATTTTAAGTTAAGTTATCACTGATTAAGTCAACCACACAGCACGCCTATCGGACAGTCCCAATTTCCTTTTTAATTTAAATGTGAAAATCAGAGGGGGAAATCGAGAAAAGCCGATGCAAGTTAAAATCAATGATGCGCATGCTGAGTAGAGAATACTTAAAATGATCCCTTCGCCTTTTTTTATGCAGGATGCAGAACATAATTGAAAACTTTATCTACATGCAAATGCAGGCGATGAAAGCCGCTCCTAGACAGGAAGTTCTATTAGCGTGAAGAACAGATTAATTTGGCTAAGTACTGCGGTCTAAGTGCGTCTTTTAAGTGAGTTGTGTGGTCCTAATGATTACGAGCACAAGCAATTCCTAGATTGGCTCGGGGAGCCGCTAGTGCAAGCTAATTTACATTCATCCACACAACACACGGGACACAGTTCCACTATACTTACACGTGCGAGATCCCAAACGGGAACCGCTGGAAATGATGCGAAAAAAAGAAAATAAAAAATTACAATGCCTCTCTAATCACTCAATTAAAATGCTCGATTGTCGAAGCGTCCAAGACTCCTCGCGTTCCTCGCACAGAAAAAGAGTGAGGTCAGAGAGTGATTCAAAAATAAAATGATGCAAAGAAATAAAAGAGAGAATAATTACAAGAAAACCGGGGGTCAGACTACCCGGGGAAAAAAAATCAAACACTCAAAATATCACTAAAAATTAACCTAAGCCGTGCCTCCCCGACAACGACGCCATTTTGATAACCGTCCCGCACCCTGTGTTAATTCGAGCAAATTAATGTCCAAATTAATTTAATATGTCTTCGTTGCAGTCGGATACGAGAGGCTAATCAAAAAACCACTTAAATCAGATTTGAGTCAATTTCAAGCGGTGATTTTTTTTACTTGGTGAAGTCCAAGGTCGAACTCAGGGAGGCATCTGTCTCCTTAGGTGGATTTTAGCAAGTTCCAAGTGTTGGATTTTCGAGAAGTCTTTTTTTTGTTCTTTTTTTAATTTCTATGCAGGACACATGCAAAATCAGGCCAACGTACAAGTTAAATCAGAAATATAATCAAATTGATTCCAAAAATTATGAAACTTGGCCAGATTATGAAATGGGATGAACTTAAGCTACCTTAATTTTTTTAGAATTTTCTGATGCAAGAATAATAAAATATGCAGACTTTGGTGAAAATGACTAAACCAATTTTAATAATTACCAAACGATGACATTTCTCCGAAACAAAATTAATACAAATAGATCTGATTAAGAGATGTCCAAATCAATTTGAATTTTTTTAAAATACTTCACGGTTGATTAACTAAAAATCGATTAAGGTTTTCACTAAATAATTTTTCTATGACAAATTACACGTGCAAATGATGTGAGTTTTGGATATGTTGTAGCATAAACTTAGATCTACCAACTACGATTTTTTGGAGATTTTTTTGATAAGCAGACAATGTGCAATAAATTAAACAATCAAAATGAGCAAAATATTGCAATTTTCCACCAAATTAATTTCAATAAATACTCTGCAAATCAAAAAAATACAAATAAATGATAAGATGGCAGAACAAGAGTTATTCTACATAATGCAACTTTTGAAATTAAAAATAGATGGCAAAATGATAATAAGATAAACGTGCAAATGCAAGGTTATAAATGCAATACAGAAAATCAAAAAGAAGCTCAAATGAAGTACATGGACTTACATGTAATTATGAAAACTTGAAATTTTTTTAAAAACTTGCAAAGGGGTGCAAGTATCCCCTTTGCAAATACCCAATTCTTTATTCTCCCGATAGAACTCCTCTGCCTTCTTGCTTGAAACAGGGGATAGAGCTTCACGGTGGGCGGCGGCCAAGGAGGTGGAGGCGTTGGAGCTTGGCGAGGAAGCCCGGTGGCGCTGGCCGGCCGCCAACGCGCGTCTAGCTGGAGGAGGGAGGCGCGTTGCGGTGGTGGCAGCCGGTAGGTTGGTGGCTGGAGACGTAGCGCGGGGCTGGTGGCTTCGCGCGAGGGTGGAGGTGGAGTGATCGCCGGCGGCTGGAGCAACGCGCGCTGCACGCGGCGTCGGTGAAGACGTGGAGGCGGGCAAGAGGGGTGACGAGCACTGGAGGGCGTGGCCGCGCGAGGTGGCACGCGACCAACGTGGGTGGCGCGCAGCCAACGTGTCCTGGATGGATGTGTAGCTCAGCTCGAGCCGTAGGTGGCTGCGGTGAGGGGACGGCCGGCATCTTTGGCGATGAGGGGGTACTTGCAGTGAAGATCAAAGCTCGAGCAGAGGCTCGGCCATGGCGAAGGGAGGAAGAAGAAATATTGGGGAGGGCAGAGGGGATTTTAGAAAACCCCTGTTGTTCATGCATTTGTTTAACGGGGCGTAAATAAACCATTAATCGATTGATGAAATTTTATCGAAAAATTAATTAAAAATCACCGTTGCGATTGCAACGTGTGATTTATCCGTTGAAGTGCGATCAGTTTTGTGATTTAAATGATGGAAGATGGAGAATCGAGGAGAGAGAGAATGGGTGTGTAATGGGGAAGAAGAAGAGAATGTTACCTGGAGGGATGGACGGATGCCTGTGAAGGAGCTCGATGATGAGCTCCTGTCTTCGCTCGATGCAGTGACGATGCAGAGCTCGAGCAACTCGAGAAGGAGCTGCGGCAAGGGAAGATCCCTTGGATCTCGCCTGAAGCGCAAAGGTCGTCGTCGACTCAAGCTCCACACCCGGAGCTGTCACCAAGGGGGAGGAGCGAGCTGGGCCTATACTTCTCTAGAATGGCAGATGGGTATGAATGGAGGGGTAGGGGAGATTATAAAGAGGAGGAGGTAGAGGTTGGAGAGGTCATGGAGAGAGTGGGAGAGATGGGGAAGGTGGAGGAGATGGAATGGAATGAGAGGTATCGAAGGGTGGCCTCTCCCTTAAGTTAAGGAAGAGTGGGGAGGAATGGGTAGAGAGGAGAGAGAGGATGCCACTTGGCACGCTAGGATGCGACCATGTGGCTTTTATTTAATTAGTAGCCAAAAATTAAGGGATTGACATGTGACGGCTTACGGAGCCACCACGTGTCGCTCTAAAAAAACCAAAATTAAAGGGAAAGAAAAATCAAAAAGATATAATAAAAGAGTTTAAATCAAAAAGTTGTCAACATGAAAGTTGCTCGTCTCGATGAGATCTACAACTTTCGTGAAGGGTCGGAAATCAAACGAGATCATCTGTACAAAAGCATATTTTTGGTGGTACCTTATAGGTATAAAATACCGCATTTTATCTTATGCAATTTTTTGTCATTTTTAAAAGAGAGAAAAATCAAAATAAAAATAGATAAAATATGAGAAGAATATTTATAACTTAATCTATTTTTTTGGATTTTTAATAATTAAGAAAATGAAATGATAAAATACAGCGGCGAAACGGTCAATTTGTACAATATACAAAAGGGGCCCAAAACCCAAGTTTTGCATACGAGCTCCGATTTTAGTGAAATTGGTCTTGTTTCGAAGGTCTTTGAATGTATATTACTTTAAAAGTGAGTAGACCTAATTCGGAGGTTGTATGAGAGAGATGTGTGCATTCGAAGGTTCATGGTCTCAAACTTGGATTGGGGTTTTATTGGTCAATTTTATAAGTTAGTATTTTTTTGATATTTTTCTTTAATTAGTGTTAGTAATATATACACTATAGAGTTGGTTTTATTGAATTCAGAGTTAGTGTAAAATATATATAAATAAGGTATTTTAGCTAATATACAGGTGAATATTTACAAGTGAATTTGGCTTCTTATTTTATGCAAATATGAATGCTAAAATGCAGATGTTATGCTTGCATGCATGAATGCTAATTATGCAAGATAAGGGGAAATATGCTGCTATTTACTCGGGAACAAAGCTCTATTTTCAACTTTTAGAGGCATGAATCACAGATTCATCAGTAATCACCATTAAATATATGATCACATCATCCATCGTCTACCAACCAGTCTTGTTTCCTTTTAAAATTCCTAAGTTATCAATCAAAGAAAGATTCGTGAAAAAGATAATGAATACGATAAATTATGATGCATGCTCATCTTCAGAGATTTGTACAGTGATCCCATCTCTCTCCATGCATGTGCAAGACTGAATATCGAATTTAACTATATGTATGCAAGTTGATGAAAAGCCACACCTAAACATTCGTTTTATTAGCATGATAAGAATTAATTCATTTGAGCTAAATTGAACATAGTTTACGTTTATCTCTTGAATCTTAAGGGATGTGTGAATATCATAAGATGCAGTTAGTGTGTCCTACTTAATGGTTCAAGAACATAGAAATAAACAATCAAAAGTAGCTCTAAGAGTAATGTGCCTAAACCCTAAATTGAGTACTCAAGTTGAGTCCTACCTGATGTAGGTGAAACAGACTCAACACACACAATCAAAGTACAAGTCCAAATATTACAGATAATAAACAATACAAGATAAAAAATACAAAAAAGACACCTTTATACTCTTCAAGCATTCAAATGGATCTCCTATGTCCCTCTCAGCTGGAATTTCAAACTTGAGCATCAACCTATGTAAGTCTCCAAGCATCCTCGAAAGCATGAGCCCTGACACAAAAAAGAATTTATTAAAAATAGATCAAAGAAGTAACAAGTTAATGCACATCACAATAAAAAAGAATGCGTCAACTCAATTCAAACCGCTTTAACCTAAGTAACAAATAATCAACTTAACCCAGATATGAAATCAAAATTAATCATATTAATGAAGCCGTGTCCCTGACAATGGCGCTATATGATTAACTGTGAATCGACTAAGATAATTACCACTCGTTGTAATACGTCCAATAGCAGTTGATGAAAACCAAGTCAAAGATCTCCATGAGGAGGACTCAGCTAAATTTTAAACCTGGGAATGTCCAAGGTCGAATACATGTATACGAGCTATTAACATAATTAGACAAGTATTTGATATCTATATTAAGTGATGAATATATCATCTAGGTCAAAGGCAACAAAGATAAGACAATGCAATAAGTTACATATGAATGTGATGCATTTTTTAATAGATTTTTAATGCATGTTAAAAAGTCACAGAATGAACAAAATGAATTAAGTAAGAACATGGATATAAACACATAAATTATGCCCTATAATTAAATGCTGAACTTAAGCAATACATGGAATTAGGATCAAAGTTAAATTGCAAAATTATTCAAGGAAACTGTTCTTTTAAGATGATGAATAGTATATAAATTATCCCTAAAACACAAATCCTAAATTACATGCCAAATCGGAGAATTAATTATGTCACGTCAAAGATAACTCAATAGAGAATAAAATGCAAATCAAGTCATCTCAATTGGAGTTCATATGCAAAAGATATTTAAAAAGGAAACTAAGGGCATAAGTCTAAATAAATAAAACATGAAACATCACAAACAGGTCCCAACAGGGACTAGAATGCAAATATGAAAAATCTGTTGTTCAATTTACTAATGACCCCTTACATAGGGCTATTTTTTAAATTATTGAAAATCAACCGGTCGTGGCTACAACTTGTCCAAGTCCCTCATGCGTGTGGCACGTGCATGAGGCTCAGAGTGACGCTCGGGTCGGGGTAAATGCTTTGGCCCATGTGTTTGGCCCCATAAGCAATCAACAGAACCAAGTCAACGATCTCTACGAGGAGGAATTTGCTAAAATTTATAACCCACGCAAGTCCGGGGTCAAACATAGGGACACTAGCTATTAACGTTATTAATTAGTCATCAATATTCATGTTAAGGGATTGATAAATCATCCAGGTCAAGGGCAAGCAAGAAAAGACAATGCAAAAAGTGGCACATGAATGGATTGCTCTTTTTTGAATTGATTTTTAATGCATGTTGAAGAATTACAAAATAAACAAAATGATATTAGATAGACACATGCATATAAGTGCATAACTGAGCCCTTAAATTATCTATTAAACTCAAGCAACAAATAGAACTTTTATACCAGTCCAAATGCAAAATTATTCAAGGCAAATGTTCATTTAAGAAGGTAAATAGTACATGAAGTATCTCTAATAAACAAAGCTTAAATTATACGTCCAATCAAAGAATCAAGTTTTCCAAATAAAAGATAATGCAATAACACAATGCAATTGAAATAATCTTGACTAGAGCTCATATGCAAAAGTATTCAAGAAATAAGCCATGGTCATAAGTGTTATAAAATAGAACATGAAACATCACAAATAAATCCCTGTAGGGGCTAAAATGCAAATACAGAAAACTCGCTACTCAATTTATTGAAAAGCCCTCGAAAAGTCAGTATTGTGGCTATGATATTTGCCCAGACCCGCACATGTGGGGCATACGCGGTCTGGGCATGGTTGTCTGGCTCGTAGCTAGGGCCACATTTTGTGCTTCATCTACTTCAGCAAAGGTCTGGATGGTCCCAAGGTTGTAGGTTCGGAATGGGGATATGGTAGTCTCTTAGCCATTAGATCATGCCTAATTGGGTGTGATCCATTAGTAACTGTATGCTCCGATCTTCTTCTCCTCCTCTGCCTTGTGGCGGTGATGGCTGGGCTCCGGTAAGGCCTGCCCGACTCCACCACAGTATTCTAGTCAATCTAGTTCTAGTTGAAGGTTCTTGGAGGACGAGCGAAGGTCCTAGTAGTTAGAGAAGAAGTGTGGTAGTCTAGCTTATGCTGGCGGGGTCAAATCATCAGAGGTGGAGCTCCAGATCAAAGCTTGCCTTGAATACTGACCATTGAATGTGTTCAGCACCTGCAGATATTAGAAAACATGAGCCAAATAAGATAGAGTATGTGCATGAGTGAGTCAAATAAAATGGATTCCCTGATTGTGTGAAGAAGGAGATGGCTATGGCAGATCTTCTGTATGTTGACAAAGGAAGAAGATCGAAGTGCTAGATTAGATAAGATAAGAACCATGGTGAACATGACCTCCTGTGTGGACGATGAATACACAGTGAAGGTCGAGAACATCTTGGATCGAAGATTGGTTCTATATGAAAGGCTATGAATATCATGGAAAACAAAAAGAAAACAAAAACCTAATCTTATTTGAATTGAATACTGACGCAAATGAAGGTTGTGGCTTGGGCTTGAGGGTCAATCAACCACAATCGCTTGACAAGGTCAGCGGAACCTTGAAGCTCGAACAAACACTATAATAGAGTTGTAGCATAGTGTACCACCATGGTTTGTACCAGAAGATCGACGCCATGATCGCACCTTCAGACTCCTTCTACCATGGAATTAAATGTTGAACTTGAGCAATAAATGGAACTAGGATCAAAGTCTAATTGTGAAATTATTCAAGGGAAATGTTCTTTTAGGATGATGAATAGTACATAAATTATCCATGATAAACAAATACTAATCTACATACCAAATAAGAGAATTAATTATGTCATATATTTCAGTAGGGAAATCCGAGCTTTTAAATTAATGAGTTTTTCTACAATGTCGTTTCAACCCTAAAATTCCCTCAACAAAAATTTATTCCATTCTCAAGCCAAAATAAATGAAGAAAATGTAGCAAGAGAAATTTGCTATTTAATTTACCTGTATAGCATACAGGGTCAAACTCAGGGAGTCTACAAAAATCCAGAGGGTTATTAAAACAATGAAATAAGGAAGGAGATTCTATGAACACTATGCTTCATTTTATATTTTTGATTTTTTTATTTTTATGGCTTTTAATTTTATATCTTTCAATTGATTTTTAATTTTGCAAATGTTTTTTGTAATGATTTTTTATTTTGCAAAGTTTTTAATTTTATAAAACAATATGAAATGAACATGAATAAAAGAATTAAATGAGAAAGAAAGAGAAGGCATTTTTTGGATTTTTACACAGTTATAAAATATACAGAAAATTCAAACAAAATTATTTTTGGTTTTATGATATTTTTTAATATTTTTTGTGATTTTTCCATAATTTTCCATTTTTACAGTTTTCAAATAAATCAAAAAAAATAAAGGAAAAATATCACAAAATGAATGTTTTTGGATTCTTAAAATAGCAAATAAGATCAAAAATAAATAAAATATATACAAAATGAAAGAGAAATTTTTGTATTTTCTAGAAAAGTATTTATATTTTTTTGGAAATTTTTAATCTATATGAATTTTAATGTTTATAATGTTTTATAATTTTTTTAGTTTTTATGAAGAATAAAAATGCCAAAATGGCACAGAAATTAAAATAAATGAAAATGAACAACAATGATGTTTTTTTAGAATTTTTGCAAAATTTTATATTTTTTTATTTATTTTAAATGCAAACATGAATTTTATATGGAGTTTTTGAAATATTAAAAATAATTACAAGATCTATGTAATAGGAAATTGAGGTAATTTTTATGGAATTTTTAGAGGTGTTTTGCTTAATTTTATTTTATTTGTAACCTGCAAAATAAATGCAGGTGGACATGGGTATATATGCCATGAAACAATGTTTATGGCCTAATTAATAACAAGGCAAAGAAGTACATGACTCAAACTACAAATTCTCCAAAATATGCATGCCATTACCATGGGTTGTGCTGGATCAGACCAAAATGTAATTAATTAACTTCTACGGTCCGAATAATAACAAATAAACCTCAGGCTTTTATTGCAAATTTCTCACAAATCATGTTCAAGGCACGCTTTGAAGTTTAATCAGGACTAAATTGGTATTAGTAATGCAAATGTTAAAATGCCAACAAATAGACGCATGTCCTCGAAGGACTTATTTACAAAATAAATAAACTAGAGCAGGGGCGCAATATTACCCATAATACATGTGGTGCTCTAGTGATGTGATGGGGTTCTGATTGGGCTGGGGATATTGAATTGTGAATGGAAGGCCTCGATATGATATGAAAGCTTAAATCAAGGGCTGGTTTTTGGGGCTTTTTTAATGGCCAAAATCAATTCAGGAGCTTTGTTCGTGCGAATTGTGGCTGAATGAACTAGGAAGAATGTTGTCGATGATGGATTTTGATCAGTTAAAGATCAGCCCATCTCCGTCCACAATGACTTTTGAGTGGTGCAACTCACTTCTGTGCTCCTCCTTTATTAATCCAAGGGATCCACAGTAGTCAACGAGGAACAGAAAAGGGTCTGAAGGTCCAGAGCTGTTGGGCTTCAGATTTACCTCCAGGTCCTCTTCTTCGTTCCTAGGTGCACTCTAGAATCCTGTAAGTTATTGCTCAATCTTGGAGGAATCTCCAGTGAGGTTTATTGGATAAAAACAATAAGAAATCATGAATGAATGAAGGCCTCCAGTGCGGGTTATCAGAGAGAAGGCCAATCCTCAGATCTGGAGTGATCTGAGGGTGATCATATGGTAGATGAGATGGAGAAAGGCAAGGCAGATGTGATGGCGAGGTCGGAATTGGTTGAAGGTGGGCGGGACCCCTCCGATCTAGATATCGGAGGTTCAAGATGAAGATAGGATTTTACCCTAAAATTGGGATTAAACGATGAAATGAAAATTACAGAATCAAATCTAAGTTATCTATTGTTACCTAAAGGTTGAATGAAGGTGAAATTGTCCTCGATCCGTTATGAGTAGTGAAGAGTCAGAACGCATGGCGGAGGACTTCGGCATGTGGTGGATCAAATCTCTTCAAGGGCTTCTCACGCTCCCAGCTGCGGAGATCAAAAGCCCTGTCACTGCTTAATTGTCCGGACTAAGTCTTGGGTGAGAAATCCTCTCTAAAATGGATCAAATCTCACGACAGAGGTAGAGGGTGTATATTTATAGAGGTGTATTCCGGTGAAGTTTGAAATTGAAATGGCAGCAAATCGAGGTGTTATGGATGGAATGAATGGGCTCGCGAAGGAATTAGTGATTAGGGATAGAAATTAGGAGAAGGATTCAGAAGGATTTAGTGCTCAACGCGCGTAGGAAAAATGGGAGATGAAAGGCTGGACGTGAGATGTACGACGAATGGTGGGGGGACAAGTGGTTGACCCGGGTCGGCCAATTAGAGCGCACAAAGGAAAACATCAAAATAAGCTAAACGATAAAAAACCAATAAAAATTTGAATAAATGAATAAAAATTGAAAATGAATTTAAATAAATAAAAATTGTAAATAAAAAATGTTAAGGATAAAATAAAGTTAATTTCGGTTATTTTTAATAAATTAAATATGGTATTTACAAGGTCTAAAATAAATAAGAGTTATTATTTATAGGCATGTATACCTATATGTACAATGCTTTGATTTTTAATTTATTAATTATACAAATATAAATTAATATTTTATTAATTTACAATATAGTACAATGGTTTTAATGGTATTTTTGTCAGATTTTTAGGAATTAATTTAATAGTTCAAATAAAGAGGTATATGAACATTATATACATAGTGATACCTATACAATATATAGATGATTATATTTTTGTAATTTTTTTTAATTTTATTTTTAATTTATATAATTAAAAGATAATACTCAAAATCAATTAAAAATACATTATTTGAAAATATGTACAGTATATACATAGTGATACCTATACAATATATACATGATTTTATTTTTGTAAATTTTTGATTTTTTTAATTTTATTTTTATTTTATATAATTAAATGATAATATTACAAATTAATTAAAAATACAGTATTTGCAAATATGCACAAGAAAAAAAAATAAATAAAGTATATACTCTACATAGGTATAATATACAATAATATCCCAATTAGCCACAACCCCGATTGTAATGAAATCACTTCCATTTTAAAGATTATTTAATTTGGAGTACAATGAAAGTGAGTTTGATGAATTGGTGGAATTTTGGGAGGAAAAGATATTGATCTCTCAAGTTGAGTTTTTGTGGATTTTTGAGAGTGTTATTTTTTACACAATATACGTAGATTTTTATTGCAATTATTTTTATTATTTTCAAAAGAATTTCATTCACAATTTTCAAGAAGAAATAATTTTTGTTTATAAAGAATTTGGTGATAAATAAAATAAGGAAAAGAATGTGTATTATAGACATTATTGAGATGATGATGAACATATACAGACGAAGATTGATTTTTGGTGTCTAGGCCTTACCTCCCTCTACTTTATTCATTTTTGATCATGTCAAATCTTGACCTTTTCTTGGGGTCTAAGTCATCATGTATCTATTACATATATAGTCTTTTATTTTCATTATTTTTCCTATATTTTCTTTCTTTATTTATTTTTAAATTAAAAATAGTGATAAATATATAATATTTACAAAAGAATCAATGTTAATAAAAGAATGGATTTATTGATATTTACAGGTGTTTTATAGGAATTTTAAGCTAAAATAAATTAATAAAGATGATGAAATGCAAAATCATCAATATCAAAGATAACTCAATAGAGAATAGAATGCAATTGAAATTATCTCAATTGGAGTTCATATGCAAAAGATATACAACAAGGAATCCAAGGGTATAAATGCAAATAAACAGAACATGAAACATCACAAATAGGTCCCTATACAAATAAAATGCAAATGAGAAAATCGATCATTCAATTTACTAATGACCCCATACGCGGAGGAGATTTTACAATTATTGAAAATCGACAGGTCATGGCAGTAATATGTACAAGTACCTCACGTGTGTGACATGTGCATCAGGCTCAGAGTGATGCTCGAGTTGGGGGCAAATGCTTCGAGTCCACATGGGTGGCCCGAAGTGGTTCGAACATGCCTCGATTCTACTGAGGCTAGAAGATCAGATCCGAGGCACGCTAATCATCTATGTCATCTAATCCTATTGGTAGGACTGTATCTATACACCCTCCTCGAAGGACCTCCGCTGCATACGACGACATAAAGATGGCTCCGGTGAGAAGACTTGTTGTTCCTCATTGATCCATGGGCTTCCTTGAAGGTCTGGGAATCTTACTAGGATGCTTGTGATGACAAGGAAGCTCTGACAGATGGCCAAGGATGGCTAGAACCTCAGATCGATGAAGTCTAGCATACATAGTTCCTCTAGAATGGAGGCACGTCCAAACTTCCAACCATCGAAGATTTCTATACCTGCAAAACATTAGCAACAAAGAAAACAAGTGTGTGTGTGAGTGTGCATATGTTGGGTGAGATGGAGGGCTAAAAGATGGTGGACAACGCAACACTAAATGGGTTGCTCCACCTTGCAGACAGCGGACATGGAGCAAAGTAGAAGAGATAATGGAGAAGGGAACACAACAAACTGAGGACACCGCATGCATTAGTAATGCATGGTGGATCTAAGGGTGAAGTCAATTGAAGGTAATTTCAATAGAATCTCCCAAATTGAATCAGAGAAATATCAAAGATACTACACTAACGTACATGTACACTAAAGAACTTCACTGGTGATGGACGTTGTAGCATGGGCTAAGCTTCGAAGAAACTTTGGTTTTTTGCTTCATCTCCTCAGCCACAAGAGAAAGCTCAAATAGACGCTCGAGGAGAGTTGTAGCATAACATAGAAGCCAGGGGTCACACCAGAAGAGAACCACCGTGATCACTCAATTGATCTCCTTCTTCCTGTCAGGAAGAGGAGAGATGTCTAGGGGTTTCTTCACTCAAGGGTAGATAGCTTCAAATCTAGTTGGTAGTTGGGTATTTGAAGAGGACAATGATGGCGATGCATGTGATTTTGCAAATGGTTAGAACCACCACCAAGACATTAATATGAGGCGAAAGAAGAATGTGAAGGAGTTGTTGAATGAGCAGATAGTTGGGTCTACGTCGGAGGGTAGGTGGTTGGTAGTAATGGTTATCGGAGAGGTTGTGATAATACGAAGTTGGGTAGGTGAAGATAAATGCTACTACTAGAGGAAGTTGTCGAAGGTTGAAGGAGACTCCACAACCGTTGGATAGTTTAATCCTAGGGCGCAGATCGTGGCAGAAGCGGGTGGCTCCGACGACTTGATCAAACATGATCGAGTGGTTGAGGTTTAGGTAAAAATGAATGGCCCTAATTCATCTGATCAAGATGATGAGACGGTCAGAAAATTTGAGGACTAATAAAAGGAACGGCCATGTGGTGAGATGTGACTGGGACATGTGGCGCAATCAAGAAATTGGAAAAGAAATAAATAAATATAAATAAAAATAGTTAGAGTAAGAATTATAAAAAGGTTTAAACATGAAAGCTGTAGATCTCGATGAGGTATACAACTTTCATGTAGAAATCAAAGAGAGAGTATATCATATTTACATATTAAAAATTTTGCAAGTCATTTTAAAATATTATAATCACTTATTTCATATTTCTTTTGATATTTTTTAGGATTTTAAATTTATATTTAATGTTAAATTAATTATGTACAATATTACTCTAATTTTGATTGGATTTTTAATAGATAATAAAAATATAAATTATAAGCACCATAATATAGTTATTTATATATAATAATTATTATTAATTACTTATAATAGGTTAATTGTCAATTAAGGATAATAGTTAATTATAAGCAGTGAATTACTTAAGATAGAGCGATAATATGTATAAAATACTGAGAAATCTGGGGTTTATCTCATCCTTGTTTGACACCTTTGCCATTCCAATAGAATGTGGATGTTAAGGGATAGTGACACGGTGCTCAACGTTGTAGTCCTCAGTCAACTTCTTCACCTCCCTATTGGCAAAGTGGCTACCCCCATCAAATATCAATACTTGGGGATCACAAACCTTAAAATAATATGATATTATAGAAACTTGCAGACAGTCTTGTTGTTTGTGGCTCGAGTAAGGATAACCTCCATCCACCTTTATAGATAGTACACCGCGAGAAGAATATATTCAAATCAATGGCCGTTAGGGAATGGGTACATAAAGTCAATGCCCATGCATGGAATACATCACATATGATCACTGGTTGCATGGGAATGGCATCTTTGGGACCAAATGGTCCCTCCCATTCTCTGACATACCAGACATGACCTGATAAAATTATAAGCATCCTTAAACAATGCCGGCCAATAAAATCCATATTATAATATCTTCTCAGCGGTCCTCTTTGGTATACATCTCCCCCACATACAATCTGATCCTTCAAAGAAAATAATGGATCCTCCTAATGGTAGTGTCTAGATTACGACTTTAGCCAGTCAATTCTATTCTTAGGCCAATCCTAGGGAACTTTCTTGGAGAAGATAGTTCACCATGTCGGCATACCATGGGAGAGAGTCAATAACATAATTTGACTCGTTTGGGAATGATTCACAAATTGACTCTGAATTTTGGATCTTATCTTCTTTGATCCAAGAAAGATGGTCAGCCACCACGTTCTTCACTAAAAGCTTGTCTTTAATTTCCAAATCAAATTCCTGGAGGAGGAGAATACATCTAAGAAGATGTGCCTTTACACCTTTCTTTGTTGTTAAGTACCAGATGGCTGAGTGATCTGTAAATATTGTTACCTTTGATCCAAGAAGTAGATATTTGAATTTCTCCATGGTAAAAACTATAGCAAGCATCTCATTTTCTATCACGGTATAGTTCTTCTAAGTCGGATTCAAAACTTTTTTTGCATAGCGAATAACATACGAGACTCCATCTCTCCTCTATCCTAACACAACCCCTACTACAAAATCATAGGCATCTATCTTGATCTCTAAGGGAAGAGACCAGTCAGGGGATTTTAGGATGGGAGTCTCTATGATCTTACTTTTCATCAGCTCGAAGGCCTCAAGACACTTTTGATCTATAATGAACTTGGTGTCTTTCCTAAGAGCTCAGTCAACGGTCATGCTATTTTAGAAAAAAATACTTGATAAATCTCCATTAAAATCTGGCATGCCCTAAAAAAGACTCTATTTGCTTCACATTGGTTGTTGGCTCAAGTTTCTTGATTACAACCAACTTGATAGGGACAACCTCCATTCACTTCTTGAAGATGAAGTGACCCTACATGATGCCCTCCATCACCATGAAGTAACTTTTCTCCTACGAGAGCAACCGATTCACTTCCCTACATTTCTTGAGTACCCAATCTAGGTATGCAAGATAATCATCGAATGAATCACCATGAATCGAGAAGTCGTCCAAAATGACTTCGAGGAAATGCCCAACCATTTCAACAAATACAACAACTATGCACCGCTGAAAAGTGCATGGTGTAACTCAGAGCCCGAAAGGCATGCGTCTGAATGCATAAGTATCAAATGGACAAGTAAATGTCATATTTTCCTTAAACTTAGGGGCGATGACTACTTGATTGAATCATGAGTAGATTTCCAAAAAGAAGAAGTATTCCTTCCAAGCCAGTCTATACAATATCTGATTAGTAAATGGTAGTGGGAAGTAGTCCTTATTCGCCACGACATTCAGATATCTGTAATCCACACAGATATTCCACGATGTGGGTACTCATGTCATGATCTCCTCTCCCTCCTCATTGATGACAATTTGGGGTCCTGACTTTTTCGGGACTACGTGTAAAGGGGCCACCCACTTGGAGTTCAACATGGGATAGATGAGTCCTACTCCACACCATTTCTCTATCACAGTCTTCATCACTTACCATAAATTTGGATTCAGCATACGCTAGAATTCACATGAGGGATTGGCATTTTCTTCAAGGTATATATGGTGAGAACATACAACATGGTTAATCCCTTGGAGATCCAACAATCTCCAGCATATGCCTTGTGATTTTTATATTACACTTCTAGAGGCATATCTGTTATTCTTTGTTAGATGTGAGCTGATGATGACTGGAAACTTTCCCTTAGGTCATGAAAGGAAGGAGTATTAGAGAGTAGTGAGCAATGGTTTGAGCTCGGGCATATATGTATCATACAAGAAGTATGGCTCTATTATTGTTGAATCTGGTTGTGCTGCTGATGTGGCTGGATCTAGTTTGATTTCATCTACAACCAATTAAACATCTTCGAGGATCAAATTGCCAAAGATGTGTCTTATTTTGACAAAAGTGACATCCAACCAATCTTCCACACTTCTGGATTGTCCCGAGAGATATGGTAACCATATGTAAACATAAACCTTTGAGTAGTAGGAGTGTAGGAGGATGCGTGAAGAGTGTTGTCTCGAATGAGCTGGCAAACGACAATGTCAACAATATCCTCTCCAGATTAGAGGGAATCTTCAAATGTAATCAGGTTTTGTCTCCATGGCCCAACTATCGTTACTGTGCTGCAATATGCTTGTTGAATGCTAGGATTCAGTTTTTATTTAAATGAATTATTCGCAATGAAATTGTGGTCATCGCAACCAAAAGAAGCGTCAAGAAAAAATTTATTCGATTCTCAGACCAAAATAAATAGAGAAAATGTAGTAAGAGAAATATGCTATTTAATTTACATGTATAGCGTACAAGGTCGAACTCAGGGAGGCTAAAAAAATCTCGAGGGTTATTCACTGCAATGAAAAATCTATGAAAAGAATCAAGGAATTTCCATGCACACTAGTCTTGGTTTTTGTATTTTTGATATTTTATTATTTTTATGCATTTTAATTTTATATTTTCTATTTGGTATTCTGATTTTATATTTTTAATTTTGCAAAAGAGTTTTAAAATAATTAAAGTTGGAATGAGTAAAAGAAATTAATAAAGAAAGTAAAAAACCAACTTTTTAGATTCCTAAAAAGTAGACAAAATACACAAAAATTCCAATAAAATTATGTTTGAGTTTCTACCAATTTTTTAGTGTTATTATGATTTTTCCATAATTTTCCAAATTTTTTAAGGCTTTAAAAAAAATCAAAATAGAAAACAGAGCAAATAGAAAAACAAAGTGAATGTTTTTGGAATTTTAAAATATCAGATAAAGTTAAAAATGGATGAAATATATAATGAAAGAAAGATATATTTTTATATTTCCAGAAAGGTATTTCATGATTTTTTTAGAATTATCTCTGAATTTCTATATTTTTTTTGTATTTTTGAGTGTTTTATTATTTTTATGATTTTTATGAGGAATAAAACTCTGAATATTAATCAAAAATTAAAACAAAAAATGAAAATGAGAATTTTTTATAAGTTTTTTAAAAATATATTTTTATTTATTTTCAAGTGCAAATAGTTAATTTTTATGAGGTTTTTGTATTTTTAAAAATAATAAAAACAACTAATATGCAAAACAAAGTTTATAGACAAAAGCTCTATGTGATAGGAAATTAAAATATTTTTTATGTAATTTTTAGAGGTGTTTTGATGATTTTAATTGTTTTTAATATTGAAAATAAATGTAGACGTACATAGGCGAAAATGCAAATTTTTGAAGTTTTAATACTAAATAAGAACAACTATGAAAACTGTTAGGAGAATTATGCAATTTATCCTCGAAAATGTGCGCACAAGCACGTGCACCTCGCTACATTGGACCTATAAGTAATTTAAATACTTTTAGGGACCAATAAATAACAAAAATCATGTGTACTTTTTACTGCAAATTACCCAAACATCTCGTGCACAACACACTCTTAGTTCAAACCGGGACACTAGTATAAATAAAATGAAGTCCATGACACAAATTGCAAATGTTCACATTATAAAATACATACACATGTTCGTATAGGACTTATTTGCAAAATTAGAAACATACAAGGGCTCAGGAGCAATTTTATCTTTAATACATGTGTAGCTTTGGATGGCCATGATCTTCTACAGATCTGATCCAACAGCTGACGATGATGTTCAAGTGGATGGAAGAGATTCAATCTGGGACTTCAATCCATGGCCTGACTTTGGGGCTTTTAAAACGACTAAGATCAAATCAAGAGCGTTGTTCTTGATCGTGCGATGTTGGAGGCTGCTGGATACACTGGGAAGAAGGTGGCTTCATACAAGCTTCGATCGAGAAATCACACATGTGGCCTAACCAAATCAACTACTAGATGTTGCTCCTGCTTCTTATGGTGCTCCTCTCTTGATCCAATGCTTCCACGGTGGTCGGCGATGATTGATATGCAATCTGGAGGTTTGGGAAGATTTTGCTTCAAATGTACATCGACTTGGTTCGAGAAGCTCTTTTGTGTTCTCCTTAGTCTTGCACTGTGATGTTGGTGCTTGATGGATCTCCCCAGCCACTTCTATTAGCTGGAAAATAGGAAAAATGATGAATGGATGAGAGCTCTAGCGAAAGTGGTCGGAAGAGGAGCTGGCCTTCATACCTGTGAGGATATGAATATGGGCAGAGGGTGGAAGAGATGGAGAAAAGTCTGGTGAATGTTTTGGTGTAGTCGGAATTAGTTGACAATGATCGGAACTCCTCCGATTGTGCGGATCAGAGGTTGAAGGAGAAGATCTGATCTAAATGATCCAAGGGAAATCAAAGAGAAAATTAAATGCAAATCGAAGATAAAATACTTAAATTACTTACTGTGAAGAAAGGAGGAGGAAAATTGCCTCAATATGCTAGTACGACAGAGTGGTAGAACATGCAATGGAGAGCTCCGTCGTGTGGCTAGATCGCAAACCTAGGGCACCAAAAACACACTCCAAATTGGGGTACCGCTCCTATGTCACCGAAGCATGAACCCTATCACTCAATATCGGGCAAAATTGGGCTAAATTCAGATCAAACTCGCGGTAGAGGTGGAAGGGCTCTATTTATAGATGTTACTCCAGCAGGTTTTGAAATTCAAAATGGGCGTGAATCAAGGCACGTTGATGGATCTGGAGTTCTGGTGAGTGAGAGGACTGAATAGGCTGGAAGTTTGAAGAAGAAGGAGAGAGCTGTTCGTGAACGCGCGCCTGGATAATTTGGAGAAGATTGGGCACCACACGAGAAGTGTAGCATGTAATGGGGAACCAGGCAGTTGATTGGGTCAACAAACCCGGGTTGACCGATCAGGGAGCCTATAGAATAGGACAAATTAGGGATAATGATAAAAATCTAATAAATAATTAAATAAATCAATTAAAAATTGAAAATGAATTAAAAAATTAAATAATGTAAAAAATGTTAAGAATAAAATAAAGTTAATTTTGGAAAATTTTAATTAATTAAATAATGTATATACAAGGGTTAAAATAAATATAAAGGGTTATTTATAGGTATGGAAACCTATATATATACAAGGTTTTGATTTTTAAATAATAAGTATATAAATATATACATTATTTATTATTTTATTTATTTACAATATTTTATAAGGTTTTTAATGAAAGTTTTATTGATTTTTAGGAATTAATTTATTAGGGTCATTTAAATAAGTATATGTACAATATATACAAAAGGGTACTTATACGACATATACATGATTGTTTTATTAGATTTTTTATTTTGTAAATTTTATCGGTATTTTATATGAGACAAATATAGTATTCATAATTAATTAAAAATACAAATATGCACAAGATAATAAATAATTAAATAATGTACATAATGTACATAGGTATAATATACAATAGTACCCCTAATAAGCCACATTTCACACCTTAACCTTCATTTTTATGAAATCACCTCCATTTTAAAGATAATTTAATTTGGAGTACAATGAAAGTGAGTTATAGGAATTTGGAATTTTGATGTATAAAATAATTATCTTGAAAATTCAATTTTGTGGCTTTTTGATAGTGTTGTTATTTACACAATATACACAGGTTTTTATTGCAATTATTTTTATTATTTACAAAAAAAATTTTATTCACAATTTTCAAGAAGAAATCATTTTTATTTCAACGAATCTGGTAATGAATAAATTAAACAAAAGAATGTGTATTATAAATAGTATTGCACATACAATGAATATATACAAGTGACTAATGAATTTCTAGAATTTTTGATGTTTTGGCCTTATCTTCCCCTACTTTATTCCTTATCGATCAGGCCGTCTTGACCTTATCTCGGGGTCAGAGTTATCTTGTATCTATCACACGTATATATTGTCTTCATGTTTTCTTTATTTTCTTTATTTTCTGTTTATTTTATTATTTTAGGTGAAATTAGTGATGGATACACACACAAGAATCAGGGTTAAAAAAAGAATTGATTTAATGATATTAACAGGTATTTTATAAGGGATTTTAAGCTAAATAAAGATTATGAAATGCATTTCATCATCCCCTATGCTTCATCTTTGCTAGTCCCTTAGCAAACACTTATTTGAAGAATAAGTGACAAAAAAAGAAAATGAATGAAGGAAAAATAAAGAACTTAGAACAATATTGAGTACTAAACTTGTCTTCATAAAATAAAAGTATGGAGCTCTATCAGACCTTTCGATTATTAGTTTGGGTAGAACCTTAGTGGGAATCTGACTTGACAGTCAACAACCTCTAAAAACCGCACAACTCTTCTCAAATATCCTCAATAGCCAGGTCAGAAGATATTAACTCATACTTAAACCCTTACGACTATGAATCTTTCTTGTACAATGTAAGTGATATGTAGATCTCCTTGGCTGAAGAGGTAAAAGTCAGTCTTCTCCAACATGGTGACCCTAATTCCCCAATCCAAAAACCCTTTCCTCGAGAAGCGGGGTATTCCCTTATAAGTTCAAGTGCAACCAGCTCAAGAAGAGGAGGTAGAGAGAAGAGTGGATGCTAGCTAGTGTAGCTACCTATCCTTGGATGCATGACCAGTGTAGTCAAGTCATCCAGCTGCATGCTCATAAATATCTAACTTGGAAGCTTAGACTTGCTTATTTGACTATACGAATGTACATATACTCAGGCATTTTATTTTCAATCAGGAATGTCCACTTTTTTGGTGTTTTTGATTTTTGCATAAATTTTTTGAGTATATATAAGGTGGAGCATGTACATAAGGAGTTTTTCCTGTTGAGCCATTAGAATATCCCACTTTTTAAGCTTTATTGCAACCCGCAACATTCTGTATTTAGACCTCGCTGCTACTGGACCGGGATGGGGTACTATGGCCTTAAATGTGTCACTACCAATGTTTACATTGTCTTGTGTCTCATGTCGGCAAATCCGACCCTCTACCACTCCAACTGAGGTGAGCAAAGTGTAAGGCAGGTGTGCAAGATGGGGCATTATCGACAAAAATCATGTGTGTGCTCCGAAGTACTCTACTTAGGCCGTCAAGACGACACTGGATTAAGTCAAGTGATTCCCAAAGAATTAAGTCTATAGACCTGAAGAATCTCAATAGCAATCCCTATAAGGTTCCTCTGAATTTAAGTGGATTAAGTTCCAACTTAAGCTCCATTCTTCGACTTTATTCCAGAGTAGTTTAAGTGTTAATATCATTCTGAAAAATGCACATGCAAATGCAAGAATTATATACAACACATTTTTATTAAGAAAAAGAAAATAAAAGAACAAACTTTTTGAAAAAATTTTCCAAAGAATTTTTACATTTTTATGGATTTTAAGTATATATTTTTTAAAGAAAGAAAAAGTGTTAGTAAAATATATATATACTTATACACACAAGGATTATACAAATTTTATATAAAATTTTACAAGAAATTTTATGTACAAGTTTTAGGTATAGGTTTTATAAAAGAATTTTATATACAATAAGGAATTTTATTTATAGGAGGATAAGTGATGGAGATTTTCATATACACTTGGATTTTATGAATATATATACATCCCTATTTAATATCCCACGTGACAAAATAATTTTACAAAAAGTTTACAAGCCTTTTCAAAACATTTTACAAAAGATTTTTCAAATATTTTTCAAAACATTTTGCAAAGGTTTTTCAAAAACTTTTACAAATATTTTTACAACTATTTTACAGACATTTTTAGTAATCATTTTACAAATAGATTTTTTTAAACATTTTACTTTCAAAAATTTTACAAACATTTTGTACAATATACTTAGTTTTGATATAGAAAATAATTCTATAATTTATAAAAAAAACATTTTTACGAACAATATGCAAAGATTTGTACAAAAATAGTTTTACAAAGTTTTTACAAACATTTTTACAAATATTTTTAAATATTTTTACAAAAGGTTTTTGCAAATATTTTGCAAAATAATTTTTGCAAACGTTTTTCAAAAGATTTTTGCAAATCATTTTACAAAACACTTTTCAAAACATTTTTTAACAGTACTAATAGCCATGTTATTAAAAAAAGTAAAGGTTTATGGCTAAAGAATTTATACAATATATACGACACCCTCCTATACTTATCTCGAACTATGTCCTCATAGTGACCAAAGTGCTACAATGAAAGACATAAATCGTGCTAAGTATAGAAAAGTGAAAAGAATCATATACAATAATGACTCGAAGAATAGACAAAAAGAATAGAAGTCAGTGATCCCCCTATACTTATGATCAAATAATCCTAAGTATAGAAGATTGTATAAGTGGGAAAAATCGAGGAAAAGAATGAACAAACTCAACAACTCGACTCGTCCTCCCCTATACTTAGGGTAAAAGATCCCAACGTTTAGAAAAATAACAGAAACAAGTTGAAGGACAAGCGAGAGAACAAAAGAAGTAAAAGAAAATAAAAACACGAGTCAGAATGAATAACATCACCCCCTATACCTAGGGTAAAGTATCCCTAAGTATAGGCAACAACAAGAGTGTTGAAACAAAACAAAAATGAAACAACTCAAATCATTCATCCTCCTAAACTTAGGATAGAGTACATCCTAAGTATAACATATACAAATGGAAAAGAGGTGAACAAAAAAATGGAAGAAGAAAGAATAAAATGACAGGATATGTACAAGAGAAAATCAGCTCATGTCTCAGACATAAAAGATGTCAAAAAGTCATCGTCTGATACTACAGATATAGAATCAACCACGTACATGAATGTATCATGATCTAGATATGGCTTCAACAGTTGTCCATTGATAACAAATGGTTGTGCATCAGATGACAACTCAGATATGACAATACTACCATTGTCACTAACAACTCTCTCAATAAACGGTCCTGACCAATTTCTTTTCAATTTACCTAGCAATGACTTCAATTTAGCATCAAAAAACCAAACTTTATGATTAGAGGAGAAGGTCTTCCTTCTAATGTGTCTATGATGCCAATGCTTGACTTTCTCCTTATACATGAGTGAGTTATCGTATTCAAAATCTTGGAATTCCAGCAATTTATTCAGATTTAACTTCCTATTCTTTCCTACCTTTTAATCCAAATTGCATACACAGAGTGCCCATAAAGATTTGTTAATTAATTCAACTGACAGGTGGCAAGGCTTTCCATACACCAATCTGTAGGGAGACATACCCAATGGAGACTTGTACGCTGTCCTATAAGCCCGTAGAACTGGTTCAAGCATTTGAGACCAATTCTTCCTATCTAGACATACAAGTTTTTGTAATATCATCTTTATCTTCCTAATTGAAATCTTAGCCAAGCCATTAGTCTGTGAGTGGTAAGGATAAGCAACTCTATGCTCAATGGCGTACTCCTTCACAAGCTTCTTGACTTCTCGATTAATGAAATGGCTTCCCCTATCTGAAACAAGTATCTTGGGAATTGTGAAGCACACAATAATGTAGTCCTTGAGAAAAGAACACGCTATATGACCATCAACAGTTTAGGTGGGAATAGCCTCCACCCATCGACTAACATAATCCACGGTAAGCAGGATGTACTGACATCCCTAAATGACAGGAAATGGGCCCATGAAGTTTATGCCCTAAGCATCAAAAATATATGAAATCTGGATATATATCAAGGGAATGATATCTTTAGAACCAACGGTTCCTCCCATCTTCTGACAGTCAGTACAACCTCGAATATAATCTAAAGCATCCTTAAATAAAGTTGGCCACCATAGGTCGCTCTGTAAAACCTTTGCTGATGTGCCCTTCCCCAAATGATACCCACCAGATTCTAATTTATGGCAATGCTCAAGTACACTAGTATATTCCTCTTGAGGAATGCACCTTCTCCAGATACAATCCACACCCTCACAAAATAGGTACATATCCTATCACTGGTACAAATGTATCTCTGACAAGAATCTATCTACCTTGTGCTTCGACCAATCTTGTGGAACTTTCTTAGATACAATATAGTTCACAATATAAGCATACCATGGGAATGAGTCCACATACAAAATGGTCTCATCTGGAAAGATCTGTTTATATGGGAAGAATAGCTACTCAGGCTCTGCATCTGTACGGTAAAGGTGATCTACCACAACATTCTTTACTCCATCTTTATCTCTATTCTCCAAATCAAACTCGTGGAGAGGAATGATCCATCTAATAAGGCATGATTTTGCATCCTCCTTTTCCTGTAGGTATCCTATGGTAGTATGATCCGTACATACAATTACGTGTGAATCAAGGAGGTAGGATCTGAACTTCTCTAATGCAAACACCACTGCTAACATCTCCTTATATGTGATTGTGTAATTCCAATGTTCCTCATATGAGTCTTGCTAGCATAGTGTATAGCAAACAATATCCCATCCATTCTTTACCCTAACATAACTCCTAAAGCATAATCTGACACGTCCTTCATGATCTCAAAGGGAAGAGACCAATCAAGTGGTTGTAGGATAGGAGCACTAGTAACCATTTTGTTCATCTGGTGAACTGCAAGGAGGACGTTATCATTAACAACAAACTCACTCTCCTTGCACAGAAGATAAGTCAATGGTCTAGCCATCTTGCTGAAGTCCTTAATGAATCACCTATAGAATCCAACGAGTCCTAGGAATGACCTCAACTGCTTCAAATTTTGTGGTGTCTCTAACTTGGAGATCACATCAGTCTTAGCCGGATCAACTCCATACCATGTTTGGAGATGACGTGGCCCGATACAATCACATTAGTCATCATAAAGTGACTCTTCTCCCACAAGAGCACTAGGTTTACCTCACAGCAACGTTGAAGTACTCGGTTTAAATGATCAAGAAATGTGTCAAAACTATCCCTATAGAACGAGAAATCATCCATGAAGACCTTTAGAAAATGATGAATCCACGATTAATCATCTCAATATCTTGATCTTAGCAAAATCCATGAGTAAAATCTCAAATAAATGTATATAAAATCAATAAATTAACAAAATTACTCTTGTAAATAAAACACATTAATTAGTATAGATTATATTGTACAATATAAATTAACAATAAAAATCCGCAAAATTAAAGGAGTTTTTCACCTGTAAATAACCTAAAACTTCATATATTTTTAATAACTTTATTTCAATCCTTTTTGGTAATTCTTTCTCGATCTTGTTTATAAAAATGTATATAAAAATACAAAAATATAAAACAAATTTTACCTCAAATAAATGCCCCTAGATCCCAAAGAGAAAAAGTCATAAAGTCCAACTTCACGGTCAAATTCCCGCTCCATATGAACTCCAAATTCACTAAACTCACTTTTAAAGTTCATGTTAGGAAATTATCTATCCAACGAAAGTGATTTCATTAAAATCGAAGCTCATTTGCAAAAGTTGGGTTTTGGGACCAAGATGTACATTGTATATTATGTATATATTCATTCTTTCTTCATTTTTTATTTTATCTTTCTTAATTACTAAAAAAATCAAAAAATCATTGTTTTGTTGTATTTTGATTTTAGTATTTTATTATATTTTTCTGTTGTAAATATCTCTTATTTAAAAGATAAAAAAATATAAATTAGAAAAGCAAAAAAAAGTACATGTTGTTTGTCTTTCTTGTTTGTCTTTCATTGTAAATTCCCCACTCTTTTTCTTCTCTTTTATTTCATTGTATCAAAAGTAGCCTACTTTATTTTATTTTATTTTCCTTTATTTATTTTCCATTCTCTACAATAACCACCAATTCAACTCCATTATTCCACTATTTTTCTAACTTCTAATTCAACTCCACCATTTTACTAACCTCCATTCCACTCCACCTTCATTCTAACTTCTATTTTTCCATCTCTTTATATACATTCCATCCTCCTCAATTTGACTTTGATCCATCTTTATGTGAGGAGAGCCTAGTTCCCAAAGTTGAATCGGTGGACAGCGACGCAACTGTGGTCGAGCGACGACAGCCCTCTCTCTGGTGAGATCCGTTTGTTTTTTGGCCAACATCGCAGCCGCACCCGCGCGCTGCTCGAGCTCATCGCTCGCTGGCGGTTCGAGCGAAGACCGTGCTCTCATGAGCACATCATAGGAGTATGCTTCCATTGTAGGTAATTTGTCGTTTCATTATTTAAATTGTTTTTATTTTTTGCATTTTTTAGCATATCATATTACCACCTACATATTTACTTTTGTTCTACATAATCATCTTCACCACCATCATTTCATTTTTTCTCTCCTTCACGTTATTTGCACTCCCTGTTAACAAAACAAAAAAATTCAAAAAAATAAAACAACAAAAATGGTTTCTTCTTTAAAAAAAGACTTAAAAAATAAAAAAAATAAAATAAAAAAAGTAACAGAGGGGGGAAGCAGCAGCTCCAGCGCCGCCGCCCCATCCCTCTCTCCTCCACCACGCGCCGGTCGACCGCCGTGCGCGTAGCCCTTGGCCGCCTGCGTGGCTCCTTCCAGCTACTCCACACTGGTGCAACCCTCTACGTGCCACCACCGCCTGCCACTTCCAGCCTCGGCCGCCCGCGCGGCTCTCCGCCACCAGCTGCGATGCCGACGCCTCTCGCCCTCCAGCCACAGCTCGACCCCCTCCGCCAACCACGTACGGAGGTGCCACCCTCCGCTGCCCTGTGCACGCGGTTCTCCACCGCCAGCCCACAGCTGCACGTTGGCCGATGCCACCCCTCCTCACCATCCGCCGCCTAGAATGCAGGAGGAAGAAGGTCAATTTTTCCTTTAATTTTTTATTGTAAAAATTGCATAAGTTTCCAGTATAGTTTCTGTAATTACAAAAACGTCCTTGTATATATTTATGTTGTTTATTTTCAATTTTTGTTTTATACGGATACCCCTCTGTTTATGTATTAATTTGGTACATCAACCTTGCATCATTTTATTCAATGGAAAATGTCTTGATGTTGAGCAACTAATTCTCTACCACGTGGATTTTATTTATATTTTTTTGATATTTGGATAATTAATTAAAATTATCTAACTGAAATTCTGCATATTTTACTCATTATGTGCTCTTAAATACATATCTGGCACATAGTTGCTCTAAAAATTCCACAAAAATTAGACATGATGCCTTGAAATGTAATTGAATTATTATCCAAATTTCATTCAAAATAGATTGTCCTGTGCCTGAATTACATTGTAGAGTGAATAAGATATTCGATTTTTAATTAAATCCACGTACATCATTTTTGCAAAATTTCAAATCCCTTGGATTGCATATGAAAATACCTTTTTGAGATAATTTGCACTCTGATTAATTTGATAACAATGGATTTATTAGGAATTAATTACTCACTGTCACTCTGTTTTCAATAAAAAATCCATAAAAATTTATATATTGTCAGAAAATTCTAAAAAACTTACTGTAGCTTCCTTGCATCATGTTTTTATTTTAGTAAATTTTTCATGATTTTTGCTTACTGTTTGTGTGAAAAATTGTAAAAAAACCCATAAAAAGTGTGCATTTTTTAATTATTGCATTTTAACCCCAAAAATTCTAAAAAATATGTTTTGCATGCATCACTGGATTAAGGTCCTAGGAAAAATATGATTTGGCTAAATTGAACTGATTTGACATTAAAATTAATTTGGCCTAGTTGTGTGATTTCTTATTGTCTTGATTCATCCACATTTGCATTTGCATTTGTTTCTGCATTAAAAAAATTAAAAAAATACCGCATGGAAACCTAGACCTAAATTTTCAAATTAACCTGAAGTTTTTCCTTTGCCTCCCTGTGTTCGACCTCAGACTTACCCAGGATATAAATTAAAGCTGAGCCCTCTTCATGGAGATCTTGTATCAGTTATGATTGACTCGCTAAGTACACGTACTATAATGAATGCATATATTACATCACATATCTAGCGGATTCGTCAAATGGCACCGTTATCGGGGACTTGGAGTACATCGGAGGTCGACAGATGCGTCACGCGCCGACTACTGAAGAGCTAGGAAATTTAATTTATTTTCGAGAGCATTTTTGTGTTGTAATTATTTAGGTGGTTTGCTCCTTTATAGTATCTCTTGTTTGAGAGCTCGCGCGTGTAAAAAGACTTGGACTTTACTTTGTGGTGTGTCGAGACCTGTTTCACTCTCCGGTGAGGGTGGGGCTCGACTTGAGTGGCGATTTAAGGATTAGGCACACGGTAGTATAGAATCAAACTTGTTTGTGCCCATCATAATTTAATCCACACATAGCTTAGAAGATTCACTTATCTTATAAGATTCATAATGATACGCACATAGACACATACTACCTAGCTCAAATCAAATCAATTCTTCCCCGCTAATAGTATACTGTTTAGGTGCGGTTTTCTCGATCTACATGCATTTAGTGTAAAATTTACAAATTCAGTTTTGAGTGTCGGGATTCACTATAAGTATACCTTCTTCTGAGCATGCATCATAGTTTCGCGTTTGCATTCTGATTTCCGATTCCCCTCTTGTTTTAAAACTTAAGGTCAAAAAGGAATTTGGGACTGAACGGTAGACGTCCTTGTATGTTTAGATTAATTTTAATTGATAACCTAACTCTAAAATTGGGACTGAATTGAGCAGGTCGATAAAAAAATTGGAATAAAAAGAACCCCTGTTCACGGGTGCATAAAGCCCTCATTGTTTGATTTACTTGCAAGTGTGAGAGAGATGACCCTAGGATAACAGCTAGGATTTCTTACTTACTATTGGTTCTTTATTTTTAGGCAATTAGCTACTTTTCAGTGAGGAATACGGCTAGCCGGTAAATGGTCCGGACTTCCTTAGCAGAGTGGGAGGTTTAGAGGATGCCTTAGTCCTCAAGGAACGGGTAGCCGCATTTATACGGTCCGTATTTAATCCAATAGTGGCTGAAAGTAGGTCCAACTAGTCGTAAGAATCAGGCCGGTCTGTAGGAAAATACGTGCACCTAACAGCTCGTTAATCTTTCCTAGATTGTATTTCTCACCAACAAAAAGAGACCAGATAATTCGGCCGAACCCTTACGGCCATCACGTGTTGAGTTGGTGAAATTGAGGGTTTGAATTGTGTTTGTATTGTGTGAGTTTACTTCGCACCTTTGCGTGCACTGTAGAACTACCTCCTCATTGAATATCGTGATCTAATCAGTTCTTTTAACATTGAAGATGACAGATTGATGGGATATTTATTCGGACTTTGCGAATCTCTCGTTGAACCCTCCAAGAAGTATGTCTTCACAGGTCCATGCATAACTTGGACCAACCTGGCCTCATGACCCTCTTGAGCCCAGGATCACCCACTCTCAGGATGGTTACTCTCAAACCATTCCCTTTCTCTCTTCCCACCTCATCGAGGAAGACCTTCACCTCAGTGAGAATATCTTCATGCCTCAATCCTCTTCTAATCAAGACCACATTGCTGATGTAGGCCATAAAGAAGATTCAAATAAAATGCCTCCAAAGAAGAAAGAAGAGGAAGAAGAACACCCTGAAGACCCAATGAGAATGGTACTTGCTAGATTAGTTGCATCTGAGCAGCAACACACACTACTTGGAGCTCAGTTAGGACAGCTAAATGTTGGGGTCGAACCACCAATGGATGCGGCGTATAACCCCAGACAATACCAAATTGGGAACTACTTGAGTTCGGCAGAACCCACAGTTGATTTTGAGTTGAAGCTGCACTTTCTGAACCTGCTACCACACTTTGATGGGAATGCTTCTGAGGAGCCATATGCATTCCTAAGGGACTTTGAGCTCATCTGTGCTAACCTCAAACATCATAATGTTAGCCATGATTATATTAGTCTCAAAGCCCTTCCATTTGCCATGGGTTGAAAAGCCGACTACTGGGTGAAAAATCTTGGAATTACAGTCACCACTTATGCCCAGTTCAAGGACCTATTTCTGAAGAAGTTCTACCTGTTGAGTAGAACTAATATGATGAGGACGCGCATTACGAGTTTTTCCCAGTTATCCCATGAAGCCTTCTGTGATGCTTGGGAAAGATCCAAGGACATCCTACAGAAGTGTCCCTGTAACAATTTAGATGATAACATCTTGGTCCAGTCATTCTTTACTGGTCTAAACCCTGCGATGCAGGGTTTAGTGAGCAATGCCTGTGGAGGCAGCTGTACATCACGAGGAACGGATATTGTCTGGAAGGTATTCGAGCAGATGGCTGAAACCAGTCGCTCAAAGATGGCCCGCAAGGCCTATACATCATCCCCTAGTTCATTCTCATTTGGAGGGGGAAAATCAGCTGTAGTCGATCTCTCTCAGGACGTGATCCCTAGCATGGGACTCCATGCAGACAAGCTTACAGTATTCGAGAAGATTGACAGGAGGATTGATGACTTAGACTGGAGCATCTCCAAATTTCCAAAACTGGGAGGAGTTGACTGAGAAGGTATCTAAGATAAAGATACCCGCCGTGACTGCGCCCTCTGCCCTCGTATACCGAGTTCACCATATTCAGGAGCAGTTGGTGTCAGGGTAACCCCAGTCATGGGAGCAGGACCAATCCTATGCCCACTCTTTCCAGCAGCCACCTCCATTAATAGAGACAGTTCAGGAGGAGCCTCCACCAGTTTGGGAGGTGAATGGAGTATGGTATACTTAGAACCCTGCAAGGTAGGGAAGTACGGGAGACCGACCGACCTACCAGCATCTCCCGACCTTTCACAACACCACATTCACCTCTGCACCACCTCCTTCACAGCAGAGCCCTGGATTCCAGCCACCCCAGCAGCAGCGACAACAGTACCAACAGCATGGCAGACATGGCCATTACTAGGTGGGCCATCAGGGCCCGCAATCTCAGTAGATACCCCAGCAGTAGTAGAGGCAGTATCCTGGCCAGCATGGCCAGTCTTCCCACTCTTCTTCCCAGTCTTATCCCCTTCCTTCATCGTCTGGTCCCATGGACATTCAACAGCAGATACTCGACGAGCTCCGTTCCTACAGGAACAAAAATCATGACTTACGGGCGGATGTCAACCGCCTGTCCAGATAGCGAGACAAGCAGACTACACCTTCTACCTCGATCCCAGCCCAAGTTTAGGCTAACCCCAATAGCCTGAACCGATCTAGTTCTCATCAACATTTTAGTCAGGTATACTATTCAACATCTCCTAGGTCTGAACATGAGATTCTTTCATGTGACAAGGCTAACCACACGACACTTAGGAGTGGAAGGACCGTAACCGTACCTGACCGGGTGAGGGACATGAGGAGGGGCATCTCTAGAGCTCTACCTAAGGAGTCTTCAAAGGACGAGGAGGAGAGGCATCATATTTCGGAGCCCCATCAGCACCATTCAATGATTTCTACTCAGGGAGCCGAGAGGAGAAGAACACGAATGCAACATCGACAACATGGATATTCTTCTGAGTCTACAGAGGATCTTGCATCGTCGGTTGTGGAGAATACCACTCCAGCTTCTATTCCACAACCTGTAGTAGATAGTTTTGATTTTTATCCCATGTTGCATGAAAAAGAGTCATGTATGAAGAACTATGTTTTCTTTAATGCCAAGAATGATCTTTCAGTTCATGATTCAGATTCTTCATCTTCTGTTTCCCTAGCTTCAATCCCTTTCCCCCGTGCTCTTATGGCAGGGAAGCACATCAAAAAGATTTAGAAAAATGACCCCGATATGGCACGATTTTGTAAAGAAAATATCACTATAAAGGTGCCATTTGATGAATATGTGGCTAACCATCCTGCATTCCAAAAATACCATAAGGTGAGATGCACATCTAATAGGGTTAGCAGGAAGAAAGAGAACCAAAATGTAAAGACACACATCTTGTTAGTAGCCACAACCTATTGTCTCAAGAATCAGACATTACCAAGGAAAAAGAGAGACATGGGTGCTCATTACGTGGAGAGTCGTATCGACGATATTGCATTTGCACGCACACTCTTAGATAACGATTCTTCAATCAACTTACTTCCCTTAGCATTATATCAGAAATTGGAGTTGGGACCACTTCGCAAATCCAGAGCGTTACTCCAATTCGCAGATTGTTCAGTGAAGAGACCTAAGGTAGAAGTGAAGAACGTAGTTATCTCGATTGAGGGGAAGAACTATCAGGTTGCCTTCACAATCTTGGATATGGACACCCTCAATCATTGGAGAGAATCTCAGATTATTCTCGGGCGACCCTTCCTTAGGACCGCAGGTGCAGCCGTTGATTATGGTATGGGAATGATGAAGTTCCGTTCTCCAGGCGAAGAGGTGAACCTTGAGATGAAGCAAACCAAGTGTCAGCAACTCGATTCGGAGAGTAGCACAGAGTACTCATCTTCAGAGGTAGATTGCAAAATGATTAGCACCAATGGGATTTGGAGTCAAGTTCCTTTAGGACAGAGCGAGACCCTTTCATCTGGAGAGGACATAGTGCATGATGCAGTTTGCCAGGTGTTTTATGATCTTGTTAGAGATGCATCTACCTATTCCTATGATGATGTAGAGATCCATCTGGATCTGTCAGTTCCATCCTCTTCAGAACAATCATGGGACATAGATGACGAGTAAGACATGGCTTTTGCTGATTGTTTGGATATTTTAGACGATCTGACTCCTGACACTTATGATTTGATGGAGAGTCCTACACAGTTGAGTCCACCTTCATGCAGCACGGAACCGGATTCAGATTTAGTTCAACCAGATTTGATTGATGATACCACATTACCAGAACTGAAATCACTACCTCCTACACTCAAGTATGCCTTTCTTGCGGGACCCAAAGAGAGATATCTTGTCATCATTAGCTCAGAGTTGACTTTAGAATAGGAGTCTAGGCTATTAGAAGTCTTAGAGAGGAACTGCAAAGCAATAGTCTGGACAGTGTTGGATCTCGTGGGCATCAACCTCGCTCTCTGCTCGCACCACATTTTTACTAAGGATAACGTGAGACCTTCCCGTGAGTTCCAGAGGAGACTTAACCCCAATCTACAGGAAGTGGTGAAGAAATAGATTGAGAAATGGTGCAAAGAAGGGTTTATATACCCTATTTCTGACTCCAAGTGGGTGGCCCCGCTTCATGTTCTCCCGAAGAAGTCGGGAATTCAGATGGTCACCAACGAGGAGGGGGTAGAGATCACGAAACGAGTACCTACGTTGTGGCATGTTTGTGTTGATTACAGACGCCTGAATGCCGCGACTAAGAAATATCACTTTCCCTTGCCTTTTATTGATCAGATCGTGGAGAGACTCACAGGGAAAGAGTTCTTCTGTTTTCTTGATGGGTACTCAGGCTACAACATTCACATGTCCATTCGGCACTTATGCTTTCAGGCGCATGCCATTCGGGCTTTGTATTTCCCCGGGCACATTTCAGCGGTGCATGATAGCCATATTTGTCGAGATGGTGGGAGATTTCCTGGAAGTGTTCATGGATGACTTCTCGGTTCATGGTGATTCCTTTGATACATGTTTAGCGCACTTGGACCGAGTCCCCACGAGGTGTAGAGAGGTGAATCTGGTACTCTCCTGGGAGAAGAGTCACTTTATGGTAACGGAGGGTATCGTGTTGGGGCATGTCATCTCCAAAAGGGGAATGGAGGTTGACCATGCTAAGGTGGAGGTGATCAAGAAACTCAATCCACCTACCAACGTGAAGTCAGTGCGGTTATTCTTAGGGCATGTTGGATTCTATAGGAGATTCATTCAGGATTTTTCAAAGATCGCCCGCCCACTGACTGAGCTCTTAGGAAAAGACACATAGTTCGTTATAGATCATAGATTTCTGGTGGCCTTGGAGCTCTTGAAGAGGAAGATTTGTGCCTCACCTATCCTACAAGCTCCTGACTGGTCTCTCCCCTTTGAGATCATGACTGACGCTTCAGATTTCGCTATAGGAGCTGTGTTAGGACAATGGCGAGAGGGGATCCCGTTTGCGATCCACTACACGAGCAAAGTATTAGATCCTACACAAAAAAAATTATACATTAACTGAAAAGGAAATGCTTGCTGTGGTATGGGCCCTCGAGAAGTTCAGATCATATATTTTGGGCTCTAAGGTGGCAATATACACTGATCACACAACCATTCGATACTTGATGGAAAAGAAGGACGCGGAGGCGCATCTTCTTAGGTGGATTTTACTCCTCCAGGAATTTGATTTGGAGATAAAAGACAAACTTGGAGTGAAGAATGTTGTGGCTAATCACCTTTCTCGTATTGAACTTAAGGATTCTCCTGATTATGAGCGGATTAGATAGACCTTCCCAGATGTGTTAATTTGTGATATTGACTCACTCCCGTGGTATGCCAACATGGTGAACTATCTTGTCTCCAAGAAGGTTCCACATGGTTGGACTAGGGGCAGCATTGATCGACTGAAGTCGGATTCAAGGAGATACCACTGGGACGATCCTTTCCTTTTCTTCGAAGGGTCGGATTATGTTTGGAGAAGGTGTATTCCTCAGGAGGAGTACCAGAGTGTCACATATTGTCATTCACTCGAGGCTGGAGGACACCATTCGGGAAAGAGAACCACTCAGAAAGTACTCAATGTCACGGGGAGGAAGAGAGGGGCTGGGCGGAGCCCCTTGTAAAGGTGGTAGCTTCCAGTGTCGACCCCTGGCCTTTACGGCCAGGTCTGCGGTGGCTCAGCCCCGCCAAGCTGCTCCCCATGGCTGGGGAAGTTCAGCGATGACTGTAGTGCCATCAGCACTCAGCCCAAGCTGCCTTCCGACCGCCTTCTGACCGGGTAAGCCTCTCAACTCTTACTCTGTATTTTCTTCTTATTTCTCTTAATTAATTGGGACGCTATCAATCCTCTTCACCCTCCATTAACCACCTCACGAGCTTCACCATACCATCCCCACCCACGTGCTCCGCTCCTATTGCCTTTTCCTTCTCCACCATCTGAACACCTCCTCCACCTTTAGCACCGCTCGTCGATGATGAAGACTATAGGGGCTCTACTCCCTTCGCACGCAGCCCCTCCATCTCACTCTCACTCGCATCCATGTGTCTTCAGCTACAGTCACTAATGTTGCAGGGTCCTTCATTCCTCAATGGTCGGAGCTCCATCGGAGCTCATTTTGCAAGTCCAGCCTCCGGTATACATGATGCGACCGCTTCTTCCAAGATGCCCAACCGCTTCGTATAGATTCCACGATGACATCTTCACCTTCTGGAGTTGTTGGAGGTCTTCACCGAGCAAGCTAGAAGGCGGCGGAGCTCGGATCCCTTCGCCGTAGGTCAGAACAAGCCGTCACCTAGCGGAGTAGGAAGGAGTAGCAGGTGCTGTCGGATGCTCCCTCCCGGAGCTAATCTAATGGCGCAGAAGCGGTCGCGTCACTTCCCCAGGAGTGTACAACAACCACCTGATCTTCATGATCGGATGGTTCACATCGATCTACGTGGCATCGCCAAAGCAGCTTCGAGCCTCCTCCCCGATCCTTCAGGCTCGGAGCTCCCGAGCCTAGTCCGAGCCTGAATCAACAGCCGAAGCAGCCCCGAGCCTCAAAGCTGATCCGAGCCAAGAGTGCACGTGCAAATCACGTGTACTCTAGGTAAATTGCAGGGAGGCCCAACCACCTTCTTCAAATTGCAATCGGGTCCTGGAGTCACGTAGCAACCACGTGCGCATGGGGTATTTTGCATTCATACCCTCGTGGGTTTTAATAATTACAAAAATACCCCCGCACATGAGGGTCATTTATAGGGAAGGTCTCGAACTTTCTTTTAATTGCATTTTAGTCCCTCCCAGGGACCTGTTTGTTATTTATCTTTCATGTTTTCTTATAATTATGCCCTTATCTTCTTTTATGCATATCTTGAGCGTCGTATCTCTGTTTCAGTCGATTTCAGTTTCATTTAAAAGCTTGCTTGATGCACTTTTTAATGGCATATTCATTTCTTGTTTTAGACACTATAATTTTGATGTATTGTTATAATAGCCAAGTGTCTACTATTCCTTATGCTTATGCCTTGCTTAATTTATCCATCAAGTTTGTTACTTGAATTAAGTCCAAAATTAACTCATTTTTAAATTGCTCATCATTTTATTATGATCTAGGCCATATTTTCATTGCATTTAATTACATCTATTTGCATGATAAAAATCAAATATAAATTGCATGTTTCATGATTACATAATGCATATTGTCCGATCCTCATGCATTCATTGACCTACTATTTATTGATCCAACACTTAGTTAAATGAGTTTAAGTCCAAATATCACGAGAGAGGCTCGTGTCCCTGAGTTCGACCTTGGTCTTGCCCAAGCAAAATATAAATACAACCATTTGATTGATATATTAATAAGATGGTTTTTGACGGACCAAATGTAGCCCAACTGCAATTACCTATGAGTGTTAATTCTACACTATTAAAGGGCTAAAATTTGCGGCTAGTCAGAAAACAACCCACTATGTTGGCAAAAATGGCTAGTATATACCTTTGGAATGTAGCGGAGGCGTTACACAATCTAAAGGGCATCCCTCTAACGGCATAAGTGCTAAATTAATTAGTGAATGTAGTTTTCTCCTAATCCTCAAGAGCAATAGCAACCTGGTTATACCCTGAGTACCCATCCAAGAAACAAAAGAACTTTTTCCCTACCAACCACTCAATAATATGGTCAATAAAATGTAGTGCAAAGTGATCATTCTTGGTAGCTGCATTCAGACGCTAGTAATCTACACAGATGCGCCACGAAGTAGATACACCAGTTGGAATCTCCTCATCACAATCATTCTTTAGAATAGTTGATAACCAAACTTCAACTAATTCAGGTGGATTTTAATTAATCAAGTGTCATTGTCCCAAATCAACTAAGTCGATTACTTAAGAAAATTATTTAAACCACTAATAAATCAAGTTGTGAAAATGAGTGGCTTTGCTACATTTGTTAACCTAGTATAGTGACCAGGGTCAAACCGAAGGAGCATAATTAGGAGCTAAGTAGGTGATTCGAAAACCAAAGGATTTTTATTTGTCTTTTTTCTATAGGCTTTTGATTTTGAAAAATTTAATTTTCAAATAAGAAAAATAATAAAAAATGCGGAAGTATTATTTTTCTATTTTTGAAATATGTCAAAAATAGTTATAAAAATAAAGTAAAAATATTTTTGGATTTTACATATTTTATAGTATTTTTGGGAATTTTTTGAGAAATTTTAGATGTTTTTATAATTTTCTAAAATTCAAACAGTGATAGAACAAACACATAGTGCACAACCAGAAGTGTTTTTCAAATTAAAAATAGATAAAAATGACCAAAACTCGTGGAAATGTTTTTTTTATGGAAAACTATTAAGAAATATCTACAAACAGTAACTAAAAATGTAATTTTTTGATTTTTTTCGTTGATTTTATATGATTTTTATAGTTTTTGAATCTTTTGGCAAATTTTTAGGTGTTTATAAAGTATCTTCCAATAAAATTTATAAAGAAGCTAAAAGATTATAAAAGATAAGTACATAATTTTTTATAGACTTTTTGAAGGATTTTTCAAATTTTTATGAATTTTTATAGAAGCTAAAAGATGATAAAAGATAACTTCTAACAATTTAGTAACATGGAAAAGTTCCATGCATTAAATGCAAATACACCATAAAACACTTGAAGCCACACGTGACCTCAACTCAATTGGACCAAAATGCAAATAAACAAAATGTAAGGTCCTAACTACAAAATGTTTTCAACTAAATATTACAATTATTAAACTAAACGAAATAAAAAAGGCGAGGGTTTGAGTGAAATATACCTTTGTTGGTGGCATGTGGTAGGCTTTGATCATGCTATACAAAAGGATCTGATGGCTGATAGGCGTGGAGCAGGTGTACGGTCTGGATGACCGTTACTGGCACGATCTGACAGACTAAAAGGCTGCGTTGATTGGGCGATCAGATCTAGCCAGAGATCTGATCTGATGTTGCAAAGAAATTCATGGTTGGACGACGCAAATTAGGACTGGACAAAGGTGACTGATCGAGCGGCGTTGGAGGGTGCTGGAAGAACTGAAGCCCAACGAGCTTCGATCGAGAAAATTTGGCTATCCACGAGGTTGATCGACTCACGGCGTAGTCTTGTGCCTTCTTGATGGTGCTCCACGTCGAATGGGTGGCTCAAATGAGATGATGAATGGATGGATCAACGTGGCGACTCTATGCACTTGGGGGTGCACCGCCACCTTGGATGAGGCTCATTTTGAGCCTATCACACATGCATGTACCTACAAAGGTGATCTTAGCTCGAAGGTGTACCTTTGATTATGGTTATTAGCAGTTGTAAATGAGAGAAGCGATTGTGGGGCGCTCTGGTGATCTTCGGCAGAGATGGGGGAGGAGATCTATCCTAATTTTCTCTAATGAGCAGAATACAGGGGGTTCATGTTGCACACGAAGGGTGACGATGAATCGAGGAGTCTATCTATGCAGGTGAAGCGAAGGATGGAACTTCGATGGTGATGGCCGGAGCTAAGTAATGAACAATGGAGAAAATGGCTAAATCGAAGTGGAAAATGAAATATGAAGGGAACACATGATACCTAGGCATGATATGGTCAACGATGAAGTCAGGAGGAGGTGTAGGCAAGGTCTTGGTCACTACTTCGGTGTGGAAGACGGAGGAGGCTGCACGCGACGGAGCTGCTCTGACCATGTATGAGAAACGTGTGTCCGACCACCAAATCAAGCTCCAGAAGATACCAAAAGAACCCTATCACAATTCTAGAGGTGAGGAAAGGTGGTGCGAGGGACGAGCTGTTGGGCAAGGGAGGCTGAGGCGAATACTTATAGGTTGTCCCTAGGGTCTAGAAAAATCGAGAGAATGCGTTAAACCCTAGGAGGATCTGGTTCTACTTAGGGATTCACGAGGATCACGGATCCTAAGTGAAGGATTGAGCACATAAATCAGGGAAAAAGGCGATCGGACTCGAGTTGGGAAATGGGGAGAAATCCGGTCTGGCGATGCACTACCCGGGTCGGGACTGGAGGAAGGGAGGTTGACTCGGGTTGACCAATCAAGAAATTTAAAAATCTAAGAATATTGAATATAAAATAGTAAATAAATTTAAAATAAAAAGATTAAAATAAAATTTTTTATTATTTTTAAACTTGTTTTCTATATTTTTTAATTATTTTTATGAAATTATATATATACAGTATATACGATATAAGGTATTATGTAGATGTATAGTATACCTATGTATTTTAATCTTTTATTTTTATTTTGTTATTTTTACAAATATAACCTTTTTTATATTATGTATACTTACAAAATAATTTAAAGAGTATAAAAGAATTGTTATTTGATACTTACAGATTAATAAAGGAGTTAAATAAATAGGTCTTACGTACAACATATATAAATGTGGGTAGTATGCAATGAACTTTTGATTTTATTTTTTATATATGTTGTGTTTTATAATTTATTTTGATTTTTATTTTATTGTTAGGAGTGTGTACAAGTGCGTAAAATACAATTAAGACAAAGTATGAATTAAAATAATTAAATATATATGTTTACTGGTATAGCTACTATGCGACTATACAATGCACCGAAAAATCTACTTTTTACCTCACAACTCCGTAATTTGTGAAACCACCCTTTTTAAAAGATAATTTAATTTAGAGATCCAATAAAGGTGATTTTGGAATAATTTGAGTTCATATGGAGCCGGAATTGATTAGCTAAGTTCTTATTTTGTGTCTTTTTATGAGTGTTATTTTTTATAATATGTACAACAATTTATTTTACAAATATTTTTATTATTTAGAAAACATTTTTATTTACAACTTTTATTGAGGAAATAATTTGTTTTGAGATTTTTTTATTGATGAATAAAATATAGGAATGATATATACATAGAGTGCATAGTGATGAATTATACAAGGACCCTATCTCCCCCTACTTTATTCCTTGTCGATCAGGTCAATGATTGACCTTCTATCGAGGTTTAGGTCAGTATGTACTTATTACATAATTGCATCCTTCTTCTCTTTTTCTTTTCCTCTTTATTCTTTTATTTTTGGGAAAAGGTGTTAATTATATATTATTAATAATAGTTTGTACAAGGATAATTTATTGGGTTTATACATATTCACAGATGTTTTTGCTAAACGATATGGCTAAAATAAAAGAATAAAGAATGAGAATCATAGATTCATCATCCGCCTATTTATTACCTTTGCTAGTCCCTTAGCAAACACTTATTTGAAAAAGAAGTGAAACAGAAGGAAAAGAAAATGAAAAAGGAAGAATCAAAGCTGGTTATTAAACTTATCTTCAGAAAATTGGAGTGTGGAGCTCAATCAAACTCTTGGATTATTAATTTGGTTGAACCTTATCGCTAGGTCTCCAAGTTCCACAATTCCATGGCTAGGTCTCCTTAACAACAAGGTCAGAACAAGTCGACATACGCAAACTTAAATGACTATGAATCTTTCCTTGTACTAGAGTGATATTTAGCTCCCAACCTCAAAAATGGCAGAGAAATAGCCTCCCTCAACAAGGTAACTCTAATCCCCCAGTCTGGCAACTCTTTCCTCGAGGAGCGGGGTATTCCCTGTTAAGTTCAAGTATAACCATCTCAAGAAGAGGGGGAAAGGAGAGAATGGACCATGACTGGGTAGCCGCGTATCCCTTGGATTTAAACAAGTGTAACTAAGTCTCCAGTTGCAAGCTTCCATGAGATGAGACGGTGGAATAAATAAGCTTTGCTTATTCACTATATACACTCCGGCACACTTTTTATTTTCAATCATGCTTGTCCCCCGTTTTGGCGTTTTGGTATTTTTGCACATTTTTGGTTTCATATATACAACATATCTACAGGGTGTAGCACATGCATAAGGAGTTTTTTTTCTTGAGGTGGTAGACTAATCCCTCTTTTGAAGCTTTATTACAACCCACACCAATCTATCTTTAGACCTCAATGCTACTAGACTAGGTTGAGGTGCACATCCCTCCCTAGGGGAAGACAAGTGGAATAAACCTAATTTTGATATAGAAAATCTTTTACAAACAAAACATTTTTACAAACACTTTTACAAAATTCGTACAAAAATAATTTTCAAAGGTTTTTACAAGTAATTTTTGCAAAGAATTTTTGAAAATATTTCAAAACATTTTTATTACTATTTTATAATAATAACCATGTTATTAACAAACACATAGTTCGAGTCTAAAGTATATACACAAAATATACAACACCCCTATACTTAGCTCAAACGATGTCCTCAGAGTGATCATAGAGCGATGAAGGAAGATATAACTCGTGTTGCATATAGAGAAGTGAAAATAATGCTATACTATAATGAGTCCAAAGAATGAAAGAATAAAATAACTAGAGATCATTGATCCACACTGTACTTAAGATCAAGTAATCCGAAGTGTATAAGTCTTTACGTAAAGGGAAAATTGAGGATTAGCATGTACTGATATTATCTCCCTTATACTGAGGGTAAAATATCCCTAAGTACAGGCAGCAAAAATATAGCTAATGGATAAATAAATAATCACAGGTCTAATACCCCCCCTATACTAAGGATAAAATGCATCCTAAGTATCGCATACTCATAAGATGGATCTGGGTTATTAAACAAAATGAAGGAATGATATAGACAATATGGATCTATACAGAGGCGGAGTAGACGTGAAGATCAGGTATGGGATGTAGGTGATGTGAGTCAAGGAATACATCTCATACCAAATGAATAGGGGCAACATCGACGTTCACTAGATCATGATACGATATGGCTTAAGGCGTTGACCGTTTACTCGAAAGGTGGACTCAGAAGACAACTCAGGTATGTCAATGCTACCATTATACACCTTTCTGACAAGATATGGTCCCTTCCATTTACTCTTTAATTTCCTTAGAAATAATCTTAACCTTGCATCAAATACCCATACTCTCTGGTTGGTCTCAAACTACTTATGGGTGATGTGAGAATCATGTCATGTCTTCAATCTATCCTTACATTGTAGGCTACTTGAGAAGGTTGTATCTCTCAACTCCTCTAGGGCTGCCAATTTTGCTCTCCTTTGATCTCCTACACTCTCAAGATCCAATAATATCTCAATGATTGTCCAGAGTGACTTGTGCTTGATCTCCACATGTAAGTGGCATGGTTTTCCATAAATGACTCAGAAAAGAGATGTTCTCAAAGTTATCTTGAAGGAAGTCCTATAGGCCTACAAGACCGAGTCCAAAAGATGTGACCAATCCTTTCGATTTGGGCGGACAACCTTCTGCAAAATTGTCTTAATCTCCCTATTTAAAACCTCGACAAGATCATCCGTATGTGGATGATATGGTGTGGCAACTCTATGGTCAATGTTGAACTCGTTAGCAAGGGCCCTTACCTTATTATTGATAAAATGAGTCTGTCTATCATAAATCAAGACTCTAGGTACCCCAAAACGTAATATGATATTTTTCCTCAAAAATTTGCAAACCATCTTTGCATCCATAGCTCAGGAGAGGATGGACTCAACCCAATGACTCACATAATCCACAACCAACAAAATGTACTTAAATCCCTAACTCTTAGGGAATGGGCCCATGAAATCGATACCCCATGCGTCAAAAACCTCACAGAAGTGAATGGGTTGCATTGACATCATCTCTCTCTATCCACAAGTGTCCATCGTCTGACAGTCAGTACACCTCTTCACGAATTCATCTAAAACCTTGAAGATGGTAGGCCACTAAAGGGCGGATTGGAGAACCTTCTGTGATGTCTGTCTCCTACAGTGATGTCCTCCTACCTCAAGCTTGTTGCAATAGGTGAGGACGCTATGGTGATCTTCCTGAGGAATACACCAATGCCAGACACTATCCCCCCTTTGTGGTAAAGGGTGGGATTCTCCCAATGATATGACTTGCCCTTCGTAAGGAAGGTCTCAAGTTGCTGCCTGGGCTGACCTTATGGAACTTTCTTGGAAACAAGATAGTTCACAATGTCAGCAAACCATGGCAGTGAGGTGATAGCAAGAATTACTTTGTCTAGGAATGTCTCAGTGATAGGTGTGGTCATATCAAAATCCTCAAGGTGCTTTATTTAAGAGAGTTTATCTGTCACCACATTCTTGACTCCAGGTTTATACTTAATCTTAATACCAAACTCTTAAAGTAGAAGGATCCATCTAGTTAACCTAGCTTTGGCATCCTTTTTGGCTATTAGGTATCGGATGGCGGTGTGATATGTAAATATAGTCACTCTACATCTGAGAATATAAGATCGAAACTTATCCAGAGCAAATACTATGTTTAGCATCTCCTTCTTAGTCACGGTGTACTCTGCTGAGCGGCATACAAAGTCAGACTAGGGTAGTGTATGGTAAATTATCCCAATATGTCCAAACACGGCCCCTACGGCTAATTCGGGAGCATCCATCATGATCTCGAATGGGAGAGACCAATCGGGTGGCTGAAGGACAGGAGCATGCACAACCAAATTCTTGAGAGTCTTAAATTAGGAACGACATATATCATCTACAAGGAACTCGATGTCTTTCGTAAGCAAACCAGTTAGCGGTCGGGCTATCCGACTGAAGTTCTGTATGAACGGTTAGTAGAAATCGACATACCCTAGAAAAGGCCACAATTATCCCAGATTGGACGATAAAGTGAGCATCTTGATGATATATACCTTGGTCGAATAAACCTCCATTCCTTTGTTGGAGATGATGTGACCAAGGATCATTCCTTGAGTCATCATGAAATGACTCTTCTCCTAAGATAAGACTTGGTGGACCTTAATGCAATGTTGAAGTAGTCGGTCTAAATAAGCAAGACAAGCATGAAACCCGTTGCTGTAGATCGAAAACTCATCCATGAAGACCTCTAAACCGTCACTCATGTCCGAGAAGATGGAAAGAATGCACCTTTGGAATGTAGTCGGGGCATTACATAATCCAAAGGGCATATGTCTAAAAGCATACGTTTCGAAGAGACAGGTGAACGTCCCTTTCTCCTGGTCTTCGTGCACTATGGCCACCTGATTGTATCTCGAGTATCCGTCAAGAAAGAAATAATGTCTCTTCTCAGTTAATCTCTCGATGGTCTGGTCAATAAATGGAAATGGGAAGTGATCATTCTTGGTGTCATGATTCAGTCTTCTGTAGTCCACACAGACTCTCCAAGAAGTGGGTACTCAGGTAGCTATTTCCTATCCAGACTCATTCACAACTGTAGTGATACCCGTCTTCTTGGGTACCACATGTAACAGACTAACCAATTTGAAGTCAGATATGGGGTAGATAAAATCGACGATCCACCACTTAGATATTTCTGTCATGACTACATCTTGAAGATTAGGGTTCAACCTACACTGAAACTCATGCAATGGCTTGGCATTATCCTCGACATATATGTGGTGAGAGCACATTGCTGGACTTATTCCTTGGAGATCAGCTATAGTCCATCCAATTGCCTTGCAGTTTCTTTCAAGAACCTTCATCAAACGAGATTCTTGGTCATCATTCAAATCCACTAAGATAATCACAGGGAACTTTTTTGGCTCACTTTCAAGGAATCTATAATTCATACTCTGGGAGAAGGTCTTCAGTTCCGGGCATGTGGCAGCTAGCAGATCTGGTCTCTAAAAAGTCTGAGTGAAGGCTACCAAATCTGTATGAGAGAACTCTCACCAAATCAATGAATCTGACGAAGATGGCCCTGTTGGTACATATATTAACTGTACTATCTCAATCTCCACCCTAGTTGTGGGCTCTATATATATCGGACATGGTAAATAATCATCAAAGTCCTAACAATCAAAATCTGTGTCTGAGCCCAAGGGATATGAATTGAAATCACACAAAGTATAATCTACTTTGATAGCAAATCACAATCACCATCCTCTAAGGTATCCCGTGACATGAGTGCGCTCTCTGAACTATCATCTGCAAGCATCAGTAACTCTGCAGTCTCTGAGGTTGTGACGAGAGCTCGTGAAATCAGGTCTACCCAAACTGTTTCATCATCTGTAATCACAAAATCACGCTCATGTTGGATGTCTAGCTCTGAATCAGTCATATGCTCTGAACTCTCCTCAGAGATAGCTGAATCTTTGGCTCTCAATTCCTCAGTCATCTCTATTTGAATGTTTCACCCTTGACACAAAAGTATACGTCCCCACTATCATGATCGTATACTTCCTTGGCTTTGGCCAAGAAAGGTCGTCCTAGAATGATGAGGGTATCAGTGACACATTCATGGATCTTCATGTACAACACAACGAAGTCATTGGGGATTTAAGGCCCTGAATTGTGACGACAAACCCTTCGACCTCTTGACAGATCTATATGCAAACTAGAGAACTGGCCTCTATGTCTAAAAGGGCCTAATTCGAAACAGTCAAGTAAGGCAACATCCAGAAGGGGGTTAATTGAAGATCCGCTGTCTAATAGAGTCAGATCGAACCGCTGCTCATGGATGTGACATCTGATATATGGAGCCCATGCATTTGGTTTCTTTACTGGTAATCGGTTCTGGATGGCGAAGCAAGTGGCATGGGTGAGTACATGATTTTTTGTATTTTGGTTATGCCTCTTCTTCCTACGAATGGTGGTCATCTCTCCGAGGTTCTTTTGGAAGAGGGGGATGTGCTACAACACCTCCTGAAGAGTTAGTTGGATCTGAAATCTGTTTATCATCCGCTCGTTGAACTCTATCTATTTTCTCTTTTTGGGGTTTTCTGTTTTTTGGCCCTTCCTTAAGTGGAATGCTTGAGGGAAGGGGATAGAGGGACCTCTTCAGAAGAATGAGGTCCAGGAGTGGGTTTCTGAGCACTCATAATGCTGGAATCCATGCAAACATCATCAATCACCAAAAATGGATCCAAAGAAGATACACAAACCTTTCCTTTATTCATATTTTTGATTTTTGAAGTTTTTTTTATTTTTTGTGTTTTTCTGGTAACATCCTCCGATACATAAGTAGGCAACACAACTGAGTGACTCTTGGTGGCATCAGCACCACTGACAACATCTGAACTGGCAGCATCAGCACCATGCTCTGGCCTGGCATTTGGAAATTTGGTGATATCAGCACCACCATCTGCAGCAAATGGAGATACAATGGCATCAACACCGTCGGTGGGACCATCATCCTCTGTTGTTTCAGCACCACCATCATCATCATAATTAGCGGCATAAGCACCGCTCTTGACTCATCTGGCACCCTAGAATCTACATCGAGGTATCATCTAGATGAGTCACCCCCGGCTGGCTTCCTACTGCTCCTAACTGTCACAAAATCAGTGTTAAAATAAATAATCAATGTCATCTAACACTTCATTAGGAGTGGTGGTCTCTCTATATTGTACCTGCTTAGATTTTCTCTTCAGATTATTCAGCTTGGGTCGATCTGTGCAGGTATGGTAGCCTTGCATTTTATTTTGCCCCTCTCTTGTCGGAACTCATCCATCTCTCGCCAGAAGGTAGCTTGCCGCTCGGAAAGAATGCAAACGAGATCGTCCAAGACTGGGTTCTTATACAAGTGTGCATGAGAACCGGACGAGTTGCCTCGCTGAAAATGAGGCTGGCTCTGCTGCTGGTATGAGTGAGGGAGAGGCTGTGAATACTGCGGATAAGGTTGTTGCCGCCTCCACTGTTGACCTTGGTATGGGGATAGAGGACCCCGCTGCTGTTGGGAGTACTGGGGTTGTTGTTGTTTGGCTCCTTGCCCTGCCTGTGCCAGAGGCTGCTGTTGGGATTGAGCACCTCCAATAGACCATCGGAAGCCTGGGGGTCACAGCGGATCCTAGGTTATTGTTGGTACTGGGAGTACTAAATTCCATTGAATTCCATCAACGGCTCCTGCTACTCATGGATTGGCGGGGGAAGGGAAGCTAAAGGCTGATCTCAATGATATACCACCATCTGAATGTATGAAGGGGGTAGTGGTAGTTGGTACTGCGGGAGAGACTGAAAGGGCTCTGCCTGGATGTGATGTACTTGCCAATATGAGGCAGAGGGCTATGATGAACTTCTCCCTGTATGAAATCGTGACATAGAATGCGGTTGAGAAGCCATCTGTACCTCTTGGAGACATGATTTGGGTCTTCAGGTTACACTGTGTTTGGGCTAGCTCATGAATCCTATTGAGCTTGTCAAGGCCCTGGCATGTTGATGAATCTCCATTTCATCACCTTTATTCTATCATTTTGGCCTCAAAAACCCCAGCAAATGCATGTAAATAGCATCAAATTGTACATAATAGCATTCACGATTCATTGTATTAATTATACATTAAATACTGTGTTTAATGCCAAAATTATAGAATAAAGAAAAGAAAAGAAAAAGGAATAAAATGTTGAAGATATTTTATGACCCAAACCCCGAGACCAAGGCCAGCATGGAATTGGTCGACAAGGAATAAAGTAGGGGGAGATAAGGGCCAGCATACAATAAATACCTCATTTATTTATTCATTTATTTATGCATTTTTGACACGTATTTTGTACATAATTATTTATTCATCAAATAAAGAAACTTTTTTCATGAAAGTTGTAGATAATATTGTAAATAAAAATACAAATCTGAGCGTGTGTAAAAATAATACTCAGTGTACATTTTATACACAGAATAAAAGGCCAAAATCTCAACTTCACAGACCCATATCTTGCAAATAAAAACTCCAAATCACCCAAACTCACCTTTAATTGTATATAGCTTTCCAAGAACTATTTAATAAAACTGGTTTCATAATTTTTGGAGTCCATATGCAAAAGTTAGGTTTTTGGCCCTCATTGTGCAGCCTGCCTGATTAAAATATTCCATTTATTCATTATTCATTATTGTAGCAAATTTATATTTTTAGAATTTTACAAATAATGTATAGAATACATATACATATTAAAATTAAAAGAAAACTAAAAAAAAGAATTTCTAAAATAAAATAAGTTTATGTAATACATAGGTAAAATACCTATGTTAAGAATGTACATAAATAAAAGGGGATTTTATTATTTTATTCTTTCATTCTTTTATATTTTTATAATAATGTAAATAATACATATAACTTATTAAAAATACAAATCCAAAATAAAACAAATAAAATTCAATAAATAAATAAAATGTATATAATATATAGGTAAAATACCTATAAGTATACATATACCTATTTATTTAAAAATGTAAATAAACTCCTAAAAATTAAAAAAAATACCTTTATACTCACAAAAATAAATTATAAATTTATAAAATAAGCCAATAAAATAATAAAAGAAAATAAACAAACTAAAAAATACACAACAATACATGTAAATACATACATATACACATTATTCAAATAAAAATATAATAAAACACTTTGAAAAATTCAATAAAAATCATAAATAAATACTAGATGAAATAATACACATTTTTTATTTTTTGAGAAAAAATAATAAAATCGTTTTCTATGTAAAATAAATTAATTTCTAATAAGATGCCTTATTTTGGCGTTTAGCGGCCGACGTTGACCAATGGGGCGCCAGCCCTCGTTGACCGCATGGTCAACTGTCCCATCCAAGCTCTGGCACGTCTGAACCGTCGTTTCCCCGATTTTCATCCCTTTTTTACGGCCATCTCGTCCATCGATCGAGCTCGCTTCCTTCATAAGAATTGATCTCTGATCATCCATGATGCCCGCCAAACTCTTAGATCAATCAGATACTCATTGGATTAAGAAATAATCGCCGGTCAATAACGCCTCATGCCAATGTTTATAAATAAGTAGCTCCGCCTCCTTCCTCGAATTTGGCCAATTTTAATCCAACCTTAAGCCTCGATTTCGTTCCTGGTACGTTCCTCGTGACAGGGGGAGTGCGTCAGTGCCTCGAATCGGCCGGAGGAAGGGTAGTTTTGTTGCGGGGGAGCTCCGGCGTCCGCCCTGCTCCGTGGTGGCCCCCAGGTATAAGAGTTGTCCTTTTCATGCTTTTTAGTTAGGTTCTAATGTTAGTTTTCAATTCCCGTTGTTAGATTAGTCTTTAGTTAATCCCTGTAGCTTAAAATCCTAAATTCGAAGTTCGCCGGAGCTCCGCTCCGGCGACTTCTTCACTGTGAAATCAACTGTCTCCGACCGCAACGTACACCCCATTTCAATCCCCAACACATTCTCCATCTACCCATCGCCTTTGACCAACCGAGGACCTCTGGTCTTTGCGAATCGGGGCTCCACCTCCGCCATTCGTCGGAGCCCCTCCGCCCCACTCCATTTTGCCGCAAAGCTTCAAAACCCCGGGTCGAGGAGGTAGCCCTCTCGCCCCCGGTTCTTCATCTGCAGGTCAAACGAAGAATAGAGCCCATCTGGGCCCGAATCGAACCAGGAAGAGGCTCCTGGAGGTCCCCTACTTCTCCGACCTCGTCCGAACGACTCGGACCTCCAGGAGCCATTATGGGACCTTCAGGAGATACGGAAGGTCGCCAGCTACGAGCAGAGCGCGTCAGAGGCGAGGGAGATGCCCGGAGGAGCCGATGCTGCACGATCGAAGCTCGCCGGAGGCGAGCTTCTTCCCTGTTCCTCCAAGCACCTTCAGCTCCGTCAGATCAAAGGAGTCGGCCCAGATCGAACCAGAGCCGTCAGATGAAGCGCCGCATCGACCGTCCGATCAGCGAGGCTGATCTAATCTCCGCCGTCATCTGCGAATCGTCATCGACCGACAGGAGCACGACGCGTGGCAAGTGGAAGCAGCTCAACTATCGGATCTCACGCTTGTTCGGGGTAAATTTCACACCTAACCCCCCGCTTTTTGTATTTATAGTTTAATACCCAAAATAAATGATTAAGTTGTAAATAAGTTGTATAAATTGCAGAAGGACCCTTAATGTTTTTATATTTGCGTTTTAGTCCCTCCGCGCCTCACGTGCAGCACCCACGTGAGGCGCATGATATTTGCATTTAAACCCCGCCGGGTTTTTGTAATTGTAAAATGGCCCTGAAAATAAAAGTACACATTCATTTTTATTGTGATTTTTGCATGTATGCCCTGTCAATTATTTTAATTGCAAAAATACCACTGCCAGGCCATTTATTTTTGGTATGCTTTGTCTATTTATTTTGTGCTTCATATTTCTTTGAAAAATTTTGCAAAAATAGACATAAGTTCCTGTTAGTGTACCATTGCACGCTATATTTTTAGTTTTTAATTTTTTTGCATTTTTGCATTTATTAAAAATCAAAAACATGTCTTTTATTCACTGTCTAACTTATAAAATACCAAAAATATATTAAAAGACCTCCAAAAATTCAAAAAAATTCTCTAGTGTGTATTTTGAGCTATTTTAGTGTCAGTCCAAAAATCCCTAAAAATATTAAAAGGAAAACCTTAAAAATTGAAAAATACACAAAAACTTCAAAAAAAAATATATAATCAAAATAAATCAGAAAAATATGATCTCAGCTCCTATTTCTTTTATATTTTATTACCATTATTAGAAAAATAGTGTGGAAGAGTTTTGAGGCTGTTTGCTATTTTTAACTCCTATTTTTCTTACAGCCAGTCCCTAATTCCCTGTTTGCCCTTATTTTGCTATTTAAAAATACTAAAAATATTCTGAAAAATGCCCAAAAATCACAAAAATAGTACAAAACCATAAAAATACCAAAAAGACTTTAACTCTGAATTTTTGACTATTTTTGAGTATTTTATAAATATTATAGCACCCCTATATATATATGTATGTACTCCCTAAAATATATATATATATATGTCTAACTACTTATATGTATTTATATATATATTTATTAATCCTAAAATATAAAAAAGGAAAAAAATATTATTATACTTATATATACATATATATATTGTATGTATTATAAGCCATATACTCACCCTCTATGGGTATACATATATTTATATATTTATATTATATATATATATATAACCTAATTATATTATAAAAAAATATATAAAAAATAATACAAAATAAAAAAATAAAAATAAAATAAAATAAAATAAAATAAATATATAAAATTCAAAAACCCACAAAAATAGGCTCACACATGGATGACTTAATGATTCATGCACATTTTAGGCTATTGCATTTTGTATTGCTCTCTATGGTTCGACCTCTACATGCTTAGTCACTGTACATTTTGTGGTAGAGTAATAAAGATTAATTCACATTTTTGGGACTCACTTGTTTTATTCTTTTATTGTGGGTTAATTGCTGATTAACACCGGTCTTCTGTGAGTGGTCGCCTCAGCGACAACATTTTTATATCATGGTGACCCTCGTGGAATATCGTGTTATCAGATGGCGCCATTGCCAGGGAGCAATGAGCATATCCTACTTTTTTATTGTCATTCTTGTGTAAATTTTGATTCATTATTGATGTTGTTTTGTGAGCAGTTATTTTTTTATTGCTATTAATCACCATGCTTCATTTCTTTATTTATTGTGATTATTTTATCTGCTTTATTTAATTGATTGAGCTATTCTAATGCAATCTTTTTGTGTCTTTGATGCGAGGGCCCGCCACGCGAGGATGGCTTCTTAGGAGGTCAAGGCAGCCAAGCTTGGAGGAGGATGGTCTTCTTCTAATGATCATCTGGAGAGAGCACCAAGGAAGCAAAGAGATGGGCATTAGTTAGAGATAGAACACTTAAGATTATTTTTGTAATTTATGGTGAGAGAGAGAGAAAATTTTGGCATGTAATTAAACAGGACTCTACTCTTCACAATGAGGTCCAGTGCCCGGGTGATTGTTCACCCGGGGGCCTCATCGCGGCTTTTCGAGTTTTCATCGCCTTCTTTTCTTTGTTTTCCGAAGTTTTGAGCTTTCTGCCTTTATTTTATTTTGTTTTGTGTGCTTGGAGCCCATAGATGTAGGTTGCTTGACTCGGTAGCTAGGTCCACACATTAATAAGAATTCATGTTCCTATAGTTTACTTCGTTTGGATCTAGTCAAATTTAAACAAGCTGATCATTTGTCTCTTAGCCCTTGTGCCGCAGCGAGCCCTGTAAAGCGCTTTCTCCTACCCTCAAGTGTGTTGAGCAGAGGAGGGGTGAGCCAAGACCGGACCCTTCGGGCTAGAGATGAATGAGCGACTTATGGTTCTTCACGCTAATAGCAGCTAATGTTTAGGGCGATTTTGTGCCTTGCATACCGACATGTAGATAGGTTTCAAAAATTTTGTTTTGCATACCGCATGGAGAGAGCTGGGATGCACTGTAAGTCTTCTAACTCAGCATGCATCATTCGGTTCAATGGTGAGATTTCCATCATGGAACCACTTGCACGGCTTTTCCGCTATCTCCCTCTAATTTTGAGCACCTAGGACTTAAATGAAAATCTACAAAAACGTTAGGCGCTGGTATGAAACAGACTCAAAAAAAAGTGAAAACCCAAAAATTAAAACAAGAGGACTGCTAAATAAACTTTGACCTTAATTAAAATCTATAATGGACTATCATTGTACCGGGTTCATAAAGCCCTCATTGTTTTCAGGTACCTTGGAGGGGGACCAAAACCCTACTCCCTTGAGCAAGTGCGACCCCCCTAAGGATTAAAGCCAAAAACCCAGTCTGCAATTGCCTTGTGTATCGCCTGGATTTCCGAAGTAATGGCGCTTCTATCGTACGTAGGCGAGTAGGGCTTGGTCGCCAATGATGACTCCCTATTGTGTGGAGCATCGACCCTGTCCGAAGTATTGAGCATAGGCCACGCCTTCACGGGGGTGTCTGTCTCATTGCCCTGCGTCCGAGTAGGTTCTTGCACGCTCACGGGTGATTCCGTTGCGAGCGAGAATCGAAGTATTGGTTTCGCCTATCGGCTTCCTCTCTCTTTTCTTTGGCTGAGTAGGGATCCAGGAAGGGTTACAAGGACTCCAGAAAGTACAGACTACATGTTACACAGGAGGAGGACAAGTATGGGATACTCTTCCGGCAGTACTTTCTCTCCTATAGGGTAGCGTACTAAGGACTTGTTATAAGATATGCCTGAAAATCACACCTCTAAAAATGAAAAGATAATAAATAGCCGAGCTTTCACGGCTTCACATGGCGTGAGTTGGTGAACCCGATTTTGTATTGTGTTTGTATGGATCTAGATTAAGGTTCAAAGATCAAGTCCTGCGCATTGCGCACATTTTGTTGTTTCTCCCTTCGACCACCCTGCTCAACCGAGCCTCTCTAGTGTTTTACACTCCTTTTATTCCTCGTTGACCATCGTATCCTTCATCCATCATCCGATCTTCTCTTGTACTTCGTGAAGTAGATCCATGGATGGTTTCCGTCGGGACCATGCCGATACCCACATCGATTCCATGGACTCAACTCCGCCAATAATTTCAATGCGATTCCCGAGAATCCGATCCGGACTTTGCAGATCGATCTCCAGACTCCTTGTTTTCTACCTTTCTCTTGGCCACCCAATAAAATGGGATCACTTTTGTCCCACTTCCGTCGTTGCGAATGGAAGTCGATTACAGTCTACATCCTGTTCCATTCACAACATGCTGGGGTTGACCTGAATTCCAGCTTCATCACGGCAGCTGAACATTAATTGCAAGTGATCTGATTCAGACCATCTCATTATGCAGATAGAAGACAGTGCGAGCCCTGGAGACTACTCCGGAGTTCATCTCGTCCGACTCAGACGCTGACATGGCTCCAGGAGGAAAGGGCAAGGGTCAGCAACCACCCCAACCAGAGGGACATGTGCCAGATCAGAACCAAGTAAATGCACAGTTACTGGCATCTATCCAGGCCATCCAGCAGCAGCTGACCGAGCAGGCCCTCACACAGACAGCCTTCCAGGACGTGTTGAATGATATGATGAACCGTAACGATGGAGGAGGAGGCAGAGGCATAGGAGGCATGGGAGGAGGAGGTGGAGGTGGAGGTGGTGGTCCTCCTAATGATGACCTTGAATTACCACCACCAAAGCCAACACTTAAAGAATCATACAATCCGGGAGACAGCCAGATGACCGAGTGGATTCTCATTCCACCGGTACACGCTCACTTTGAGCTGAAGTCCCAGTTCATAGCCCTTCTCCCTGCATTCCATGGAAACACCAATGAAGAGCCGTACTTTCACCTGCAGCAATTTTCCCACATTTGCCGTACTACACACTATCCCAATGTCCCTCTGGACATTGTAAAGATGATGGCTTTCCCCTTCAGCCTACAGGACAAGGCCCTCTATTGGGTCAATCATTTGGGAAAGGTCGTGACGACCTGGGAGGAGTTGAAGTCTGCCTTCCTGCACAAGTGTTACCCTCTCGGTCGTCTCAACCAGATGCGAGCCCGTACCACTAATTTCTCCCAAGGAGCCCATGAGTCAGTACACGAAGCTTGGGAGAGATTTACTGACCTGCAGGAGAAATGTCCCCACCATGAGATCCCTAAGACCAGCTTGGTCCAGCATTTCTTTGGGGGACTGAACATTGAAAGCCAAAGGCTCGCGGACGCAGCATGTGGGGGCTCCCATTTTAATAAGGATGAAGATGTTGTCTGGCAGATATTTGAAGAAATGGCTGAAGGAGAGGAAGCCCTCTCTTCATCCAAGGCGTATCAAAAGCAACCCCAGATCCTCCAGAAGCAAGTGCACATGGCTGCATCCAAGGAAGCAGAGAGAGAGATGAGAGCTCCAACCTCAACATCATCAGGGGCCATCTCTCTAAGGTAGATATCATTGAGAAGTGATCACAGGACCTCGAGAAACTCGCTGTGATCGAGAAGAGGACACAGAACTTGGACAAGCTAGATCAAATCAACAAGTACCTTGAACTGTTGGTCGGCACTATCAACTCTGTCCAGTCGGCTACACCATCGGATGCTCCCGCTGAGAAGAAGGACGAGCAGCAACCGTAGCATCAGCCTCAGTCGAGCCAGCAGCCACCGGTAGTCCAGCACGTGTACTACGTGCAGGCACCCGAACAGGGCCCGCCGCAGCAGCAGATGATCGTGTACCAACCAGAGTTTCTTTCTGTACCTGATCCAGTCTTCCCTCCACCAGCCCTGATTCAAGAAGTGAATGGGGTATGGACTAATGATGCACAACCGACCCGTCCTCAGGGACAGCCCTAGGGTCAACCATTCGCCAATCAGCAGTACCACCAACCTCAGGGTGGTCGTTTTGGGCAAGTCTCTCAGCCTCACCAACAACACCAGCAGCCTCCCCAGTTTGCACATCAATGGAGGCAGAATTTTCCTTACCAGCAGCAGCCGTAGTACCGCCACCCACAGCCATATCACCAGTACGTGGCTGCCCCCTCTCAACAATACCAGCAATAACCTCCTCCCTCATACCAACAACTTCAACTTCCTGCACCACCTTAGAACCACCAGCAACAGCCTCCCCACCCATCTACCCAACAGCAGCGTGGTCTGCACGCTAAATCTTCTGAAGTGCCCCCTGCAAACCCCACCATGGACTGTCTGGCCCAACTCGTTAAAGGGCTAGCGAAAATGACAAAGCGGCTTGACGACCTGACCTCCACCAGAACTACCATTCCGGCGCAGGTCGAAGCCAACCCCAATAATTTTCAAAAAGAAAGAGCAGGTAGAATGTGATGTCCTGTCCGTGTCTGGTAATGATATTACTGCTTATTCTAATGCTGCTACTCTCAGGAGCGGTAGGGCCTTGCCTCCGCCTGCAAGCAAAAGTGGGGTGAATAAAGAAACAGGTGGATCGTCATCTTCCGCATCAGCTGTTCCAGCTCCATGGGCGGGTGAGAAGGAAGAAGAAGGAGAAGCCAGACCAGCCGTCGTGCCATGTCATCAGCAACCTCAGCAGAAAATACAAAAAATCAGCAAAAACAGAAACAACAAACAGAAGCTTGTAGCCGAAGCGAAGCCGTGCCAGCATTGGAGGAGCCGCCAGCAGCAGCCGATCCCTCGCCAGCCGACGGAGCATACGCTACCCTTTTTGATCGCCCAACAACACCAGCATGTCAAGATCCTGCTTGTACTCCTTTTTGTAGTTCGGATGTACAACCTTCTGTGGGCGATGATTTTGATGTAAATAAGAACTCGCATTTTCCTGCCAGTGGTGTAAATATTCCTTTTCCTCATGCAATACAAAATCCAAAAAAATTGCAAAACGAAAAAAGGCATTGTCTGATCCAGGAGTTGTGGATATTTTGGATAAATTGACTGTTGAGATTCCCTTGTTGAAGGCCGTGGAATACATGCCAGCCGTAAAAAAAGGACTGAAAGAGGCATGTAGTAACAGGCATCGCCCAACGCAAGAAAACAGACGCCAGCAAGTCGAGAGGCATGTCCTCACCTTGGCTACGGTAGCAGCTATCAGCAATCTCCCCCAGAAAAAGCAAGACACCGGAGCACCTCTGATTAGTTGTGAGATTTTTGATCAGGTATTCGAGCGCACTCTCCTTGACAGTGGATCTTCCATCAACCTTCTGCCCAAGTCCATAATGCAAGAATTCGGGCTGGGACCGCTCAAGCAGACACGCATGATCCTTCAGTTCGCTGACCGATCCGTCAAGCGGCCCCGAGGTCTTTTGGAAGACGTGATAGTTAAAGTGCAAGAAATGAAATTCCCAGCTGACTTTGTAGTCCTTGATATGGACTCGCCTGCAACCCTGCTCCAGACCCCTATCATCCTGGGCAGACCATTCCTTCGTACTTCAGGTGCCGTGGTTGATTACGGGTCTGGGAAGATCACTTTCAGCTCGAACACCCAGCAAATCATGATAAACATGAACAAAGAGCAGAATGCCACAACTGATGAGAGCCAGGCGGCATCAGAAGCAGACTGTGATTTTATTGTAGAGATCAGAGACTCGGCTTTATCATTGGATGATTCATGGACCCAAGAAATCCTCACTCTTGAGGAGGACTTGGAAAGCGCAATCAGCATATGCTCCGATGATTCTTGGGAGACAGATTCTCGGATGCAGGCGCATCTTCTTGAGCATTCACTCCAGACCGTGCATGATCAGCTTAGCACAGAACCGTTCGGTGCATCACCGGGATCTCAACAGGATGATGAGGATGGAAAGTATCACAAGGAAGTACATCCCACCACCAGCATGGTATTAGAAGCGACAGATAAAGTGGACAGATCAAAAAAAGAACTCAAGCCACTTCCTGCAGGCCTGAAGTATGATTTCCTTGCGGGTGAAGAACAAATGTATCCGGTCATCATCAGCAACAGGCTGAATCCGGATCAGGAATCTCGACTTCTCGAGGTTCTAGAAAAGAACCGCAAGGCACTTGGTTGGAGCATATCAGATCTCCGAGGGATAAATCCAGCCCTGTGCTCACACCACATCTATCTAGAAGAAGATGCCAAGCCGTCCCGCGAATTCCAACGAAGGTTGAACCCTAACCTTCGAGACGTCGTAATGAAGGAGATAATGAAATGGTGTGATGCAGGCTTCATCTATCCCATCTCCGACTCGAAATGGGTAAGCCCACTGCATGTAGTTCCAAAGAAATCCGGGCTTACCGTGGTTACAAATGATAAAGGAGAGGAAATTTCTACTCGGGTACCAACATCCTGGCGGGTGTGTGTTGACTACCGCCGTCTCAACGCAGCAACCAAGAAGGACCACTTTCCCTTGCCATTCATTGATCAGGTTTTGGAAAGATTAGCAGGCAAGGAGTTCTGCTGCTTTCTGGATGGGTATTCCGGGTACAACCAAGTGGCGATCGCCCCTGAAGACCAAGAGAAGACTACCTTCACTTGCCCGTTCATCACCTACGCCTTCAAAAGAATGCCCTTTGGTTTGTGCAATGCACCTGCAACCTTCCAAAGATGCATGTTAGTAGTATTCGCCGAGATAGTAGGCAGTTTTCTCGAGGTGTTCATGGATGATTCCTCTGTCTATGGTGATAGTTTTGATTCTTGTCTTGAGCATCTAGACAGAGTGCTTCAGAAGTGCCGGGAAGTCAATCTAGTACTTTCATGGGAAAAGAGCCACTTTATGGTCACAAAAGGTATTGTGCTGGGCCACGTCGTTTCCAAACGTGGCATGGAAGTCGACCCGACAAAGGTGGATGTCATTTCAAATCTTCAGCCACCTCAGTCAGTGAAGAATGTGAGGTCATTCCTGGGGCATGTGGGGTTTTACAGACAATTTATCAAGGATTTCAGCCGCATTGCCCGACCTCTGACAGAACTCTTGTGCAAGGAGATTGAGTTCATTGTTGATCAACCGGTTCTCCTTGCTTTCAATCAGTTGAAGGAGCTCATCACTCAGGCTCCAATCTTGCAACCGCCCGACTGGACTCTTCCCTTTGAAATAATGACCGATGCGTCAGACTTTGCAGTCGGGGCTGTTCTTGGGCAGAGAAAAGACAAAGCGCCCTATGCCATTCACTATGCCAGCAGAACTTTAGACAAAGCACAGAGAAATTATACAGTGACAGAGAAAGAATTGCTGGCTGTGGTTTTCACCTTGGAGAAGTTCAGATCCTATCTGTTGGGATCAAAAGTCACCATCTTTACAGACCACTCTGCTATCCGGTATCTTCAGCAGAAGAAGGATGCCAAGCCGAGACTGATTCGTTGGGTCCTTCTCCTCCAGGAATTTGATCTGGAAATCAAAGACAAGCCTGGAGTTCAGAATGTGGTAGCAGATCATCTCTCCATAATAGAGCAACATGAACCTCCTCTGAGCAATGCACCTATCACAGAAACCTTCCCTGACAAAGCCATCTTAGCAGTGGATTCTCTTCCTTGGTATGCTGATATAGTCAATTACCTCGCCTCTGGGGTAATACCTTCGAATTGGACGAAGAACCAAAAGAACAAATTCATGTCGACCATCCGCTTCTACCAATGGGAAGATCCTCTTTTATTCAGAGAAGGAGCAGATTGTATTTGGCGTAGGTGCATCCCTCAGACAGAGCAGTCTAGTGTCATCGAGCATTGTCACTCGCTCGAATCCAGTGGACACCACTCTGGAGATCGGACGACAGCCAAAGTACTTCAGTGTGGCTTCTGGTGGCCCACTTTATTCAAGGATGCAACTGAATTTGTTAAGCGATGTACTGACTGTCAGAGAATGAAAGGTACACTTACTGCCAAAGATTCAATGCCCCTGAAAATCATTCAGATAGCAGATGTTTTCGACGCATGGGGCATTGACTTCATGGGACCTTTCCCTAACAGTCAAGGATTTGAGCACATCCTTCTCGCCGTCGATTACGTGAGTTGTTGGGTTGAAGCTATCCCCGCCCGAGCCGCCAACAGCCGAACAATATGCCAGTTTCTGAAGAAGAACATCATTTCGCGGTTCAGGATACCGAAAATCCTCATCTCAGACGGGGGTAGCCATTTCATTAACAAAGAGGTCAAGAAGTTAACGAAGGAGTACGACATCGACCATCGTGTCGCATCTCCTTATCATCCTCAGACCAATGGCATGGCGGAGCTATCGAACAGAGAAATCAAGACTATCGTGCAGAAACTTGTTAGGCCAAACAGGAAGGACTGGTCTCAACTCTTGGACTCGGTCCTATGGGCTTACCGAACCGCCTACAAGTCTCCTTTGGGCATATCGCCCTATCGTCTTGTATATGGAAAACTGTGCCATCTGCCCGTGGAATTAATTCACAAGTCTCTTTGGGCAATCAACAGTTGCAATTTGGACTCACGCAAAGGTGGTCAGAAGAGAAAAGACGATCTGAACAGGCTCTTGGAATTCCGAGACTATGCATACGATAACACCTTGATGTACAAGGAGAAGGTGAAACGCTGGCATGACCGGCACATCAGACGAAAGACCTTTGACGTTGGACAGAAAGTGTGGTATTTGATGCAAAGTTGCGGATATTTCCAGGCAAATTAAAGAGTAAGTGGACAGGGCCATTTCGAGTTTGTGAAGTGCGTGATAATGGAAGCATTGCGATATCAGAATTGTCCCCTGACGCACAACCCTTCGTCGTCAACGGCCAACTCCTGAAGCCTTACTTAGAACCAGATGCATTCTTGGTCGTTGTTGACTCAATCCAGCTCGTACAACATGATGACACTTCCACAACCGCTGCAGCATCAGAAGATTCAGACGATGTACTCCAAGAACTATTTATCTGATTTTCTTCTTTGTTTTTCTTCTTTTCTTCTTTTCCTTTTCTATTTTCTCAGTGTATCTAAAAGGTGCCGCCCTTGTATACAGTTTTCTATACTTAGGATGTACTTGGTCCTAAGTATAGGGGGGATGTGCACCCCAAGTTTTTCATTTCATTCCGATACTCTCCATTGTCTCTTCTTCTTATCTATACTTAGGAGTATCTTACCCTAAGTATAGGGGGAGACAATCTGAGTACGATCTGTGTATTCCCACCCTTGACCCTCCCTGTTTTTTTGTACAGTCTGCTATACTTAGGATTACTTGATCCTAAGTATAGGGGGGACGGTCAACTTCTCATTCATTCATTTCATTCATATTTATTCTTTAGACTTGTCTATACTCAGTACGAGTTATGTCTCTGCTTTCCTCTTCGATCTATGAGGACATAGCTCCAGCTAAGTATAGGGGGGTCGTATATACCATGTATATACTATAAGCCATAACTCATACTGACAAATAAAACACCAATTCAATTTAAAAAACAATAAGTAATTCTATAATAATAAAAGATGATTGTGAGCTCCTCAGGCTCTTTGTACTTATACTGATTATTAAGTCAGAAAAATGTTTTGAGAAAGAAAGTTTTTTGTGAAAAACCTTGTGAAAACTGTTTGAAAATAGTGTGTACAAGTATTCAACGTTTGAAAAATCAGTTTTGCGTGTAAAATTTATTTTCTTTGCGTGAAATCAAAATGTGTGAAAATCAGTGTGCAAATGATTGTAAAAATTTGATTGTCAAAATTGCTTTGAAAAACCTATCTACGCTATGTAAAACCTTTGTAAAATCATTTTCAAGGACATGTACATATTTGAAAAATTATTTTGGACTAGAGTTCTAAAAAGTCTTTTGAAAAGGATTCTCGAACTAGGTCTGAGGAGTCTGCACAAAAATCTCTTATACAAAAAAAAGCATAATCCCAAATAAAGCTTATAAGAGCGAAAACCATATTGTACATCAAAGACAGTTTCTCTTCTTTTGTACATATTGATTAATAAATCAGATACCTATACAGTATGATTTGAAAAATAGTGTGACCAGTTTTGAAAAATTTGATGTGAAATGATTTCAACCTGTGTGAAACTGTTTTGATTGAAAAACTTTTTCTTTGTGTGAAAGAAAGGATTTGAAAAACCTATGTGCAAATATTTTGAAAAATGCTTGTCAAAACTATTGTGAAAATTGTATATATATAGTGGGATAAATCTTTGCAAAAATAGTTTTCAAATGAGTGTAAATGATTGCAAAAATTATCGTGTCCTATAGTTTGCAAAAATTATTTTCAAAACTAGACCGGAAGAATAAGATCACTATTCCAAATACTTGTAAATCAGAAATAAAATGCAAAAAATTCTTTCTCAACAACCAAAATAAACTACTTCATTAAAACATGTAGAGTCTTTATAAATTCATACAGTTTGTAAATAAAGCGGCACGCCCGTGTAAATAATTATATGTACCTTTTTGTATGTATCAAGTTTTTATTTGCAAAAATTTCTTTGTGTAAAAAGATTCTTTGATTCTTTTAAATTCTTTGTGAAAAATTACATCATTCATTGTGCATAGCATAAGCATACCATTCATATTCTTTTTGAGTGAGCTTGATGATTGAATCAGTCCAATAAAGTCTCAAATTGGAGCTTAGTTAGACTTTACCGCACCTAACTGCACTGGAACCTTACGGGAACTAGGTTTAAGGTACTTCAAGTCTATGCAGACTTAATTCTTTGAGAAATCAGGGCTGGGTTCAAGTCACCTCAGTGGACTAACTAGAACTTTTCGAGACACACGTACGACTCTTGCCGACCGTGACCTAACTTGGACACTTGCACCTTTCACTTGGCTCAACATAGTTGGAGTGGTGAGGGGGTTGGATTTGCCAGTCTGAGACGCACACGGGTTGAAACATTCGTCCTCGTCTAGGGAGGGAAGTGCACCCCAACCTGGTCCAATAGCCATGAAGTCTAAAGACAAGAGATTGTGGGTTGCGATAAAGCTTCAAAAGAGGGATAGTCTACTGGCTCAAGAGGAAAAACTCCTTATGTAAATGCTGTTGTGAATAGTATGTTGAAAAAAAAAATGGTCAGGCCTGTACAAAAATAAAATGCCTGCAAAGTATGTACAAAGTCAATAAGCAAGCTTGAGTTCCAAAGACAAATATGTGAGCCTGCAGCTGGATGACTTGACTACACTGGTCTTGCATCTCAGGATAGGTAGCTACACTGGCTACCGTCCATTCTTCTCTTCACCCCCTCCTCTTGAGCTGGTTGCCACTTGAACTTAGAAGGGAATACCCTGCTCCTCGAGGAAAGAGCTGTTGGACTGGGGAATCATTGGGTTGTCATTCTGGAGAAGTCAGTTGCTTTGTCATTTCAGTTGAGGAGAGCCACCATCACTTACACTATACAAGTCAGCTTCATAGTTATAAGGGTTTGCGTATGATGTAGACTGGTTCTGACCAGGCTATTGAGGTGGGTTGAACCGAACTCTGTGACTATCGAAGGCTGTTGTATTTTAGAACTGGTTCCTGACTAGGTTCCACACACATCTACACCCAAGGTCCGACAGGAGCTCCAAATTCAGATTTTGTAAAGACGTTCATTGCACTGAAAGCACTCCTATTCACTCTATCCTTCTTTAATTCTCCTTTTCCTTTTCTTTATTATTTTTGTACTTATTGCATAAGTGTTTGCTAGGGACTAGCAAAGGCAAGTATAGGGGGGGTGATGAATCTCCATTTCATCACCTTTATTCTATCATTTTGGCCTCAAAAGCCCCAGCAAATGCATGTAAATAGCATCAAATTGTACATAATAGCATTCATGATTCATTGTATTAATTATACATTAAATACTGTGTTTAATGCCAAAATTATAGAATAAAGAAAAGAAAAGAAAAGGAATAAAATGTTGAAGATATTTTATGACCCAAACCCCGAGACCAAGGCCAGCATGGAATTGGTCGACAAGGAATAAAGTAGGGGGAGATAAGGGCCAGCATACAATAAATACCTCATTTATTTATTCATTTATTTATGCATTTTTGACACGTATTTTGTACATAATTATTTATTCATCAAATAAAGAAACTTTGTTCATGAAAGTTGTAGATAATATTGTAAATAAAAATACAAAATTGAGTTTGTGTAAAAATAATACTCAGTGTACATTTTATACACAGAATAAAAGGCCAAAATCTCAACTTCACAGACCCATATCTTGCAAATAAAAACTCCAAATCACCCAAACTCACCTTTAATTGTATATAGCTTTCCAAGAACTATTTAATAAAACTAGTTTCAAAATTTTTGGAGTCCATATGCAAAATTTAGGTTTTTGGCCCTCATTATGCAACCTGCCTGATTAAAATATTCCATTTATTCATTATTCATTATTGTAGCAAATTTATATTTTTAGAATTTTACAAATAATGTATAGAATACATATACATATTAAAATGAAAAGAAAACTAAAAAAAAGAATTTCTAAAATAAAATAAGTTTATGTAATACATAGGTAAAATACCTATGTTAAGAATGTACATAAATAAAAGGGGATTTTATTATTTTATTCTTTCATTCTTTTATATTTTTATAATAATGTAAATAATACATATAACTTATTAAAAATACAAATCCAAAATAAAAACAAATAAAATTCATAAATAAATAAAATGTATATAATATATAGGTAAAATACCTATAAGTATACATATCCCTATTTATTTAAAAATGTAAATAAACTCCTAAAAATTAAATAAAAATACCTTTATACTCACAAAAATAAATTATAAATTTATAAAATAAGCCAATAAAATAATAAAAGAAAATAGACAAGCTAAAAATAAAATACATAAAAATACATGTAAATACATACATATACACATTACTCAATTAAAACTATAATAAAACACTTCGAAAAATTTAATAAAAATCATAAATAAATACTAGATGAAATAATACACATTTTTTATTTTTTGAGAAAAAAATAATAAAATCGTTAACTATGTCAAAAAAATCAATTTCTAATAAGATGCCTTATTTTGGCGTTTAGCGGCCGACGTGGACCAATGGGGCGCCAGCCCTCGTTGACCGCCTGGTCAACTGTCCCATCCAAGCTCTGGAGCATCTGAACCGTCTTTTCCCCGATTTTCATCCCTTTTTTACGTCCATCTCGTCCATCGATCGAGCTCGCTTCCTTCACAAGAATTGATCTCTGATCATCCATGATGCCCGCCAAACTCTTAGATCAATCAGATACTCATTGGATTAAGAAATAATCACCGGTCAATAAGGCCTCCTGCCAATGTTTATAAATAAGTAGCTCCGCCTCCTTCCTCGAATTTGGCCAATTTTAATCCAACCTTAAACCTCGATTTCATTCCTGGTACGTTCCTCGTGACAGGGGGAGTGCGCTAGTGCCTCGAATCGACCGGAGGAAGGGTAGTTTTGTCGTGGCGGAGCTCCGGCGTCCGCCCTGCTCCCTGGTGGCCCCCAGGTATAAGAGCTGTCCTTTTCATGCTTTTTAGTTAGGTTCTAATGTTAGTTTTTAATTCCCGTTGTTAGATTAGTCTTTTGTTAATCCATGTCACTTAAAATCCCAAATTCGAAGTTCGCCGGAGCTCCGGTCCGGCAACTTCTTCACTGTGAAATCAACTGTCTCCGACCGCCACGTATACCCCATTTCAATCCCCATCGCATTCTCCATCTACCCATCGCCTTTGACCAACCGAGGACCTCTGGTCTTCGCGAATCGGGGCTCCACCTCCGCCTTTCGTCGGAGCCTCCGCCCCACTCCATTTTGCCGCGAAGCTTCAAAACCCCGGGTCGAGGAGGTAGCCCTCTCACCCCCGGTTCTTCCTCTGCAGGTCAAACGAAGAATAGAGCCCATCTGGTCCCGAATCGGACCAGGAAGAGGCTCCTGGAGGTCCCCTACTTCTCCGACCTCGTCCGAACGACTCGGACCTCCAAGAGCCATGATGGGACCTTCAGGAGATGCAGAAGGTCGCCAGCTACGAGCAGAGCGCGTCAGAGGCGAGGGAGATGCCCGGAGGAGCCGATGCTGCACGATCGAAGCTCGCCGGAGGTGAGCTTCTTCCCTGTTCCTCCAAGCACCTCCAGCACCGTCAGATCAAAGGAGTCGGCCCAGATCGAACCAGAGCCGTCAGATGAAGCGTCGCATCGACTGTCCGATCAGCAAGGCTGATCTAATCTCCACCGTCATCCGCGAATCGTCATCGGCCGACAGGAGCACGACGCGAGGCAAGTGGAAGCGGCTCAACCGTCGGATCACACGCTTGTTAGGGGTAAATTTCACACCTAACCCCCCACTTTTTGTATTTATAGTTTAATACCCAAAATAAAGGATTAAGTTGTAAATAAGTTGTATAAATTGCAGAAGGACCCTTAATGTTTTTATATTTGCGTTTTAGTCCCTCCGCGCCTCACGTGCAGCAGCCACGTGAGGCGCGTGATATTTGCATTTAAACCATGCCGGGTTTTTGTAATTGTAAAATGACCCAGAAAATAAAAGTACACGTTCATTTTTATTGTGATTTTTGCATGTATGCCCCTGTCAATTATTTTAATTGTAAAAATACCCCTGCTAGGCCATTTATTTTTGGTATGCTTTGTTTATTTTTTTTGTGCTTCATATTTCTTTGAAAAATTTTGCAAAAATAGACATAAGTTCCTGTACCATTGCACGCTATATTTTTAGTTTTTAATTTTGTTGCATTTTTGCATTTATTAAAAATCAAAAACATATCTTTTATTCACTGTCTAACTTTTAAAATACCAAAAAAATATTAAAAGACCTCCAAAAATTCCAAAAAAAATCTCTAGTGTGTATTTTGACCTATTTTAGTGTCAGTCCAAAAATCCCTAAAAATCTTATAAGGAAAACCTTAAAAATTGAAAAATACACAAAAACTTCAAAAAAAATATAAAATCAAAGAAAAATCAGAAAAATATGATCTCAGTTCCTATTTCTTCTATATTTTATTACCATTATTAGAAAAATAGTGTGGAAGAGTTTTGAGGCATTTTGCTATTTTTAACTCCTGTTTTTCTTACAGCTAGTCCCTAATTCCCTGTTTGCCCTTATTTTGCTATTTAAAAATAATAAAAATATTCTGAAAAATACCCAAAAATTACAAAAACAGTACAAAACCATAAAAATACCAAAAAGACTTTAACTCTGAATTTTTGACTATTTTTGAGTATTTTATAAATATTATAGCACCCCTTTATATATATGTATGTACTCCCTAAAATATATATATATATATATATATAAATGTCTAACTACTTATATGTATTTATATATATATATATTTATTTATTTATTAATCCTAAAATTTAAAAAAGAAAAAAAATTATTATACTTATATATACATATATACTTATTGTATGTATTATAAGCCATATACTCACCCTCTATGGGTATACATATATTTATATATTTATATTATATATTTATATTACCTAATTATATTATAAAAAATATATAAAAAATAAAAAAAATAAAATAAAAAAAATAAAATAAAAAAAATAAAATAAAAAAATATATAAAATTCAAAAACCCACAAAAATAGGCTCACACATGGATGACTCTGTGATTCATGCACATTTTAGGCTATTACATTTTGTATTGCTCTCTGTGGTTCGACCTCTACATGCTTAGTCACTGTACATTTTGTGGTAGAGTAATAAAGATTAATTCACATTTTTGGGACTCACTTGTTTTATTATTTTATTGTGGGTTAATTGTTGATTAACACAGGTCTTCTGTGAGTGGTCACCATAGCGACAACATTTTTATATCATGGTGACCCTCATGGAATATCGTGTTATCACATGTCTTCTTCCCAATAATCTCTATATGATCCATTTTTGGCTGATAATGCCCACGTCGGTAGTTGAGGATTTTGCTAGTGTTGCCACTGTAGAACATAAAGAATAACCGACCACAATGCATGCTATCCTCTGCTATGACGATGCCTGATGGGGAGGCTTCCCCTGACTATAGACCCGAGTCTTGGACATCATAGTGTAATTCTTGCCATCTCCTCATAAATGGTCTAGACTTGGTCTTCATCCTTGGCAAAGTAGGATCCTCCACAAGAGGCATTCACAAGCCCCTACAACTCTGGTGTCAGCCCACAAAAGAAACTCTGGACGCGATTGGGCTTGCTGATGTCATGATGGGAACACCTATCAGTGAGCTCTCTACAACGATCCTAGGCTTCATGGAATTGTTCATTATGGATTATTTTGAAGTTGCTAATCATGGCACTAGTTGCATTTGTTCGACCGAGTGGGTAGTACTTGTTCAGGTACTCGGTCCGTAGCTGCTCCTAAGTGGTGACAACACTCCCCAAATGTTTCAGCCTGTAGGCTGCTCTATCAACCAAGGAGAACGGGAAGGCTATCAGCTTAATGGTGTCCTCGTCCACCAACCTGTTGTGGACAGTGCTGCAGATCATCTCAAATTTTTGCAGATGGAGGTAGAGCTCCTCAGTGGCATGGCCATGGAATTTGGGCAATAGTTGAATCCTCTGGGGGCGAAGCTTGAAGTCGCCCAAGATGGCGGGCAGCTGAATCCATCGGTGAGTGAGGGTTGCACCAGGATTGTACAACTATCTCATGGTACGTGCTGGCCTATGTGGATCTCGTGGCTCCTCCTGGTGTCTGCCATCTGCCCAACCCTCATGTCTTATTATATCTCCACCACCAGCTGGTATTTCTGGCTCTTCTCTCCCAGCTCTCATATGCGTAATCTCTCTCCTCACCTTTGCCATAAAGATCCCCTGGTCCCTGATATGACTCTGCATGGTATCTAGGGAAGCTAATAGTGCATTGTTTATGGTGTCCTGGTCTAATAAGAATGATGAAGTCTGAGGCTGCTCATCAGTTTTGTCATCCCTGGCTATCTCTCTGGTCTCTCTAAATGCAAAAGACCCTAGCTCAAGTGCTGTCAAATGAATGTAGAGTTGTGATGGCTTGTCTGTCTGTTCCTTAGGAGTGGAAGAAGGGTGGTTGAAAAGGAACATGGTGGAGGCGAATTCAGGTTCAAAGAGTCTGTATGAGCTCTACGAATCCGCCCTAGATGAATGAGTTGGAGTGCTCGAAAGCGGTGCTGTCAAAGGTAGCCTAAGAGACCTCCTTCCCATCATCTTGATGTGGGGATTTATGAAGAGAAGATCTGGACTGAAAGCGGTATTAGAAAACAAACCCCTCGGTCCACCAACTCAACATAGTGTGATGACTGTGAAATATCGGTCTTTTATCATGTCAATTTTTATTTTGGTGGTAATCCAATCTTACAGAGTGAGTTAGCGAGCCATTGGGAGCCTGATTCTTCTTGAAGACTGCCCCTGATTCTTACGACTAGTTGCGCCTATTTCTAGCTTGTACAGGTGTAAGTATGGACCGTTTCTGGCTACCCAATTACTTGAGGATGGAGCCTTACCCAATGTCCTCTAAACCACCCACTTTGCTAAGGAAGTACGGATCGTTTACTGCCTAATCGTAATTCCTCACTAGAGAATAGATAATCATTTTTATTAGAACATGTAGTCTGAAGAATGTCCAGGCCTGGCTTTATCCTAGTATGCGGTCGATCAACTCTCAGCTGATAAAATCAGACAAGGAGGAGGTTACTCTCCCCAAAATATAATTTTTTCATTTATTCAGGTTTTAGGACAAGTTTTCTTTAGCAGTCCTAAATTTATTGGTTATCTCTTTTTATATCTTTTCTTTGAATAAAAACAACATTTAATGAGTTTTCTGATTTCCTTTTTATTTTAAGTCCAATAAAACATGGGGAGGAAGACGGAAAAGCCGATGCACAATGGAAACTCAATGATGCATGCAGAGTCTTAAATGCATACCTTACTCCAACAGTCTACATGCAGAGTGATATGTGCATAATTAGAAGATAGAATTTAAACTAATGTATATGATGCACAAGGAAATCTCTCTAAGGTAGTAGATTCTATTAGCAGGAAGAACTAGTGCTAATTAATCAGAAGAGAGACCTGAGTCCGATCTTAGATGCCGATCGGTGCCCACCACATTGTGTAATGCCAGCACTATATATGACCTCTCACTACACGAGGTCTCTTATCTGATTAAATTAGCTTTTTATTTTGACTATGTCCAATTGTGATCTATAGGAACATATATTCTTGATTAGGGTGTTTGGACCTTAGTTTCTACCGAGCTCATCCAAAATAAATCCTAATTCTAGGGGCTAAAACCTCAAAAAATAAATTAAAATAAAATGCCAGAAAAACTCACAAAATTCGGCGAGGTCCCTCGGTTGCACCGGTACTCAGCGAAACAGACCCGAATAAATGTCCAAGTGTCCAAGAATGTCTAAGTTATTAGAAATGTTTTTGCAAAAATAAAGATTAAAGTAACTCTTTCTTAGATATCTGCGTCCTGCTCCATTTGCTCCTCCTCAGGTGCTGGTCCCTCCAAAGCTAACAGAGTCATGCTCCAGCAGTTCCCTCGCACAAAAAGTAAAACAGAAGAAGGTCAGAAACAGTTATAAAAGATAGAAGCAAAAATGAGCAAATATAAATCCTAACTACTTAGACGAGCTCCCCATCAACGACACCATTCTGATAATCAGACTTCAGCTAATTCATGTGTATTTTATTTAATCAAGTGTCGTTGTCCCAAATCAACTAAGTCGATTACTCTGGAAAATTATTTAAACCATTAATGAATCAAGTAGTGAAAATGAGCAGTTTTGCTACTTTTATTAACCCAGTATAATGACCAGGGTCGAACACAAGGAGCACAATTAGGATCTAAGTAGGAGATTCGAAAATCAAAGGAAGTTTTTTTGTCTTTTTTTAGTGCTTTTAAATTTTTCAAATTTTTAATTTTTCAAATAAGGCAAATAAGTCAAAAAACACAAGTCTTTTTTTAAAGATGTCAAAAAACTCAAAAAATCAAGTTAATAATATTTTTTGATTTTAGACCTTTTATGGTGTTTTTGGGAATTTTTGGAGAATTTTCAGACGTTTTTTATGATTTTCTAAAATTCAAACAGTGATAAAACAAACACGCAGTGCACAACCAGAGGTCTTTTTCAAATTAAAAATAGATAAAATGTCCAAAACATCTAGAAATGACCCTGAAGAAAAGTATGAAGAAATATCTACAAACACTAATTTATAATGCAATTTTTGGATTTTGTGTTGATTTTATATGATTTTATATGTTTTTGAATCTTTAGCAAATTTTTAGATTTTTATAAGGTATTTTCCAACAAAATTTATATAGAAGCAAAAAGATGATAAAAGATAACTACAGAATTTTTTATAGATTTTTTGAAGGATTTTTCAAATTTTTATGAAGTTTTTATGACAAACAGGAGTTTTTGTTGGGTTTTTGAATTTTTAATAATAGAAATCAACAAAATTTGGCACAAAAAAATTACCACATAAATAACATCCTAACAAGAGCTAATATTGATTTTTTGTGGATTTTTAGGAGCCAAATTTATAATTATTACAAGTGAAATAAGAGCACAAATATTAAGCAGTAAATGGAGGTATTATAAGCAATTATTCCTAGTTTTAGGGCCAAATGATAACAAACGATACAAGCTCAAGGGTCAATCATGACATTTGTCCAGGCAAAGCGTGCTCTGCACGCGATTCTCGGTTCACAGGGGCATACTCATAATTAATGAAAACTTCCAACTATTTAGTAACATAGAAAAGTTCCAGGCATAAAATGTAAATACACTAGAATATCCGTGAAGCCACACGTGAATTCAACTCGATTGGACCAAAATGCAAAAAAACAAAATGTAAGGTCCTAACTACAAAATTCTTTCAACCAAATATTACAATTATTGAACTAAAATGAAATAAAATAAAAGGCAATGGTCTGAGTGAAATATAGCTTTCACTAGGGGCATGTGGAAGGCTCTGGAGAAGGCGAAGGCGAACGACTGTAATCCTACTTTGCAAAAGGATCTGGCGACTGATAGGCGTGGAGCATGTGTACAGTCTGGCTGAGCGTTACTGGCATGATTTGATGGTCTGAAAAGATGCATTGATGTGCGATCAGATCTAGACAGAGATCTAATCTAACGCTGCAAAGAAAAGCATGGATGGATGGCTCAGATCAGGACTAGATGGAGGCAACTGATCGAACATCGTTGTAGGGTGCTGGAAGAACTGAAGCCTGGCGAGCTTCGATCGAGAAAATATGGCAATCCACGAGGTTGATCGGCTCGCGGTGAAGTCCAACACCTTAGTGATGGTGCTCCATGTCGAATGGGTGGCTCAGATGAGATGGTGCACAGACAGATCAGCGTGGCGACTCTATGCACTTGGGAGTTCTCTACCACCTTGGATGAAGCTCGGTTTGATCCTATCACGCGTGCCTATAGCTGCAAAGGTGATCTTCACTCAAAGACGTACCCTCGATCGTTGTTATTAGCAGCTGTAAATGAGAGAAGCGGCGGTGGGGCGCTCTCGTGATCTCGAGCAAAGATGGGGGAGGAGATCTGTCCTAATCCTACTCCGATGAGCATGATACAGGGGGGTCTAGTTGCGCATGAAGGTTGATGATGAATCGAGGAGTCTTATCGGTGCAGATGAAGCGAAGGATGGAGCCCCGGTGGCCACGATCGGAGCTAAGTAATGAACGGTAGAGGAAAGAGCTAAATCGGAGTGGAAAAAATGAAATGCGGAGGGAAAACGTTGCACCTGGGCATGCTATGGTGAATGTCGAAGTCAGACGGAGGTGGAGGTGATGTCCTAGCCTCTATTTCGGTGTGTAAGACAAAGGAGGCTGCACGCGGCGGAGCTGCTCCGGCCACGTATGAGCAACGTGCGTCGAAACACTAAATCAGGATCCAGAAGATGCCAAAAGAACCCTATCACAATCCTAGAGGTGCTAATGGAGGAAAGGTGGCATGAGGGACGAGATGCTAGGCAAGGGAGGTAGAGGCAAATACTTATAGGTTGTCCCCAAGGTCTAGAAGAATCAAGAGAATGCGTGAAACCCTAGGAGATTCGATTCTACCTAGGGATCCGTGTGGATCACAGATCCTAGGAGAAAGCTCGGGCATAAAAATTAGAGGAAAAGGAAATCATACCCGAGCTGGGAAATGGGGAGAACTCTGGTCTAGTGACGCACTAATCGAGTCGGATCTGTAGGAGGGGAGGTTGACCTGGGTCAACTAACCCGGGTTGACCAATTAGGAAATTCAAATTTAAAAATCAAATGATATTGAATATAAATAGTAAATGAATTTAAAAAAATAATTAAAATGAAAAATGTTTATTATTTCAAACTTATTACTGCGAATTTAATTATTTTTATGAAATGATATATGCAGTATATACAATATAGGGTATTATGTACACGTATAGAATACCTATGTATTTTATTCTGTTATTTTGTTGTTATTTTTTCATATATATCCTTTGTTTTATTTTATGTATATTTACAAAATAATTTAAAGAGTATAAAATAATTTTTATTTGATTTTTACAGATTAAATAAAAGTGTTAAATAATTAGGTCTTATGCATAATATATACAAATGTGGTTGTTATGCAATGAACTTCTGATTCTATTTTTAGATTATTTTGTGTTTTAAAATTTTTGTTTGATTTTTGTATTATTGTTTGGAGTATGTACAAGTGTGTAAAATACAATATGCACAAAGTATGAATTAAAATAATCAAATATAGATGTTTACCAATATATGTACTATGTGACTATAAAATGTACCTAAAAAGCCAATTTTTAACCTCACAACTCCAAAATTTATGAAACCACTCTTGTTTAAAATATAATTTAAATTATAGTCCAACAAAGGTGATTTTAGCAGAACTTGAGTTCATATAGAGCCAGAATTGATCTGCTAAGTTCTTGTTTTGTGGCTTTTTATGAGTGATATAATTTAGGGTAAAATCTATATGCCCCCTAGGGGGAGCTAACTTAGCTCCCCCCGCCCCATTTTTCGCATATTTTTTTTTATTTTTTGAAAATAAAAGTTATGTAAATTCATTATTATATCCTATATTATGTCATTCAAATTTCATGCAAAATAGAGACTCTTACGACCTCCATCCAGATGGGGTTCATTTAAAAAATCTTGAGACTGTTAAAAAATGATTATCTGGATGGAGGTTGTAGGAGTCTCTGTTCACACGAAATTTGAATGACATAATATAGGGATATAGTGATGAATATTCACAGAAAATTTTTAAAAAAATAAAAATATTTTGAGAAAATTGGGCGGGGGGAGCAAAGTTAGCTCCCCCTAGGGGGCAGCCCCATTTTCCTCTATTATTATAATATGTAAAACCATTTGTTTTACTAATATTTTTATTATTTGGAAAACATTTTTATGTACATTTTTTTGAGAGAATAATTTATTTTGAGGTCTTTTTATTTATGAATAAAATATAGGATTTATATTTACATAGAGTGTATAGTGATGAATTATACAAGGACCCTATATCCCCCTGCTTTATTCCTTGTTGATCAGGTCAATGATTGACCTTCTCTCGGGGTTTAGGTCAGTATGTACTTACTACATAATTGCATTCTTCTTATCTTTTTCTTTTCCTCTTTATTCTTTTATTTTTGAAAAAAGGTGTTAATTATACTTTATTAATAATAGTATGTATAATGAAAATTTACTGGGTTTATACATATTCACACATGTTTTTGCTAAAAGATATGTCTAATAAAAGAGTAAATAATGAGAATCATAGATTCATCAATAGTACTCATGGATTTCTTTGGGACCACATGTAAAGGACTGACCCACTTGGAATTCTACATGGGATAAATAAAGTAAGCATCGTACCATTTCCTGATCTCTTTCATGAAAACATCCTAGAGGTTCGGATTGAGATGTCTATGGCATTCATGAGAGGGTTTGTTATCATCCTCTAAGTAGATGTGATGTGAGCACAAAGCTGGGTTAATCCCACGGAGATCTGATATATTCGATCCATTGGCCTTGTAGATTCTCTCAAGAACTAGCATGCAAGATTCTTGTTCTTTGGTCAACTACGAGCTGAGGATGACCATAAACATTTGGGGTGGGGGAGGGTGGACCGGCAGGGAAGGCATACTTCAATGTTGATGGTAAAGCCTTGAGCTCATGTGGGGTCTGAATCGGCTCTGTGACAACCTATGCAACTGCACTAGTAGATGGTATATGATATGTACTCTGTGAACTGTCCAGCATGGCTACTGTCGGCTCAGCAAGTAAAATCTCAGAAAGATCTACAACGAATGATCTTTGCTCAGAAAGGAATGGCTGATTAGGTTGTTCAGAATCCTCAACAATAATCTCAGAAATCTCAGTGGGAGTTATCTCATCAGTATCTTAGAGTGATGTGTCAAAGGAATACCAAAATGTACCTCCAAAATCTCAGCATGATCCTCATAAATCATCTCAAAATGTCCAACAGCAAACAACTCAATAGGATCAACAAGGGAACTCAAGTCGACTGTGCATTCCAAGGATTCCTTCTCAGAATGGAATTCCCATGTATCCATGAAATCAGTGAAAAGATTTATCTCTATAAACTCTGCAAGAAAATCATAGTCCTCATGATCTAGTCTAACCAGTTCTCTCATCTGATGCTGGTGATGGTGGTGATGGCCTAGGATTGGGGATCGTCTCAATTTTCACCTTGCCACTACGAGAGTGAAAGATGTTCTCTTTAATACCATAAACAACTACCACTTCGGTTGTTCGTACGAACGACCGACCTAGTATAATAGGGGTATGGAGTAATGGTGCAGAGACGTCCATTTCCATGCCAACAAAATCAACTGTGAATCACATTCCTAGCACAGTTACAATAACATCCTCTAATATGCCTCTTAGATTCTTAATCAATCTATCAATAAATTGAAGGATCATTCTGGTGGATTTAAGAGGCCCCGACCCAAACTTAGTGAGTAGAGGGGATGGCACGAGCTTAATAAAGGATCCTTTATCGAGAAGAGTACGATCAAATTCTTGATAAAAAAATGTGGCAATGGATGTGAGGTGCTCCCTTATCCTTCTTTTTGCGTGGAAGGTTGCTAATGGCATAAACTATGGCCATGGTCAAGATGTGCTTCTCTGTCTTCTTGTGTTTGTTCTGCATGGGTTGATGCTTTTGAGTACATGCTTCGTTCATTCCCTTTTTCACTTCAGGCATGTATTCCATGGCCTTAAGGAGTGGTATCTCTAGAAAGATGTTCTGTAGGATCTCTACCACTCCAAGATCAGATAGGTATGTTTTTATTTTTTTGAATTTTCTTTATTTTATTTAAAGTAGAAGGAAATGGAACATAATCAGAAGAAACATTCAAATGCTCATTTCGATGATTCAAAATTGGATCCTCAAACATAATTGGACAACCAGAATCAGTATGCACTGTGTTATCCAAAATAGGGGTAGAAGAAATAAAATAAAAAATAGTATGGGTAGTTGTTACTAGTGGAGGAGATTCCATGATGACTGTGCACTCCTTCTGTGCTGACGACAAACTGCATCTCTCTCTCTCTCACTCTCTCTCTCTTTGAATGAGGAAGTTGGTGGTGGTGGTGGTGGAGACGAAGATGGTGAAACTCCAAGATTTGGTGCTGCTACACTAGACCATTGCTCTGCTAGTGAAGAAGATGATGTGGAAAGTGAAGCTCTATCTCCCAATCCCAAAGGCCGTGAAGGTGATTGTAATCTCCTATCGCTCCTGAGATGAATGTGTCGGATAGACATGTAAAATCAATGGCCATACATGTCTCGGGGTTATGGATCATGGGCTACATGCTCCTTGCGTCAAGAATTGTTGAGATTAGCTTCAACCTGTGCAGGAATAAGTGTATTCGTGGTGGTTGGGTCATCGATCCTTTGAGTCAGATCATTCATATTCTTCATATGCAATGTAATTTGATCGAGTGTGGGATTCACTGAATGTGCCTCAGAGTGCTTAATGATTGTCTATCACTGAGACTGGTAGTGAGGAGGTTGTTGGTATCCATATTGTGGCTGATGATGATGATGGGGAGGAGGAGGAGGAGGAGGAGGATGTGAATACTTTCTAAGACAATGAAGACTACTGTGGGTGGTAGGGCTGTGGAAAATATGTAGACTTCATCTGTTGTTGGCCATGTCTCCAGTTTTGGAAGTTAGGTGGAGACTGAAAGTGAGGTTGGAACTGCTGGTGCTAGTAATGATGTTGTCTACCTCCTTGAAAATGGTGGACGAGTCTCTGATATTCTTGGGAACCCAACTGGCGTTGCCCTGACGGACGGGGCTAGTTGTGCTCTCAGTGGAACCAAATACCGTTCACCTCCTGAATGAGAGGTGGGGGTGGCGAATTCTGCTTAAGAAAGTATAGAATTTCCCACTTGTATGGTATAATCTGATGTGACTACTGCAAGACCTGGTCAGGAGTCTGTACGTAGTAAATGTGTTGAACTGTGGATGGTCCTATGATACTTTGTTGTGTGGAAGTGGAAGAAGTCTGCTCCCTAGTAGAGGTATCGACTGCTACACTCGCACTCTGACACACAACACACTGATCGTACTCAAAAGAATTTCCAAATGCTAGGTTATGTCATCCAGCTTATCCAGATTCTCCATCCTCTGTTTGATTACTTGGAGCTTCTCAATCTCCTTGTACCATTTATCAATGATGTCCAATTTGGATAGGTGATTTCCAATGATGGTCAGATATGAACTATTCACCCTATCCACATCATGTGATGCCGCATGTTGACAGTCTTGTGGGTGATATAAAAGAAGAAGGAGGAGGAACGAGAAGCTTCTGGAATGCACGATAGGAAGAAAGAGCTGCAGAGATCTCTGCCATCTCCTCAAAAATCTGGTATAGGACATCCTCATTCTTGTTGAAGTGACTCCCCCACAAGCAGCCTCTACCAGCTTCGGGTTATTAATGATCAAACCCCCCAAAAAAGTTTTTCTCAAGACTTGTCTTTGGATTGTTGTGATGGGGGCACTTCTCTATCAAGTCTTTGAATCTTTCCCATGCCTTGTGAATAGGCTTATGGGACATTTGAGAGAAGTTGGCAATCAACGACCGCATTTGGTTGACACGTCCGAGTGTGTAATACTTGTTTAAGAAAGCAGACCTCAACTATTCCCAAGTAGTGACAACCCTTCCCAAGTGGTTGATCCAGTATAAAGACTTGTCCATTAGACTGAATGGGAATGTTGTCATCTTCACTTCCTCAAATGGGACATTCGGGTAGTGTATAGTGCCATAAATGTGATCGAACTGTTGGAGGTGTACATATGGTTCTTCCTGTTTGTGTCCATGGAATATTTGGAGTAGTGGCAAAATAGATGGCTTGAGCTCAAAATGCCGATGAATCATAGGGGATTCTAATCCATGAGTTGGCATGTCATGCCCCTGGATTATAGGCATCCTTCAATGTGAGATTAGCCACTAGCTCAAGTAAGGGATCATCTCCCCCATTCCCTCCTCCTCTAGGGTTTTTCTCATCCTCTCTCCTCTCTATTTGTCATGCCTTATCTCTAAGATCATTTCTCTCAATCTGGCATGGATGTGAACCTGTTCAGTAAACTGTGCCTCAATGACATGTATGGAGGCCTGGATGTCGTCATATTGTTGATCTCTCTCTATTCAGCCTTGGAACCTTTGTCCTTAGGTGGCATCAAGTGCACTGACTCGAATTCTGAAAATGTACATTTCACTGAATTAGTCCTCAAAAATGGTGATCTCAAAAGATAGTTCAGAATTAGAGTCAATCTTGAACAATGGATTGATAGATGATGTGAAAGGTGAAGTGGAGAAAGAGAAATACTCAGAAAGTGAGTATTCTTGAATAAAAGACGACCGATTTGGAGTGTGAAATGAGTTTACAAAGTTCGAAAGGGAAATGCTCCAATCCAACATCTTTGATTTCAAGAGGAAAGATGCGAGAACACGATGGTCAACACAAGAAGAGAAAGTGAGAAAAAAGGCGTGAAGTGCTCGGAGGGATCTCTAGCACTAGCAAAGAAATACAATTCAAACCCCCAATTCACCAACTTAACACAAGTGGAAACCGTAAGAGTTCACTCTTTTTTTCTTTTCAATTTTAAGTTTAGTGAATTTACAAAAAGTTGCTTACTACAAGATACATTAGGTGACTCACCGCTATCGCCTAGCATGCATACTGAAACTCCCCAAACAGTGGTACCATCTTCTCGGGCTGCCAAGTTCAATATTAGGCCCAAAGGGAGATAAGAGGATCATCACACCGAAACGATTTTCTATGATCGGAGGCAGTTTCTTGCAGTTACAACCATACACCAAAAAGTGATGTACGGGTACATCCTCACCCACTCTGTTTGGAGGTAAGTACCTATAAACAATGAGGGGGTTACTCTCCCCAAAACAACGATTTTGTCCTTACATTTAGTTTTAGGGTCGAGTTTTCTTTAGGAGACCCAATTTTATACACTTGTCACTTTTTTGGGGGTTTTTTCAAGGAATTATCTACCAAATTTCCAATTTCCTTTTGATATTATGTAAGTTAAAACAAGGAAGGAATTCGGAAATGCCAATGTGTGAGAAAATTCAATGATGCATAAAGGAGATAGAGGATGCATACCTTATCACCAACACTCTACATGTAGGGTGATCCATGCAAAAAATAAATACAGAAAATAAACTAACCTATATGATGTACGAGAGCCGTCCTAAAAGCAACTTCCATTAACGGGCAAGAATGGGTTAATTTGACAAAATCCAAGCTACACTCTACTCTATAGGTACATATATTCTTGTTTAGGGGCTTTAGACCTAATTAATTACCCGGCTCAAGCAAGATAACAAAACCTACTTCTAAGGACTTAAGCACACAAAACCACGAGAAAACAAAGAAAAAGAAGGCGATGAAAACAAAACCGGTGAGGTCCCTCAAGTTCACATGCACTTGGTGAAAGATACCTTGCAAACACAAGCTATATAGTTTCCTTTACGAAATAGAAAAAGAGGCAAGTGCCAAATAATTAATTACAATTTTTTTATAAAAAAATGATTAAATAAAATGTTAAAAGAAAATAAAAATTTTCTACGTAGAATGCTCCAAGTGATTGGTCTCCTCCATTTCTTCTTCTCCTCCTCCTACGCTTTTCTGCAACTTGATGAAGAAACTAGTCACCTCTGCTTCACTCGGGCGCCGACGCTCCTAAGAATGCTACCCTCGCTCGTCGAGCCCTCGTAAGAAAGAGGAACACAAGAATGTGTAAGAGACACAATTATAAAAATATGAGCAAAAAATAATGTGAAAAAACACAGTGAATATAGACAAGTAAACAATGAGGTGGATTTGAAGCAAAGTGAGAAGAGCAAGTGAAAATAGATCTCAAATGAATCCATAAATCAGATCTTGGGGAGCTTTCAGTGTCTTGCACATGGGATCCTACAAGTGATGTATCAGCTCCCTAACGACACCTGGTATTCAATTTGAGTGTTGCCTCCTCAACAATATGCAAATCCACAATATATACACAGAAAAAGATAGACAAAATAAATGAAAGGAATAATTGACAAAAAATGTATGCAAAGAATAAGTGACAGTGATATACACAATGAAATGAATGTCAGAAAAATATAGACAAAAATAAGAAAAAGTAAAACAAGTATAAACAACCAAGAATAGTAGGTCAAGAGAAAAACCTAACTACTCTCATCGTGCCTCCCCAACGACGATGCCATTTTGTTGAACACTAGGATTCGAGTTTTTATTTAAATAATTTATTCACAATGGAATTGTGGTGATCGCAACCCAAAGAAGCGTCAAGCAAAATTTTATTCGATTCTCAAGCCAAAAAATTGAGAAAATGTAGCAAGAGAAATTTGATATTTAATTTACATGTATTGCGTATAGGGCCAAACTAAGGGTGGCTACAAAAATGTCAAGGGTTATTCAATGCAATGAAAAATCAATGAAAAGAATCAAGGAATTTCTATGCACACTAGTCTTGGTTTTTTGTATCTTTTATTTTTTTATTATTCTTATGGCTTTTAATTTTATATTTTAATTTTGTTTTTTGTTTTTATATTTTTATATTTTTTATTTTGCAAAAGAATTTTAAAATAATCACAATAGGAGTGAGTAAACGAAATTAGCAAAGATTATAAAAATCAACTTTTGGATTCTTGCAAAATGGATACACAAAAAATAAATAAAATTATTTTTTGAATTTTTGACTATTTTTTAGTGTTTTTATGATATTTCCAGAGTTTTAAAATTTTTTAAGGCTTTTAAATAAAACAAAAATAGAAAACATAGCAAACAGAGGATAAAATGAATGCATTTGGAATTTTAAAATATCAAATATAGTCAAAATGGATTAAATATAAAATGTTTATATTTTCTAAAAAGGTGTTTTATGATTTTTTTGGAATTATCTATGAATTTCAATGAATTTTTTAGGTTTCCGCGTGTTTTAATATTTTTGTGGTTTTTATGAGGAATAAAAATGTGAAAATTGGTAAGAAACTAAAAAAAATGAACAACAAAGACGCGTACTGGACTAAAAGCAAATATCTCAAGTTTTAATACTAAATGAGAAGAAATACGAAAATTATTGGGTAAATTGTGCAACTTACCCGAGAAAACACGTGCACAGACACGTGCACCGAACTAGATTGGACCAATATGTAATTTAAATACTTCCAAGGACCAATAAATAAAATAATGTGTGGTCTTTTAACTGCAAATTACCTAAACATCACGAGCACGACATGCTCTAAATTCAATCAGGGACAACAATATAAATAAAATAAAGTATAGGACATGAAATGCAAATGTTCATGTCACAAAATACAAACACGTGTATGTATAGGACTTATTTGTAAAATGAAAAACATGTAAATGCTTAGGTGAAAATTTACCCTTAATACACATGGAGCTTTGGATGGTCCTAATGCTCTGCAAATCTGATCCAACGGTTGACGTTCAAGTTCACGTGGATGGATGAGATTCGATCTGGGACTTCAATCCACAGCCCGACTTTGGGGATTTTTGAATGGCTAAGATCAAATCTGGAGCATCGTTCTTGATCACGCAGTTTTGGAGGCTGCTAGATGAACTAGGAAGAAGGCAGCTTCAGGCGGTCTTCGATCGAGAAGATCTCGCTCGTGGCTCACCCAAGTCATCTACTATATGATGCTCCTACTTCCAGTGGTGCTCCTATATTGATCCAAACTTCCACTGCGATCTGCGATGATCGATATGCGATCTGAAGGTCTGGGAAGATTTTGCTTCAAATAGACCTCAACATGGTTCCAGAAGCTCATTTTTGCACTCCTCAGCCATGCAATACGATGGTGGTGCTTGGAGGATCTCGCCGACCACTTTTATTAGTAGGAAAATAGGAAAAATGATGAATGGATGAGAGCACCGGTGAAGGTGGTCGGAAGAGGAGCTAATCTTCATACTGTGAGGACATGATGATGGGTGAAGGGTGGAAGAGGTGGAGAAATGTCTGGTGAATATGTTGGCATAGTCTAGTGATATCAAAGTGAAAATTAAATGCAAGATCAAAGATAAAATACTTAAATTACCTACAGTGAAGAAAGGAGGAGGAAAATTGCCTCGATCTGCTAGTACATCAGAGTGACGGAACATGCGCCAAAGAGCTCTAACGTTTAGCTGGATCGCTAACCTAGGGCACCACTCCAAATTGAGGTATCGCTCCTCTGTCATCGGAGCATGAACCCTATCACTCAATCTCAAGCAAAATTGGGCTAATTTGGATTAAACTCGTGACAAAGGCGGAATGGCTATATTTATAGATGTTATTCCGGTGGTTTTTGAACTTCAAAATGGGCGTGAATCAAGGCACGATTAATGGATATGGAGTTCTAGCAAGTGAGAGGAGTGAATAGGCTGGAAGATCAGAGAAAAAGGAGGGAACTGTTAGTGAATGATGCGCATGGGATAATTTGGTGAAGAGCAAGTGGCACACAAGAAGTACGATGGCTAACGAGGGACCAGGCAGTTGACATCTGTCAGCAAACCCTAGTCCACCACTTAGGGTGCCTGTAAATAGGACAAACTAAGGATAATGACAAAAATACATAATTAATTAACTAAATCAAATAAAAATAAAAAATGAATTTAAAAATTAATTAATGTAAATAAAAATGTTAAGAATAAAATAAAGTTATGTTCGGTAAATTTTAATTAATTAAATAATGTATATACAATGGTTAAAACAAATATATGGATTCTTATATATACAAGTATTTTATTTTTTTAATTAATAATTTTTACAAATATATACTTGATTTAATATTTTATTTATTTTCAATATTTTACATAGGTTTTAATTATATTTTAATTTTATTTTTCAGAATAATTTATTATGTTAAATAAATAGGTATATGTACAATATATACATAGTGATACCTATACAATATATATATATGATTTTATTTTTGTTGATTTTTGATTTTGTAATTTTTATTGGTATTTTATATGAGTCAAATATAATATTCACAATTAATAAAACTACAAATATGCGTAAAAAATAAATAATATACATAATATACATAATGTATATAGGTATAACATACAATAGTAACCCCAATTAGAGACACTTCACACATTAACTCTGATTTTTATGAAATCACCTCCATTTTAGTGATAATTTATTTTAAAGTACAATGAAAGTGAGTTTCATTAATTTGGAGTTTTGGTGGATAAAATAATGATCTTGAAACTAGAATTTTGTGGATTTTTAAGAGTGTTGTTATTTGCACAATATACACAGGTTTTGTTGCAATTATTTTTATTATTTAAAAAAATTATTCACAATTTTCAAGAAGAAATCATTTTTATTTGCAAATAATTTGGTAATGAATAAATTAAATAAAAGAGTGTTTATTATAAACAATATTATACATATGACGAACAAGGTGAAAAATGAATTTCTGGAATTTTTGATGTTATTGGCCTTATATCACCCTACTTTATTCCTTGTTGATTAGGTCAAGTCTTTGCATACCCTCGGGGTCAGAGCCAGCATGTATCTATCACATATATCCGGTCTTCTTTTTTCTTTATTTTTCCTTTATTTTCTTTCTTTGTTTATTTTTTTAGGTTAAATTAGTGATAAATACACAATATTTACACAAGAATTAGGGTTATTAAATTAGTTGGTTTATTGATATTTAAATGTCTTTAATAAGGGATTTTAAGCAAAAATAAATGAATAAAGATGATGAAATACAGATTCATCACTACCTCAAACTCCAAAGAAGTGGACTTGGTGCTGGATTCAGAACTAGGGCTTTGAAATCTTATTTGCTTCATTTCTAGCTCAATGCCTCTAAATTGGATCTTCTAGAAAGTGTAGTCAAATAGGGATCATGTGGTCCTTAGGAAGGGCCGCCACAAAATCATATAGGAATCCTTCCAATTTCTACAGACATCTATGACTAGGACTATGAAGTCCACTAGATAATTCTATCTGTCGATGTTTTTACAATGAGCGAAATATCGCCCTAGGGTTTCTTAGTTGATGTTTCTGCAAACTGGATAATGGCTCTTGACTTACTAAGTGGACCTAGATTTAGATTCTTAAAGAGTGTAATGGGCATGAAATTAATTGATGAACCTCTGTCTTACAAGGTTCTTGAAAACAGTTGGTTTGGGTGCTCTGGTGGTAGTATGGGTGTTGACACGAAAAATTTGAGGTTTTTTATTTTTTTATTTTATATCCCCAGCAACGGCAATGTCATTTTGTTGTTACGATTCTTGAGGTGATCAGATAAATTACTGATGGTAAAAAGTAGTGTCGTTGTTGTTATCCTCATAATCCCGTGACAAACAAAAAAAATTTATTTGCTACTTATTAACCTATATAGTGGACAGGGTCAAACTCAGGGAGGCTACAAATCCCGAGGGTTATTCAATTAATCGAAAATCAATTAAGAGAAAACAAGACTCTCAAAGGACAACTATCCTTGGTTTTTGTGATTTTTTATCTTATTATTTTTTATATTTTTTTATTTCTATTTTTCTATTTCTATTTTTTTATTTTTTCCTGATTTTCAAATTTTTAGTGGTTTTGATTTTGTAATTTTTTTATTTTTTCAAAAAGAACATGAAGTAATATTGACAAGATCAAAAATACGCACACCAACTCTTTTTGTAATTTTTCAATTAAAAAAAATGCTCAGAAAAATGCAAAGAAAATATTTTTGGGTTTTAAAAGTTTTGAATTTTTTTTGAGAATTTTTGTGGAATTTTCAGATGTTTTTGTATTTTTCTAAAAATCAATCAATGAGAAAATGAATAATTGTGGATGGCCTGGAGTAATCTACAAATAAAAAATATTTTAATTTCCAAAACTCACTGACAATTATTTTTAAGACCTAGAGGCAAAAATCTACAAACAGGAACTAAAATCACAATTTTTGGATTTTTGTAGAATTTTTTATGATTTTTAGAAGAGTTTTGATGTTTTTTTAATTTTTTTGTGTTTTATAAATAATTAATGCATGAAAATTGGTCAGAATCTAAAAGACAATGAAATATAACTACTTTATTTTTTTGGAATTTTTGGAACAATATTTGAATTTTTATGAATATTTGACTTTCAGGAAGACAAAATGACACTGTTTTTATTTTTTAATAATAATAAATGAAGGCAAAATGCAATGAAAATTTTATGCTAAGAAGATAATCACATCAGGAGCAGAGCACAATTTTTGCAAAATTTTTGGATCACAAATAACTTTTATTTCATTCAAAAAGAGCAAGCAAGTTTATTGTTCTGCAGTTCAGGGACTAAAATGCAAAGATTCAATGTTTTGCATAAAATAAATAATAAAAATAAACAGAGAGAAAAAGAATGCAATTTACCCAGTATGCTCGTGTCACGCACGTGACTTGACTCTAGTAGGGACCTCTTTGTGATTACTAAAACTTCCCAGGGCTTATTATGCAGTTTACCCAAAGTATAAAAAATAATATAGCCCTAGGGCTTTTCGTTTCAACGCAAGTTCAAAGGAGCGAAGGGGAGACTTGGCCGCCGTTTTTCAAGCAGGAGGATCGAGAGGGCACGGGTGCTGCCGTCGGCCCTTGTCTTCTTCTTCACACATGCGGTTGGGCTGAGGCGGCGCTGTAGTGATGTAATGTCGGCTGGAGGGTGGTCTCGGCAGAGGCCGTGCGCGCAGCAAGCACTGGCGGCAGAGGTGGTGGCACCGTGATGAGCAGCAGGTTGCTGGACCTGCGCGATGCTGAAGGGCGCGGCTGGGAGGATTTCGCGCTCGTTGGGCTTCGGCTGAGGGCGGTGGGAGCGCCGGATGGAGGGCGCGGCGGTGGTCGGCTGCTGGGACGGGCTGGAGGAGACCACGGAGGAGGTGCTTCTGGCCGCTGAGGGATGCACGGAGGATGCGGGCAGGCGGGTGGTGAAGCGGTGCTGGCACGGCGGCGCTGGAGCGGTGGCCGGAGAATGAAGGGCGGCGGGGGGTGTTGTCCCTGCAACCTGTGCGAACTTTTTTGTTTTTAAGAAATTTTTTTATTTTTTTTGTGATGTAAACTGAAAATAAAAGACCTTTTTTATATTTTTATTGTAAATTCGAAATAATAAAAAAATAGAAAATGAGAAATGTTTGTTATTTTTATTTTTTTTGTTTTCTTTTTAATGTTCGTGCAAAACAAATGTTAGAGAAAAAAGAAAAAAATTATTTATTTACAAATCGAAAAAATGAACGAGGATCCGGCAAACATCAGAGATTCGAATCCGATCTCCGGCCACCGTACGCGGCGGGAGTTGAGAGATCATAGACGATAGAAATAGAACGTGGAGAGATCAAGAGAATGTGATGAAAAATCGAGTCGCTGGCTGATCAAAAATCGTGGCGGATTTTAAGATCTAGATAAAAAAATTGATAACGAGATAAAAAAATTGAGAAATAAACTATGATTAACCTAGATAAAAATAAGTAAAATTTGGATCTCACTTTAGTAACGGAAAATGACCGTGATCGCCTCGACAAGACTGACTCGCTGTCACCAGACGACTCAGAAGCTAGGCACAATTCTCGATGAAATTTTCTCTCAGAGATCGGGCTCCTCTCTCTAAAGATTAATCAAGTTGAAATGAGGGAGAAGGAGCCATATAAATAGAAAAGATAGAATGAAATTTGGATTTTTGATTTTTTTAGATAAAGAGAGATGAAAATTGAATTGAATTTTTGAATTTTTTTGGATAAAGAGAGATGAAAATTGAAATGAATTTTTGAAATTTTTTGGTGAAAGAGATAAGAGTGATGAAATGAGATAAAATAAAAGAGACAAAAATATTTACAAAATTATCTATTTTTTTAAATTTTCATCACTTTATTTACTTGAATTTAAAAATATATTTTTTATTTTTTTGTGGTGGTTAATTAAAAATAGCAACTATATACATATATTATATACATATATGACATTATATACAAGGGTAGATGAGGAAATTAGCCTTTTTTGTTTTTTTAAGAATTTTATTTTTTTTTATTTTAAAAATTAGTAAGAATATTTACAAATATATACAAATACATTATTTACAAATTACATGGGAAAATTACACAAACCACCTCAGAAAACTGACTTTTCAACCATAACTCCAAAAATTATTAAAATACAGCTATTTTGAAGATAATTTAATTTGGAATGCAATGGAAGTGATATTGGTTCAATTTGAGTTCATATGGAGCCGGAATTAGTCTTTCAATTAGTGCTTAGTGGCTTTTTCCAAGCGTGGCTACTTTTATTGTGTACATGATTTAATTGTTCAATTATTTTTATTAATTAGAATACATTTTTATTTACAACTTTGGTTTTGAACACTATTCGATTTGAGGTCAATTAAGGCACAAATAAATTAGTGTTAGTTATATACAAATATACACGAAATAAGTGAGACGTATTTACAATAACACACACACAAATTTTTTAGATTTTCTGCTTAAGGACCCTATCTCCCCCTACTTTATTCCTAGTCGATCAGGTCAAGTCTTGACCTTCTCTCGGGGTTCGGGTCAGCCTGTATACAGTCTTCCTTTTTTATTTTCTTTCCTTTATTTTTCCTTTCTTTCTTTATTTATTTATTTTAGGTTAAAGTTAGTAAGAAGTGTACAATATTTACACACAGATACAAGTTAGTAAGAATATGGAGTTAGTGTTTTATGCAAGTGTTTTATAAGGGATTTTAAGCTAAAATAAATGAATAAAGATGACGAATCGCAGATTCATCATCCCCCTATGCTTTACATTTGCTAGTCCCATAGCAAACACTTATTTGAAAGAATAAGTGAAGAAAAAGAAAAAAAAGGAAGGGAAAATAAAGAAAGTAGGAAAATATTGAGTATTAAACTTATCTTCATAAAATTGTAGAGCTCTTGTCGGACCTTTGGATTATTAGTGTGTCGGAACTTTTGTGAGACTTAGAATTTTAAAATCGACATCCTTCAAGTTCTACACATCATTGTCACAGTTTCGGCTCAGAAGTCATCTTAGATCAATCCTCTTCACAAAGCACACCCTATGAACATTGAACAATCGACTCATGTGTGTGAAAGGTTTTAACTCTTCCTATCCAGAATGTCGAACTACCATGCAAATCCCCTCTCCAGTAACTCGTCCTCGGGGAGTCAGGTATTTCCTTCTAAGGTCTGTCACGTTGTGTTTACAATCAAATTGGGGGAGAAGTTAGAAGAAGGAGAAAAGAACTGGAGGGTGGCTAGCGTAGTCACCTCTCCTTGTGAAGCTGGCCAGTGTAGCTGAGTCCCCACCAAGATCTGCAGGTTTTCTTGAAGCTTGGACCTTTTTGGTCAGATATTTATTTGGTAGTGGCTTCTTTGTATTTGGATTTTTGGTGGTTCTGCTTGGATCTTGTCGTGCCCCTGCGGATATAGAATCTTTTTGTTTCCATACATTTTTTGGGGTCTTAAAAAAATTGTGCTCAACCGTCCATCCCTTTTCCGGAGCTTTATTTCAACCCGTACTCCGATCTTTAGATTTCCATGCTACCAGAAAAGAAATTCACACAGTCTTCCAACATCCCGTCTGAGTTGAGCTAAGTGCATAGTGCGAGAGTACGAATTAATTCCCTATTCCAGAGTTGTACCTAGAATGAAGAGACCAGGTTAGACACTAAGACTCAAACGCTTCACATTTCATGTGGAACTCAAAGTATTAAGTCAAAGACCTGAAGCTTCTAAAATCCTATTTCTCGGTGAATTTCCTTTGAGAATTAGGTGGATTAAGGTCCATCTAAGCTCCATTCTTCAATTTTATTCCAGACATAGTTTAAATGACAAGACTATCCTGAAAAATGCACATGTAAATGCAAAATATGAACAACGCAAAGAGTTTTTTTTTTAATTGGAATGATGCACATTTGAAAAGAACATTTTTTTAAAGAATTTTCAAGTTTTGAACTTTTTGTGGATTTTTGAAGTAAAAATGCAGATGTGAAAGAAAGGTTTTTTTTAATTATGCAAATTTTTATAGATTTTTGGTTTTGTAGTTTTTTTAAGGGAAAAGGGTTAGTAAAATATATACAAGTATATACAAGATTTTTTGTGTTTGTTTTGTTTGTTTTTTTGCTTGTTTTTTTGTTTTATTGCTTGTTTTTTTTTCTTTTTGTTTTTTTGTGTGTATGTTTTTGTTTTTTTTTTATTTTTGATTTTTTTTGTTTTTTTTGTTATTGTTGTTGTTTTTTACACACATGGATTTTACAAAATTATACACAAACCCCCCCAAATAAACATATTTAAAAGTACGAGTTATGTCTAAAGTATATATACAATATATACGACACCCCCAATACTTAGCTCGAGCTATGTCCTCATAGTGATCAGAGAGCGAAAAAGGAAGATATAACTCGTGCTAAGTATAGAAAAGTGAAAAGAACTCCTATGCTACAACGACTCAAAGAAAAGATAAAAAGAAGAGAAGATGGTGATCCCCCCTATACTTAGGATCAAGTAATCCAAAGTATAGTAGAGTGTACAAAAGGGGAAAACCGATGAAGAGAATGTACAGACTCAAAAATAAAAAGACATGATATGAACAATATCAGCCCCCCTATACTTGGGGTAGAGTATCCCTAAGTATAGGCAACAACAAGAGTGATTAACATGACGAATATGAACAACACAAATCATTCACCCCCCTATACTAAGGATAAAGCACATTCTAAGTATAGCGTATATACACACACGGAAAAAAGGGTAAATGATAAAACTAGAAAAGAAAGAGTGAAACGAAAGGATATACAAGAGGAGTGGATGTACAAGGGTCAAGAAGGTCGAAAGCGAACCTTCTTGCGGGGCCGTTGAGGTATGGATTTGATAAGGTGTAGGTCGATATTGGGATCATCATTAGACATAAACTGAGTAGGATCGACCAAGAATGTATCCTCGGTGGTTTCAGATTATGCAGGCCTAAACTAGTTAATGGAAGTAGTATGGTCACGTCTGGCATGGGACGTCTCGTAAATATCAAAGTAAAAAGGCTCGAAATCTTTATCAGAAAAAGTAGGATCAATTTTAGCCTGGCGAGCCTCTATCGGATCATCGTCTTTATCAAAAGGCCCAAATTCTTTTATAAAAGCAATCAATCAAATTTGGCCTGATCGGTCTCATCTGAATTGGGGTGAATAGGAATAGACTCATCAGTGAAAGTAGTCGAATCATGTTCGTCCAGTCTAGTCTCAGAGTCTACCTTCCGCTCTACGGTGTCTATCGTGTAAATTCCGGCGGATGTCATCAATGCATCTCCATAAACCAGAAGGGGGAACTCCAAGGTCTTCCTCCTTCAAGAGGAATTCTTGGGTTTCATTATCATCCAACATATAACAAGAATCTCTGATATAATCCTCAAGGTCAAGTTCCTTGGGGTTGGCTAACACAGGAGGGCTCTCATGGGATGCAAGTCTCTAGTCGGTAGTGGGTGTAGTGATCAACACATCGCTCCCTGCTTAGAACTGAAGTGAATCTCTACTGAACCATATACAATAACGGCTCCCGCAGAGGCGAGGAAAGGCCGTCCTAGGATGATTGGAGGGTGCTCCATAGGGGCGGAGGTCTCCATGGGCATTACAACAAAATCCAAAGTGAAATTCATGCCCTAAATAAGAATGACAACGCTTTCTAGAATACCCTTCGGCCTCTTGATAGATCCATCAGCAAATTGAACTATCATCCTGGTTTTCTTGAGAGGCCCAAGATGAAGAGACTGTACCATAGAGAAGGGTATTATATTGATTGACGAGCCGCCGTCAATGAGAGCATTATCACAATAATAGTCAGATATGGAGCAACTCATAAAAGGAGTTGTAGTGTTCCCATTCTTAAAATACGGACGGTGAGAGATGACGTAGGCAGTGGCCATGGTCAAGATGTGACGCTCAGATCTTCTCCTTCGCTTTCTCTTCTTGTGTTGAGGAGTAGATAAATCTGTCATATCCTGTTGAAGTGGAGCTTTAATGATCTCATGAAGGGTGGCTACCACTTCGGGTTCAGTCAATATTTTTTTGAATTTTTGGACCTCCTCCATACAAGGGAGGAGGTCGGAATCTACATTTCACGAGGATTGCCAAGAACAGACTGTATAGTGGCATCCTCGGGGTCAAGATCGGGACATGTGGTGGATATATGTGTGGGTAAATGATCGGGCATTTGGGTCCTCTCCTCAAAAAATGAATCAATAATGCGTGTCCCAGAATCTTTTTGGATTTTTAAAACTTTCTCATTTTTTTATATTTTGGGCATTGCAAGCTCTCATGATTATCCTCAAGTGAAACCATATCCTCATATAGTGGAGCAGCATTCTGGCTCTCATTTGTGTTAAATAGATTGCTAATCCTCGAATTCATATGCTCCATCATTTGGTTCAATGTCTTAAGTGTGGAAATCATTAAAGGTGACTGCAAAATCCCAGGATCGGGTGGGTTGAATGAGGGTGGGTGAAAATTAAAGTCCTCCGATTCCTGAAATAATGGGTTAGGCGAATATGCATAAAAATCAGGAGGAAAGTCCTCCTGGAAAAAGGAAGGTGGATGATCTAGAGAGTACGAGGTATCCGAGAAGATCGGATAAAAATAACTCCAGTCGGTCATCTTCGAAACAAAATACAAGAACGGGAGAGCACGAGTGGTCAAGTTAAAAGATATGGAGAAAAGACGCAAATGCACAGAAGGATCTAGCAAGCACGCAAGCAATCAAACACAATACAAACCCCCATTTCACCAACTCAACTCAAAGTGAAGACCGTGAAGGTTCGGTCAATTATCTTGTCAATTTTAGAGTTTGGTGACAATACAATATATCAGAGCGGTTAAAAGCGAGTTGTTAGGAACCCAATGCTCTCAGGAGATTGGCCTAATCCCAAAGTTAGATCTTTCCCAGCCAGTATGAATTGCGGATCGTTTACAGACTACCCGACCAATTCAATCTGTTAAGGACATCATGGGCCGCTTTACAGGCTACCAGAGAGATCCTCACTGGAGAATGACTAACCCGAGATAGTAGTCTGAAAAGAGTTCGGCGTGGCTCTATCCTAGTGTGTGGGTCTCTCTCTCGCTCAAGCAAACCAAAAAATGAGGGGGTTACTCTCCCCAAAACAATGATTTTTCCTTGTATTTTTTAGGGTCGAGTTTTTTTAGCAGTCCCAGTTTTAGCATTTATCCCTTAATTAAAAATATTTTCAAAGAATCGCCTATAGAGTGTCCAATTTCCTTTTTAACTTATGTGAGTGAAAACAAGGAAGGAGATCGGAAATGCCAATGCACGATTAAAAACAATGATGCATGCAAAGGTTAGAGATGCGTACCTTATCATCAGCACTCTACATGCAAGTTATCCGCACAGAATTGAAATAAACTATCCTATACGCAAATGGAAGTGAACTATCCTAGATGATAGCTTCTATTAACGGGCAAGAACAAGTTAATTTGACAAATTCCAAATTATACATTACTCTATAGGCACAGAAATTTCTTATTTATGGTGTTTGGACATAATTAATTACCTAGCTCAAGCAAATTAATTAAAGCAATCAAGAGGTTGCTCATGAAATCCGTGAGAAACAAAGAAAAATAAAGGCGATGAAAATAAAACCGGTGAGGTCCCCCAAGTGCACCGACACTTGGCGAAACAGACCCCGCAACAAATGAATGTCCTTTTATAGAGTTCAAATGGAAAAGAAACTCTCTCTCTCTCTTTAAATTTTTTTCTTTCTTCTCCTCTTCTCACGCTATCCTGCAGCTTGGTGAAAAATCAAGCCACCTCCATGTCTCTTGGGTGTTTCAGCTCTCCTAGGATCGCCTCCTTCACTCCGTGATCCCTCGCAAGAAAAAGAAAAGATAATGTGTAAGAAATACAATTATCAAATATGAGAGAAGAAAAATGAAACAAATGCAGTGATATGAACAATGAAGTGAATGGCAAAAATGTAAACAGATATTTACAACCAAGAATAGCATGTCAAAAGAGAAACCTAACTACCCTCCACGTGCCTCCCCGGCAGCGGCGCCATTTTGTTGATCACGAAAATTTGGGTTTTTTTTAATTTTATATCCCCGACAACGGCGCCATTTTGTTGACATGGGAAAAATTTGAGGGTTTTTTTTATTTTATATCCCCAGCAACGGTAATGTTGTTTTGTTGTTAGCGATTCTTGAGGGGATCAGATAAATTATTGATGGTAAAAAATAGTGTCGTCGCTGTTATTTCCAAAATCTCGTGACAAACAAATTTTTTTCTACTTATTAACCTATATAGCGGACATGGTGGAACTCAGGGAGGCTACAAATCCTGAGGGTTATTCAATTAATCGAAAATCAAGTAAGAGAAAAAAGGACTCTCAAAGGACACTATCTTTGGTTTTTGTGATTTTTTATCTCATTATTTTTAGATTTTTTTTACTTCTAATTTTTTTATTTCTATTTTTTTTTATTTTTTTTGATTTCCAAATATTTAGTGGTTTTGATTTTGTATTTTTTTTATTTTTCAAAAATAACATGAAGTAATAGTCACAAGATCAAAAATGCGCACACCAACTATTTTTGTAATTTTTCAATAAATCAAAAATGCTCAGAAAAATTCAAAGAAAATATTTTGGGTTTTAAAAGTTTTGAAATTTTTTGAGAATTTTTGTTGAATTTTCAGATTTTTTGTATTTTTCTAAAAACAATCAATGAGAAAATGCGAAAATGTGCACACCCTATAGTAATTTACAACTTAAAAATATTTTAATGCCCTAAACTCACTGACAATTATTTTAAGACAAACTAGAAGCAAATATCTACAAACAGAAACTGAAATCACAATTTTTGGATTTTTATAGAATTTGTTTATGATTTTTAGAAGATTTTTTATATTTTTTGGGGGTTTTGTAAATAATTAATGCATGAAAATTTGTCAAAAATTAAAAGACAATTAAATACAACTACTCTATTTTTTTTTGAATTTTTGGAACAATATTTGAATTTTTATGAATTTTTGAATTTCAGGAATGACACTATTTTTGATTTTCTTATAATAATAAATGAAGGCAAAATGCAATGAAAATTTTAGGCTAAGAAGATAATCACATCAGGAGCATGGCACAATTTTTGGCAAAATTTTTGTATCATAAATAACATTTATTTCATTAAAAAAGAGCAAGCAAGTTTATTGTTCTGCAGTTCAGGGACTAAAATGCAACGATTCAATGTTTTGCATAAAATAAATAATAAAAATAAATAGAGAGAAAAAATGCAATTTACCCAATATGCTCGTGCCACGCACGTGACTTGACTCTACCAGGGGCCTCTTTATGATTACTGAAACTTCCCAGGGCTTCTTATGTAGTTTACCGAAAGTATAAAAGAAATAACCCTAGGGCTTTTCCGTTTCAATGCAAGTTCTAGGGGGCGAAGGGGAGACTTGGCCGCCGTTCTTCAAGCAGGAGGATCGAGAGGGCACTTGTGCCGCCGCCCCCCCCGCCCCCCCCCCCCCCCGTCTTCTTCTTCACATAGGTAGTTGGGCTGAGGCAGCGCGGTAGCGGTGGAACGTCGGCTGGAGGGCGGTCCCGGTGGAGGCTACGCGCGCAGCAAGCACTAGCGGCAGAGCTGGCTACAACGTGGTGAGCAGCGGGTTGCTGGACTCACATGATGGTGAAGTGCGCAGCTGGGAGGATTTCACGCTCGCTAGGCTTCGGCGGAGGGCGGTGGGAGCGCTGGATGGAGGGCGCGACGACGACTGGCATATGGGATGGGCTGGAGGAGACCACGGAGGAGGTGCTTCTGGCGGCTGAGGGGTGCACGGAGGATGCGGGCATGCGTATGGTGAAGCGGTGCCGGCACGGCGGCGCTAGAGAGGTGGCCGGAGAATGAAGGGCGGCGGGGGGTGATGTCCCCGTAGCCTGTGCGATTTTTTTTGTTTTTTGTTTTTAATATTTTTTTTTAATTTTTTTGTGATGTAAACAGAAAATAAAAAAAACTTTCTTTATATTTTTATTGTAAATCCGAAATAATAAATAGCACAAAAAATGAGAAATGTTTGTTTTTTTGTTTTCTTTTTAATGTTCCTGCAAAATAAATGTTAAAGAAAATAAGAAACAAAAGTTTTTTTTATTTATTTACAAATCATAAAAATTTTAGAGGATCCGGCAGACATGAGAGATTTGAATCCGATCTCCGGCCACCATACGCGACCGGAGTTGAGAGGTCGTGGACGATAGAAATAGAATGTGGAGAAATCGAGAGAATGTGATGAAAAATCGAGTCGGTGGCAGATCAAAAATCGTGGCGGATTTTAAGATCTAGATAAAAAAATTGACAACGAAAGAAAAAAATGCGAGAAGTAAACTATGATTAACCTAGATAAAAATAAGAAAAATTTGGATCTCAATTTTCGACGAAATTTCTCTCGGAGATCGGGCTCCTCTCTCTAAAGATTGATCAAGTTGAAATGAGGGAGAAGGAGCCATATAAACAGAAAAGATAGAATGAAATTTGAATTTTTGAATTTTTTTTATAAAGAGAGATGAAAATTTAAATGAATTTTTGATTTTTTTTGGATAAAGAGAGATGAAAATTGAAATGAATTTTTGAATTTTTTTGGTGAAAGAGATAAGAGAGATTAAATGAGATAAAATAAATAGATAAAAATATTTACAAAATTATCTATTTTTTTAAATTTTCATCACTTTATTTATTTGAATTAAAAAAATATTTTTTTATTTTTTTGTGGTGGTTAATTAAAAATAGCAACTATGTACATATATGACATCATATACAAGGGTAAATGAGGAAATTAGCCTTTTTGTTTTTAAAGAATTTTATTTTTTTTAAATTTTTATTTTTATTTTAAAAATTTTTAAGAATATTTACAAATATATTCAAATACAGTATTTACATAAAATATGGGAAAATTGCACAAACCACCCCAAAAAATCGACTTTTCAACCGTAATTCCAAAAATTATGAAAATACAGCCATTTTGAAGATAATTTAATTAAGAATGCAATGGAAGTGATATTGGTTCAATTTGAGTTCATATGGAGCCAGAATTGGTCTTTCAATTAGTGCTTAGTGGCTTTTTCCAAGTGTGGCTACTTTTATTCTATACATGATTTAATTGTGCAATTATTTTTATTAATTAGAATACATTTTTATTTACAACTTTGATTTTGAACGTTATTCGATTTGAGGTCAATTAAGGCACAAATAAATTAGTATTAGTTATATACAGTGAGACATATTTACAACAACACGCACACAATTTTTTATGGATTTTCTGCTTAAGGACCCTATCTCCCCCTACTTTATTCCTATTCGATCAGGTCAAGTTTTGACCTTCTCTTGGAGTTCAGGTCAGCATGTATACAGTCTTCATTTTTTATTTTCTTTTATTTATTTTTCCTTTCTTTCTTTATTTATTTTAGGTTAAAATTAGTAAGAAGTGTACAATATTTACACACAGATGCAAGTTAGTAAGAATATGGAGTTAGTGTTTTATGCAGGTGTTTTATAAGGGATTTTAAGCTAAAATTAATGAATCAAGATGACGAATCGCAGATTCATCATCCCCCTATGCTTTACCTTTGTTTGTCCCTTAGAAAACACTTATTTAAAAGAATAAGTGAAGAAAAAGAAAAAGGAAAAGGAAGGAAAAATAAAGAAAGCAGGACAATATTGAGTATTAAACTTATCTTCATAAAATTGTAGTTTGGAGCTCTTGTCGGACCTTTGGATTATTATTGTGTCAGAACTTCTGTGAGACTTAGAATTTTAAAATCGATAGCCTTCAATTTCTACACATCATTGTCACAGTTTCGACTCAGAAGTCATCTTAGATCAATCCTCTTCCCAAAGCACAAACTATGAACATTGAACAATCGACTCATTTGTGTGAAAGGTTTTAGCTCTTTCTATCCAGAATGTCGGACTACCATGAAAATCCTCTCTCCAGTAACTCATCCTCGGGGAGTCAGGTATTTCCTTCTAAGGTCTGTCGCGCTGTGTTCACAATTGAATTGGGGGAGAAGTTAGAAGAAAGAGAAAAGAACTGGAGGGTGGCCAGTGTAGTCACCTCTCCTTGTGAAGCTGGCCAGTGTAGCCGTGTCTCCACCAAGATCTGCAGTTTTTCTTGAAGCTTGGACCTTTTTGGTCAGATATTTATTTGGTAGTGGCTTCTTAGTATTTGGATTTTTGGTGGTTCTGCTTGGATCTTGTTGTGCCCCTTCGGAAATAGAATCTTTTTGTTTCGATACATTTTTAAAAATTGTGCCCAGTCGTCCATCCCTTTTCCGAAGCTTTATTTCAACCTGTACTCCGGTCTTTAGATTTCCACGCTACCAGAAAAGAAACTCACACAGTCTTCCAACATCCCGTCTGAGTTGAGCTAAGTGCATAGTGCGAGAGTACGAATTAATTCCCTATTCCAGAGTTGTAACCAGAATGAAGAGATCAGGTTAGACACTAAGAGTCAAACGCTGCATATTGTCATGTGGAACTCAAAAAGTTAAGTCAAAGACCTGAAACTTCTAAAATCCTATTTCTCGGTGAAGTTCCTCAGAGAATTAGGTGGATTAAGGTCCAACTAAGCTCCATTATTAAATTTTATTCCAGACATAGTTTAAATGCCAATACTATCCTGAAAAATACACATGCAAATGCAAAATATGAACAATGCAAAGAGGGTTTTTTTTGAAAAGGAACGATGCACATGTGAAAAGAACATTTTTTAAACAATTTTCTAATTTTGAACTTTTTATGGATTTTTGAAGAAAAAATGCAGATGTGAAAGAAATGTTTTTTTTGAATTATGCAAATTTTTATAGATTTTTGGTTTTGTAGTTTTCTTTACAAGAAAAAGGTTAGTAAAATATATACAAGTATATATAAGATTTTTTGTTTTCTTTTCTTGTTTTTTTGGTTTTTTTTTGCTTTTTTTGTTTTGTTTTTTTGTGTGTGTATGTTTTTGTTGATTTTTTTGTGATTTTTGATTTTTTTGTTTTTTTTGTTGTTGTTTTTTATACACATGGATTTTACAAAATTATACACATAACCCCCCAAATAAACGTATTTAAAAGTACGAGTTATGTCTAAAGTATATATACAATATATACGACACCCCCTATACTTAGTTCGAACTATGTCGTCATAGTGATCAGAGAGCGAAAAAGGAAGACATAACTCGTGCTAAGTATAGAAAAGTGAAAAGAACTCCTATGCTACAACGACTCAAAGAAAAGATAAAAAGAAGAGAAGATGGTGATCCCCGCCTATACTTAGGATCATGTAATCCTAAGTATAGTAGAGTGTACATATGGGGAAAACCGATGAAGAGAATGTATAGACTCAAAAATAAAAAGACACGATATGAACAATGTCACACCCCCCCCCCATACTTAGGGTAGAGTATCCCTAAGTATAGGCCACAACAAGAGTGATGAACACGACAAATATGAACAACACAAATCATTCACCCCCCTATACTTAGGATTAAGCACATCCTAAGTATAGCATATAGACACACACAGAAAAAGGGGTAAATAATAAAACGGGAGAAGAAAGAGTGAAACGAAAGGATATACAAGAGGAGTGGATGTACAAGGGTCGAGAAGGTTGAAAGCAAACCTTCTTGCGGGACTGCTGAGGTATGGATTTGACAAGGTGTAGGTCGATGTTGGGATCATCATTAGACATAAACTGAGTAGGATCGACCAAGAATGTATCCTCAGCGGTTTCAGATTGTACAGGCCTAAACCAGTTAGTGGAAGAATTATGGTCATGTCTGGCCTGGGAAGTCTCGCACATATCAAAGTAAAAAGGCTTGAATTCATTATCCGAAAAAGTAGGATCAATTTCAGCCTGGCGAGCCTCTACTGGATCATCATCTTTATCAAAAGGCCCGAATTCTTTTATAAAAGCAATCAAATCAAATTAGGTCTGATCGATCTCATCTTAATTGGGGTGAATAGGAACGGACTCGTCAGTGAAAGTAGTCGAATCATGTTCGTCCTGTCTAGTCTCAGAGTCTGCCTTCCGCTCTATGGTGTCTATCGTGTAAATTCCGCGGATGTCATCAATGCATCTCCATATACTAGAAGGGGGAACTCCAAGATCTACGATTTCCGAGTCTTCCTCCTTCAAGAGGAATTCTTGGGTTTCATTATCATCCAACATATAACAAGAATCTCTGGTATTGTCCTCGAGGTCAAGTTCCTTGGGGTTGGCTTACACAGGAGGGCTCTCATGGTATGTAGGTCTCTAGTCAGTAGTGGGTGTAGTGATCAACACATCACTCCCTACATCAGAACGGAAGCGAATCTCTCCTGAACCATAATCAATAACGGCTCCCGCAGAGGCGAGGAAAGGCCGTCCCAGGTAGATTGGAGTGTGCTGCACATGGGCAGAGTCTCCATGGGCATTACAACAAAATTCGATGTGAAATTCATGCCCTGAATAAGAATGACAACGCTTCTAGAATACACTTCGGCCTCTTGATAGATCCATCAGCAAATTGAACTATCATCCTGGTTTTCTTGAGAGGCCCAAGATGAAGAGACTGTACCATAGAGAAGGGTATTATACTGATTGACGAACTGCCATCAAGGAGAGAGTTATCACAAGAATAGTCAGATATGGAGCAACTCACAAGAGGTGTGGCAGTGTTACCTTTCTTAAGATACGGACGGTGAGAGATGGCGTAGGCAGTGGCCATGGTCAAGATGTGACGCTCAGATCTTCTCCTTCGCTTGCTATTCTTATGTTGAGGAGTAGATAAATCTATCATGGCCTGTTGAAGTGGAGCTTTAATGATCTCATGAAGGGTGGCTACCACTTCGGGTTCAGTCAACATTTTTTGAATTTTTGGACCTCCTCCATACAAGGGAGGAGGTCGGAATCAGCATTTACATGAGGATTGCCAAGAGCAGTCTATATAGTGGTATCCTCGGGGTCAAGATCGGGACATGTGGTGGATATATGTGTGGGTAAATGATCGGGCATTTGGGTCCTCTCCTAAAAAATGAATCAATAATGTGTCTCCTAGCATCTTTTTGGATTTTTAAAATTTTCTCATTTTTTTGTATTTTGGGCAATTGCAAGCTCTCATGATTTTCCTCAAGTGAAACCATATCCTCAAATAGTGGAGCAGCGTTCTGGCTCTCATTTATGTTAAATAGATTTCTTATCCTCGATTTCATATGTTCCATCATTTGGTTCAATGTCTTAAGTGTGGAAATCATGAAAGGTGACTGCAAAATCCCAGGATCAGGTGGGTTGAATGAGGGTGGGTGAAAATTAAAGTCCTCTGATTCCTGAAATAATGGGTTAGGAGAATATGCACAAAAATTAGGAGGAAAGTCCTCCTAGAAAGAGGAAGGTGGATCGTCTGGAGAGTACGAGGTATCCGCGAAGATCGAATTAAAATAACTCCGGTCGCCCATCTTCGAAACAAAAAACGGGAACGGGAGAGCACGAGTGGTCAAGCCAAAAGATATGGACAAAAAGGAGCCAATGCACAAAAGGATCTAGCAAGCACACAAGAAATCAAATACAATACAAACCCCCATTTCACCAACTCAACTCAAAGTGAAGACCGTGAAGGTTCGGTCAATTATCTTGTCAATTTTAGAGTTTGGTGACAATACAATATATCAGAGCGGTTAAAAGCGAGCTGTTAGGAACCCAATGCTCTCTGCAGACTGGCCAAATCCCAATATTAGATCTTTCCCAGCCAGTATGAATTGTGGACCGTTTACGGGCTACCCGATCAATTCAATCTGTTAAGGACGTCATGGGCCGCTTTACCGGCTACCGGAGAGATCCTCACTGGAGAACGACTAACCCAAGATAGTAGTCTGAAAAGAGTTTGGGTGTGGCTCTATCCTATTGTGTGGGTCGCTCTCTCGCTCAAGCTAACCAAACAATGAGGGGGGTTACTCTCCCCAAAACACTGATTTTTCCTTGTATTTTTTAGGGTCGAGTTTTCTTTACTCAGTTTTAGCAATTATCACTTGGTTAAAAATATTTTCAATGAATCGCCTACCGAGTATCCAATTTCCTTTCTAACTTATGTAAATGAAAACAAGGAAGGAGACTGGAAATGCCAATGCACGATTAAAAACAATGATGCATGCAGAGGTTAGAGATGCATACCTTGTCGCCAGCACTCTCCATGCAAGTGATCCGCACAGAATTAAAATAAACTATCCTATATGAGAATGCAAGTGAACTGTCCTAGACGATAGCTTCTATTAACGGACAAGAACAAGTTAATTTGACTAAGTCCAACTTACGCTCTACTCTATAGGCACAGAAATTTCTTGTTTATGGTGTTTGGACCTAATTAATTACCTGTCTTAAGCAAATTAATTAAAGCAATCAAGAGGTAGCTCACGAAATCCGCGGGAAACAAAGAAAAATAAAGGCGATGAAAACAAAATCGGTGAGGTCCCCCAAGTGCACCGGCACTTGGCGAAACAGACCCCGCAACAAATGAATGTCCTTTTACAGAGTTCAAATGGAAAAGAAAAACTCTCTCTCTCTTTTAAAATTTTTTCCTTTCTTCTCCTCTTCCCACACCATCCAGCGGCCTGGTGAAGAATCAAGCTGCCTCCACGTCGCCTGGGTGCTTCGGCTCTCCTAGGATCGCCTCCTTCGCTCCGCGGGCCCTCGCAAGAAAAAGAAAAGAGAATGTGTAAGAAATACAATTATCAAATATGAGAGAAGAAAAATGAAACAAATACAGTGATATGAACAATGAAGTGAATGGAAAAAATGTAAACAGATATTTACAACCAAGAATAGCAGGTCAAAAGAGAAACCTAACTACCCTCGCCGTGCCTCCCCAACAACAGCGCCATTTTGTTGATCACGAAAATTTGGGGTCTTTTTGATTTTTTTATATCACAGGAAATGGCACCATTTTGTTGACACGAAAAATTTGAGATTTTTGATTTTTTTATTTTATATCCCCAGCAACGGCAATGTCGTTTTGTTGTTAGCGATTCTTGAGGGGATCAGATAAATTATTGGTGGTAAAAAGTAGTGTCGTCGCTATTATCCCCAATATCCCGTGACAAACAATTTTTTTTTATTTTTGCTACTTATTAACCTGTATATCGGACAGGGTCGAACTCATGGAGGCTACAAATCTCGAGGGTTATTCAATTAATCGAAAATCAGATAAGAGAAAACAAGACACTCAAAGGACAACTACCCTTGGTTTTTATGATTTTTTATCTTATTATTTTTTTATATTTTTTTAATTCTAATTTTTTATTTTTTTCTGATTTTCAAATTTTTGGGTTTTGATTTTGTAATTTTTTTATTTTTCAAAAATAACATGAAGTAATAGTCAAAAGATAAAAAAATACACACACTGACTCTTTTTGTAATTTTTCAATTAATAAAAAATGATCAGAAAAATGCAAAGAAAATATTTTTGGGTTTTAACAGTTTTGAATTTTTTTGAGAATTTTTGTGGAATTTTCAGATGTTTTTGTATGTTTCTAAAAATCAATCAATGAGAAAATATGAAAATGTGCACAGCCTGGAGTAATTTACAAATTAAAAATAATTTATTTCAAAACTCATTAAAAAATATTTTTAAGACAAACTAGAAGCAAATATCTACAAACAGGAATTGAATTCACAATTTTTGGATTTTTGTAGAATTTGTTGTGATTTTTAGAAGATTTTTGATGTTATTCCATTTGTTTTGGTTTTATCAATAATTAATGCGTGAAAATTGGTCAGAAATTAAAAGACAATGAAACACAACTAGTCTAATGTTTTTTGAATTTTTGGAACAATATTTGGATTTTTATGATTTTTGAATTTCAGGAAGACAAAATGACACTGTTTTTTTATTTATTAATAATAATAAATGAAGGCAAAATGCAATGAAAATTTTAGGCTAAGAAGATAGTCACATCAGGAGCATTGCACAATTTTTACAAAATTTTTGGATCACAAATAACATTTATTTCATTCAAAAAGAGCAAGCAAGTTTATTGTTCTGCAGTTCAGGGACTAAAATGCAAAGATTCAATGTTTTGCATAAAATAAATAATAAAAAAAACAGAGAGAAAAAGAATACGATTTACCCAGTATGCTCGTGCCACGCACGTGACTTGACTCTAGTAGGGGCCTCTTTGTGATTACTGAAACTTCCTAGGGCTTCTTTTGTAGTTTACCCAAAGTACAAAAAAATAATATAGCCCTAGGACTTTTCGTTTCAACGCAAGTTCCAGGGGGCGAAGGGGAGACTTGGCTGTCGTTCTTCAAGCAGGAGGATCGAGAGGGCACGGGTGCCGCCGCCGCCCCTTGTCTTCATCTTCACACAGGCGGTTGGGCTGAGGCAGCGCGGTAGTAGTGGAACGTCGGCTGGAGGGCGGTCCCGGCGGAGGCTGCGTGCGCAGCAAGCACGGGAGGCAGAGGTGGTGGCACTGTGGTGAGCAGCGGGTTGCTGGACTCGTGCGATGCTGAAGTGCGCGGCTGGGAGGATCTCGCGCTCGCTGGGCTTCGGCGGAGGGCGGTGGGAGCGCCAGATGGAGGGCGCGACGGTGGCCGGCAGCTGGGACAGGATGGAGGAGACCACGGTAGGTGCTTTTGGCGGCTGAGGGACGCACGGAGGACGTGGGCAGGCGGGTGGTGAAGCGGTGCCGGCATGCGGTGCTGGAGATGTGGCCGGAGAACGAAGGGCGGCGGGGGGTGATGTCCCCACAGCCTGTGCGAATTTGTTTTAATAATTTTTTTAATTTTTTGTGATGTAAACAGAAAATAAAAAAACTTTTTTATATATTTTTATTGTAAATCAGAAATAATAAATAAAACAAAAAATGAAAAATGTTTGTTTTTTTTTGTTTTCTTTTTAATGTTCCTGCAAAACAAATGTTAGAGAAAAAAAGAAACAAAAGTTTTTTTTATTTATTTACAAATCAGAAAAATGAACGAGGATCCGACAGACATGAGAGATTCGAATCCCGATCTCCGGCCACCGTACGCGGCCGGAGTTGAGAGATCGTGGACGATAAAAATCGAACGTGGAAAGATGGAGAGAATGTGATGAAAAAACGAGTAGCTGGCGGATCAAAAATCGTGGCGGATTTTAAGATCAACATAAAAAAATTGACAACAAGATAAAAAATGCGAGAAATAAACTATGAATAACCTAGATAAAAATAAGAAACTTTTGGATCTCACTTTAGGAGCGGAAAAGGACCGTGATCACCTCGACAAGGCCGACTCGCTGTCACCGGACGACTCGGAGGCTAGGCACAATTCTCGACGAAATTTTCTCTCGGAGATCAGGCTCCTCTATCTAAAGATTGATCAAGTTGAAATGAGGGAGAAGGAGCCATATAAATAGAAAAGATAGAATGAAATTTGAATTTTTGAATTTTTTTGGATAAAGAAAGAGGAAAATTGACATGAGTTTTTGAATTTTTTTGGATAAAGAGAGATGAAAATTGAAATGAATTTTTGAAATTTTTTGGTGAAAGAGATAAGAGAGATGAAATGAGATAAAATAAAAGAGATAAAAATATTTACAAAATTATCTAATTTTTTTGATATTTCGTCCTTTATTTACTTGAATTAAAAAATATGTTTTTTTATTTTTTTGTGGTGGTTAAAAATAGCAACTATATACATCTATGATATTATATACAAGGGTAAATGTGGAAATTAGCCTTTTTGTTTTTAAAGAATTTTAATTTTTTTATTTTAAAAATTAGTAAGAATATTTACAATATATATATATATATATACAAATACAATATTTAAAAAATACATGGGAAAATTGCACAAACCACCCTAAAAAACTGACTTTTCAACCGTAACTCCAAAAATTATGAAAATACAGCCATTTTGAAGATAATTTAATTTAGAATGCAATGGAAGTGATATTGGTTCAAATTGAGTACATATGGAGTCGGAATTGGTCTTTCACGTAGTGCTTAGTGGCTTTTTCCATGTGTGACTACTTTTATTATGTACATGATTTAATTGTGTAATTATTTTTATTAATTAGACTACATTTTTATTACAACTTTTGTTTTTAACGTTATTCGATTTGTGGTAATTAAGGCACAAATAAATTAGTGATTGTTATATACAGATATAAACGAAATAAGTGAGACGTATTTTAAACAACACACGCAAATTTTTTTGGATTTTCTGCTTAAGGACCCTATCTCCCTCTACTTTATTCCTAGTTGATCTGGTCAAGTATCGACCTTCTCTCGGGGTTCGGGACAGCCTGTATATAGTCTTCCTTTTTTTTTGTTTCTTTATTTTTCTTTTCTTTCTTTCTTTATTTATTTTAGGTTAACATTAGTAAGAAGTGTACAATATTTACACACAGATGCAAGTTAGTAAAAATATGGAGTTAGTGTTTTATGCAGGTGTTTTATTAGGGATTTTAAGCTAAAATAAATGAATAAAGATGACGAATCGCAGATTCATCAATGGGCTTCCTCTCCTCCTCTTTATCCCCATTTGTATGCTCAGGTGTGGACATTGGGGCTATGTCATTGTTCCATTTTTCGATCAGGCATGGTTATGTTCTTTCTGCTTCCAAGGGAAATATGATTGGTGACATAATCCAAAAAGATCTCGTATTCAGGTTATGAACATTCTGAGTATAATACCTGATCCACGTATCCTAGGCTATTTGGATTAGCCTAGACTTGAGCGGGAATGGTGATTTGTGGTGCAGTGAACTTGCGTCTCCATTTTGAGAGTCGATTGATATCGATTCTCATATCATGTAATTCATCCATAATTCTCTTGAGTTAAGGAAAGGCAAAAGAGGAGGACCCTTACTCTTGCTTAGCATGCACTATTAATACTGGATGGCGGGACAGAATTGGCCCTGTTGGCCCTGGTTATGGTACTGCGACTGCTGGTAGTTCGGACGAGGCTAATGGCAAGGTCGTTGTTACCGTTGCCGTGGCTACTGATAGACAATACAAGACTGTGAAGGATGAGGGTTAGGAGTTAAGTTGGATTCATGTTGCCTGACAGGGTCAATGTTGTACCAAACTCCATTGATGTCCAACACTTGTAGAGGTTCCTCGGAAACTGTTTGAGCAGAGGATTCTTCAGTTTGATTTTGATGGGTGTAGAACAAATCTGCACCCCAATGGATATGTTTCCCTATCCCTTGGCCTTGAATGTAGTGAATCTAATGTATAGGAGAAGGGGATATAGCCAAGGCAAGTATCTGGATTTTAGATACCCTATCAGTCAGTTCTTTCATCTGCTTGGGCAGTTTAGACATGTTATCTAGATTGGTGAATTTATGGAGCTCATCTACCTTCTTATGAATCTGTTCGACCACTTTAAGCTTATCGGCTATAAGGCCCATGTATGAACTCTAATCGGTGGATAGATTTTTCACAATCTTCTTTCCCCCTTCTATTGATGAGAGTGTATGGGGGTCGGCGTGTATGCCTTGCTAGTGGTTTGTGCACTACTTGTGTCAGCTAACTTTTTGAACACTTTATAAACAATATCTTCGTGTCGGCCCTTGTAGCTTCCTCCACAAGATGCGCTCACCAACCCTTGCATTTCTGGGTTTAAACAACTTACGAGACTTTGTACCAACATCATCTTACTAAAGACATGCCCTAGGCATTTCTGTATTAGGTCCGTAAACCTCTTCCAGGTTTCATGAAATGGTTCGTTCGGGAACTGGGTGAAGCTTGTGATCTTGATCCTCATCTGTATAATTCTACTCATTGGGTAGATTTTTTTAAGAATAGAGTATTGAATGCAACCAATGTTGAGACTACCTTCACTAAATTCTTTAGCCAATATGCAGCCTTATCTGTTAAGGCAAAGAGGCGACTCTCAACCTAATATGATCTTGACTAACCTAAGATGTGACCAGTTGTAACAGACTAATTTGAAGTCATGATGAAAAGAATATGGTTCTTCGTGGTTGTTTCCTCCAAACTTCGAGATTAGCACGATAAATGTGATTTGTGCTTGAATGCATCCTCAGGTTGTATTGGCCTCAGCCAGTTGTATTCATTATCAATCTTCGGGAAGTATGTGTCTTCCATGGCTTCTTTCATATTTCCAACTCCCTGTAATGATGAATTTCCATTTCATTACTTGTATTCTTTAATTTTATCCTTAAATCCCTAGCTAAATGCATGTATATACCATTAATTTGTAAAAAATAACACCCATTTCATAACCAATAAATACTGTATGAAATACTATATTTAATACCAAAATAAAATAATAAAGGAAAGAAAAGAAAAAGAATGAAGTATCAAGGACACTGAGTGACCCTAGACCCTAAGACCCAGTCATCATGATGACTTGATTGACGAGGAATAAAGTAGGGGGAGATATGGCAGCTAATTGTACAAATAACAACACAGAAATCCTAATTTTTATTCATCAATAATAAGCCCCTTGGTGACCTATTTTATTTTCTTATATTTATATCTCCAATCAATAAACCATCAACATGAATATTGTACAAAAAATAAAAGAAAAATACAAAAATTATTTCATGAAAAAAATGCACAATGTGCTCGGGACACACAAAATAAAAAGATGCAAAGAAAACTTCATAGACATGTATCTTCTCCATACATACCCAAAATTAACCAAACTCACCTTTATTGTCCATAAAGATAAATTATCTATATTGTGATGGTAGTTTCATTTAATTTGGAGTTGAGATGCAAAAATTGGCTTTTGGGCCCTCATTGTGCAATATATATGTATATAATATTCAATATATTTATTCTTTATATTTTTCAATTTCTTATATTTTTATATATTTGTAAATATTATTCAAAACACATGTAAATAATAAAAATAAAATAAAACCATGAAAAATTCATTAAAATAAATAGAGTATTAAAATATATGGGTAAACTATATATAATATATATTTATTCTGATTATTTAAGTATATAAATAAAATTAGAATAACATACTAAAATTATGTAATTATATAAGGTATAAATATAGAAATTATGTGTAAAAATAATAAAATACATAATATAAAATAAAAATAAAATATTTAAATACATGTATATATATATCTATGTATATACATGTAAATGTTAACACATAAGAAATTAACTTGTTAAAAAGTAAAAATAAGATTCAAATACTACATAAAATAAAAAAATGTTTTTTATGTTTTAACTTAAAATTAAAGAAATCACTCACTATTTTCAATCTAATTAATAAAGGATTTTCCAAGGATTTTTTGGGTTGGTCCATGTGGACCAACCAGTGCGTAAGGACTGACTTCGTTGATTTTCTAAGCCTCCTCTCCCCTTGAGCACCTCGCCCTGATGCTCCTCGCACATCCCTCTACTTTGTCGACCCCATTCCTCTCACTACCTTCTCCCGATCACACACCATATTCCCTCGAACTTCTGCCATGGCCATGTCTATAAAGAAGCATCTCCGTCCCATTTTGATTATTTAATCCTTGTTTCTATGTTGTAACCCCAATAGGACCTACAAGATTGAAGGCCTTGGTGACAGCAAGCCTTCCCTTTCCTTGTCAGCATAAGTAAGGTCGAGGGCGTTGTGATCCAAGGTCAGTCAGAGCACCTCCGGCAAACCTTTGTCTACTCCATGTATGCTTTTATTACTAGCCTTAGGTTTCCTTTCGCATTTCATTCCAGTAACATAATCTCGCTTTTGTTGTTATTTATTAGGTTGTAGATTATCTTAATTTTAGGGATCAAAATCGTTGGAGCAGTAGGCTCCATCCCCAAGTTCATCAATATATATGCCCGACTCCCATTCCTCATCATCTTCACTTCCGTACACCTTCTCAGCAACATCTACTCATTTCCACCCTCGATTCTGCACGAATCGAGGTCTGACGAGCTCCTCCCCTTTGCCTTCACAAGAGCTCCTCCATCCACCTGCTCCCTTACATATTCAACTTCAAGAGAGGGCCAGCTACGACCCTCTCGTCGGCCTCTTACTTTTTGTGCAGGAGTCAAGCCTAAATGAGCCACTTGAAGTGAAGATTGAAGCCAAGTCATGAGATCTAGGGGTTTCAGATCCAGGACCCCTCCGATGGGGCCCGAACATTCTTGACCCATCATGTAGAAGCAGCAAAGCTCCTAGAAGGTAGAGCGACTGTTGGTGAGGCGATTGGAGGACGGAGGACGGAGATATACCCGATCTAATCTCATACAGGCCATTGTACTTGTGCATTCTTACAACACACCTCCCACCCTTCTGATCAAGTAGTGGGCCCAGATCTAATATGGGCTCTTGAATTTAACAAAGCGGTACTCATCCATTGCCATCGATCGTACCATGTGGAGCCAGCTCAACCACCCAATAACGTGGTTAATGGGGTAAATATCTTAGGGAATCTCGCATCTTTTTGGCTTACTATATTTCTTTTTACTATTAAAAGTTTGTAGTTAAGTGTTAAACTTTTGGGTATTTTGCACGGAACACCTTATAACCTATTTGCATTGTGTAAATGCCCCTACTAGTATTATAATTACTTATTTGCATTTTTTATTTTTATTAAATAGATCCTATGCTTATAAATCTTAGGAAAATAGTAGTACATGCTCAATATTATGCTTGTTTGCACTATATTTTTATTTTGCATTTTTATGCATTTTTCAATCTATTAAAAATCATATAAGAGCTATTTATTCCCTTTTTAGATATAAACTTATAAAAAAATTATAAAACCCTCTTTGAAAATTCCTAAAAAATGTTTTATATCACACTATATTACATCTCAAGACCAAAAATCACAAAAAAGGTATAAACAGAAAAACTTAAATTTGAAAAACCCTCCTAACCCTATAAAAATTTACAAAAATTCTAAAAAAAATAAAAAAAATGTTTTGTTATATATTTTTAATAATATTATTACTATAAATAAAAAAAGTTTTGGGATTGTTGGACTTATTATCTATTTTAAAACCCAAAACAATCCAAGCTATTGTTATAAGTTACTTTTTTGCAATAATAAATCAATTAAAAATACCTGGTAATTAGAAAAATTATAAGAAACTTCATAAAAATAAAGAAAAATATTAAAAATGCAAAAACATTTCCATTATAAATTTTGATTATATGTAATTATTTTTATAAATATAAAACCCTATATAGACTGTTTAAACTATATATACTTGTATACCTATTACCAATAATAATACTATTATTCATAAATATCTATAAATATATTTAAACCTTTAAAAAATAAAAAAGACTATTCTTTTGTGTGTTTTCTATATATGTATATATTTATTATATATTTCTCATATATACTTACTATTTTTTAAAAATAAAAAGAAATTAAGAAAAAGAAAATATAAAAGGAAAATAAAAAATATAAAATTTAAAAACATAAAAAATAATAAGACAAAAAATCCATAAATATTAAATAGAATTGAAAACCCACAAAAATAAAAAAACTAAAAAGTAAACAAACAATTGTTGTTTATTTTTATTAATAATCAATAATTCACCTATTCGTGAGTTGCTCTCTATGGTTCGATACTCTAGAGTTATTCACTATACACATATCTTTTTGAGTTAAAATTAAAAATAAATTTTGACTCACACACATGCATTGCACTATCATACATTGTGGGTTGATTGTTTGCTTGATTTGGTTGTTCACAAGCTGAGTGTCAAAGGAGTGCCGATACAGCGGTTGCTGGATTCGACTTGTCATACATTGCAAGCTCCTCCAAGACTTGACATTAGGATCCTCTATTCGATCAATCAACAAAATGGCATTGTTATCGGGGAGCAATGTAGGAAAGGATACTTGTATATATTCATCTGCATATTTATTTGTTTTATTTATATATAAATAATTGTTTATCAGTGTAGAATTTCTTGCGAGGGACCATGTGGTGAAGGCGGCTTTCTAAGAAGCCGGTGCACCCAAGCTATGAGGATATTGGCTCCTTCTTCATGAGTCAATTGGAGAGAGCACAGAAGAGAGAGAGAGAGAGAAGAGCAGAGCTTCGTATAGATTTTCCTTTTTTTTGTGAGAGAGAGACTTTTATTTTTGCAAAATTAATTTAATAATACAAGTACAGTTAGACACCTTACACTCTTCGAGGTCCACTGCCTATGTAAATGTTCACCTAGAGGCCTCACTAATATTTCTATGCTTTTATCGCCTTCTAACCTTTTATTATCCCTATTTACACTTGTTTTTATTTATTTTCCATGTTCTTGAGTTTTCTGCCTTTGTTTTCTTTTTTTATGTGAATGAGCCCTTAGATTTTTATGACTTGCTTGGTAAAGTATACTAGGTCCAAACACCTAATATTTGCATGCTCCTATAGTCTCTACGTTTGGATCTAGATCAAACTCAATCTGTTTTTCATGATAATAGCAATTCCTGCTTAGGGTGATTTCATCAGTTATGCATTTGCGTGTAGTGTAATTTAAATTCCTTATCTTGCATTCTGCATGGAGAAAGATAGGAAGCATTGTATGTCTCCTTACTAAGCATGCATCATTAAGGTGAGATTTCCATCTTGGTTTCAACTTGCACTACTTTTCCACTATCTCCCTCTATTTTTGTATCATTTATGATTTAAAGAAAAATACAGAAAACTGTTGGGTGAAATATTTTGAAAAATACACAAAAAAGTGAAAAACCAAAAATTAAAATAAGGGGACTATTTAATAAACTTTGACCAAATAAAAGTTCGTAATGGACATCATTGTTCGAGGTTCATAAAGCCCACATTATTTTTAGGTATCATCCAAACTGGGGGAGGCATGACCCATAAGGATTAGAGCCAAAACCCAAACTGAATATTGCCTTGTTATTCATGAAGTATTGGTGCTTCTATCATATGTGGGCGAGTAGAGCCTTATCGTCGACGGTGTTCTCACCTTGTGTAGAACATACGGATTGGTTTGAAGTACTGAGCTTAGGACATGCTCTCACGGGTATGTATGTATCATCGTTCCACGTCCGAGTACCCTGCTAGGGGGTAGTGGTTTCGCTTATCAGCTTCCTCCCTTATTGTTTGGCTGAGTAGTGGATCCATACCCAATACGAGGGATTCTTTTGAAAAATTGCAGGCTAAAGGTTACAAAGGAAGTGGAAAGTACGAGATACTTTTCCGGTAGTACTCAATCTCCTATAGGTCTACCCTCTAAGGACTTTTTATAATATTGCATGAAAATTAAAAAGAAATTAAAAAGATAAAAATAACCAAACTCTTAAGGCTTGACAATGTGTGAGTTCATAAACCCATTTTGTTTGGTGTTTGTTTGAGTTAAATTAGATCAATGATCCAGTCCTATGCACTTGCGCCCTTTTTCATTTTATCTATTTTCATTTCTTCTTGTCTTACTCATTTTGAGCCTTCTGCTATTTTCCTATTCACTTCATCTATTTTTCGTCATTGTATTCCATTCCTCAACTAATCTGCTTCTATCTAAGATGTCGCCTCATGGATGGTTTAGTCGGGACCCTGCCTACAACTACATCAATTCCATGAACTCGACGTCTTCAATAATTCGAAGCGATTCTTGAGAAATCGGTTCAGACCTTGCAAACTGATCTCCAAATTCCTCGACTTCTTCCTTTATTTAAATAAATTAGGATAAGTATTGTACCACTGTTCTCCCATTGTGGATGGAGATCAATTTCAGTTCATATCAAATGCATCGTTCACACACATCTGGAATTGTCTCTAATTCCAGATCATCCATTCCACCTGCTGCCCAAGATTACTAATCTGATCAGTATGCATTTTCTGGTGCAGGTCAAGAACCAACACTATACCCCATTCAGATACATTCCTTTGAGTCTGAATAAGATATGGCTCCATAGGGAAGGTAGGGGCTCGAATCAGCCAGATCAGGGATAGCCATATCAAAACACTGTGAATGCACAGTTGCTTGCTTCGATACAGTCTATCCAATAACAGATGACAGATCAAGCACTTGCCCAGGTCACATTCCAGGACATGTTGAATGATCTAAGGAGAGAGAGAATAGAGGAGGAGGAGGTGACGATGAACATGAGATGGACACTGTGGAGGACCCTCAGATGAGCCGAGGAGAGAGTCTCCCTAGCCTACACTAAAAGAAACTTACAATCATGGCTTTGGTCAGATGATAGAGTGGATACAGATCCATGTAGTCCATGGACATTTTGCATTGAAGCCTCAATTTTTGTATCTTCTTCCCTCCTTCCATGAGAACACCAATGAGGAGCCCTACATCCATCTCCAACAATTCTCTCGCATTTGCTACACCACTTACTACCTTAACATCTTGTTAGGTGTAGTCAAAATGATCGCATTCCCCTTCATCCTTTAGGATAAGGCTCTATACTGGATTAATCATTTGGGAAAGGTCGTGATGACCTCGGAGGAACTTAAGTCCGCTTCCCTTCAGAAATACTATCCCTTGGGTCATCTCTACCGGATGCGAGCAAGGATCAACAACTTCTCCCATGGACCGCACGAGTCTATGCATGAATCCTGGGAGAGATACAAAGATTTGCAGGAGAAGTGCCCCTACCATGACATTCCTTGGACTAGCCTGGTCCAACATTTCTTTAGGTGCCTGACTCCAGAAAGTCAGAGGATAGTGGATGCCACTTGTGGTGTCTCTCACTTCAATAAGGATGAAGATGTTGTATTGCAGATTTTTGAAGAAATGGTTGAAGGAGAGTCTGCCTTGTCTTCATGACTTGCATACCAAAGACAACTGCAGATCCACCACAAGAAAGTGAACATGGTGGCTTCAAGTGAAGTGGACATGGCAGAAAGGCCTCCGTAGACGACAAACCGTCTACCAGCAGAAGAGACCACAAGATCTATCAAGGTGCCATAGTCCTTGCATATATGAACTAGGCATGGAATAATCAGAAGAGTGAAGCTCATCCTTGCGAGGAAAGTCAAGGAGAGAAGACTCAACGGAGTCGAGTACATTGGACTCGTGCACCGACAAATTGGGCACACAATCAGGATGGAGGCTGAATAGTCATATCAGATGATACAGTTTCGTACCCCAACAGAGTGGCAGTACAGGAAGTGAGTGAAACCGGTCGTAAAGAATGTATCACATGCTCCCGCAGATAGTCCTCGGGGAGTCATGTGAGCTAAGTCAATGGAATCTTGGGATTACTGGCAAGTCATCTCAGGTCCTCAAAAGCATTCAATCATTCAATCATCCGGAGGGCATAAGATCATGTGAGGGAGAAAATAATCAGGTCATTCACAAAACATCCCTCAGGTCAATCAAATCTGGCTGAGATGGCACGAAAGATAATCAGGAATCCTCAAAGTGCCATAGGTGGATAATAGAATCAGAAGATCAAGAATGGATCAATCACGAAGATGAGAGATCATGTGGGTTCTAATCATTGTCACCATGCAGCATATATCAATATAGTCTATCCAGCCTAGAAATCAAAGACAGACGAAACCTCGAAATAGATAGATCAGTAGAAACATCATGATATCATCCTCAAATCACTGAAGCACATCACATCCTCAATCCGGTGTGCGAGATCTAAATCCTCAATACAGAATTACACCAAATGGTCATGCATCATCAAAAGTCATCAATAAGATCCTATGCACGTATGAAAGACAAATCCACCAAATCAATCTCAGCATCCTCAAATCGTGCTCGACTTACTCCAATAATCAATGTAAGTCAAGAATCCTCAATGCAGGTGATACCTACCAGCACATCAATCCCAGGTAATAGAAAAGATGATACGTGGGATACGAGGAGGATGGGCAAGAAGAGGAACACAATGGTCTGAAGAAGCTGATTGAGCTCACGTGCCAATATCACGACTCAATGCAAAATTAAGAAATATATGTATAAGAGGGGTAGAGAGACTCAAATATGAAAAATGTATGACTCACACGGACGGGACCGATAACTCAAAGGTAACGTGCAAATGGAATCCAAGTCACAATCAATACACAAAGCAAACCCCCAATTCACCTACTCAACAAAGTGAAGACCGAGATGTGGTCTTTTATCTTATCGATTTTAGAGTTAGGTGATCATAGAAAGTTGTACACTGGAATTAGGCTTTGGGATTGGGGCACTAATCCTTAACATGTACGTAGAAATAAAATGCTCAAACAAGGAGGGGGTTGCTCTCCCCAAGACAAGGGATTCATTACGTTTCATTTTTAGGTTCAAGTGGAGTTAGCAGTCCTGATTTTATTTTTGTTATCACTTTTTTTTGGACATTTTCAATGCACGTGCCTATCGAGGTTTCAATTTCCATTAAGCATCCCAGGTTGGCAATAACATAGGGAGAAGGTCGGAAAAGACATGCAAGTCGGAAATCGATGATGCATGCTAAGTAAGAAGACTTACAGTGCCTCCAGCTCTCTCCATGCGGGATGTGAGACAGAATTGAAACCTATGCTACATGAGATACAATCCGAGGAAATCGCCCTAGATACAAGATGCTATTAGCGGGAAGAGCATTATTTCAAAATTGACTAAGTCTCAAATCGTATCTATAGGTACATGTGTATACATATTCGGGTTTGGGCCTTAGTCTACGTCAAACAAGCTAGGGCTCATTCACACAAATAATAAAATAAAAGAAGATAAAAAGCATCAAAATCATCAAGATCCCCAAGGGAACAATCCCTCGAGCAATGGACCTCGGGAAGTCGCAGCGGGAGAGTCTTGTATTATTACATGTCAAGTGTCTCTCTCTCTCACATAAATATACATACAAAAATTAAACTATCTTCCAAAATTCTCCTCCATCTGCCTTTGATGCTCTATCCTGCTGGCTGGTGTAGAAGAGCCCGCTCCGCCCCACTCGGGTACATAGGTCCTCCTAAGAAGTCCTCCATCGCGCAACATTTCCTTGCATCAAAGTCAAATAAAAGAGATGGTCAGAATAGTCACAATGATTATCAATAAATAATGCAAATAAATAAATAAATAATAATTATGGACAAGAGTATAGAATCAAATAAATAATAAGTATCACAAACGACGTTGCTCCCCGGCAACGGCGCCGTTTGATGAAGGGGATTGGGCCGACATCGTGTCTTTCCACAAGACAGATCGTCAATCGATGAGGTGACCTCAGACAGAATCCTGATCTAACAACAATTAACCCACAATCAGAATAAAGCAATTAAATCTCAAAAATGTGGAGTTAAAATTTATTATAACTCTACATGTAAATGTGTATAGGTGTAAGCACAAGTAGAGGTCGAACACTGGGAGCAAATGGTTTGGGGCAAAAATGAATGTGCAAAATTATTCAATTCTTCTCTTGTCCATGTTATTGTTTTTATGGGTTTTTAATTTTATATATTTTTTTAATTTTATTTTTGTTTTTATGTTTTCTATTTATTTTTATGTCTTTTTTATATTTTCTTTTTATATTTTTAATTATATAAAATAGATATATATATAAAGAGATATTCATATAAGAGGAGAGAGAGATAGAGATATACAATATATAGGTATGTATATATATAAGTACACAAAATATAAGAAATATAATGTTTTTAGGCTTTTCATATTTTTCCATTTTTTTGTTATTTTTCTGGAATTTTACTGATTTTTATATGTTTTTAATTCCAAAACTATCCCTAAAAAGGGATTAAATAAATAGACCGAATTCATTTGGATTTTTAAAAATATGAGATAAGTCCAAAAATTACCCAAATGAATTTTAATATGTTAGTAATAATATATAGATAATTATAAAATAGGAAAACATTTTTTTGTATTTTTTAGGGTTTATATATATATATTTGGATTTTAGAGCTTTTAAATTTTTATAATTTTCTTTTTCTTATTTTTTAAGTTTTTCATTTTCTGGACTTAATAAATATATAAATATACTATATATAATATTTTTGTAATTTTTCAAAAACATTTTCTATTTTTTGGTATATTATAATTTAAACATGGCAAAAATGGCTCCTATTTAAATTTATTAAATGGATAAAATGCAAAAAATGGCTAAATAAATATACACTGTGGATCTACAAGGCACAAAGCCTTTATCCTAAATTTTGTGGATTTTTAGGAGCAAGCTAGGTATTTTTAATAAATACATGAAGCACATAAAATACAACAACCTGGCAGGGGCATTTTTGCAATTAAAGTTCTCACGTGGGACTGCACGTGAGGCGGGGAAGGACCAATTTGTAATAACAAGAAATGCAGGGGTCCTTTGGCAAAATTCCCTATTTTATTTACACTTGATACTTTATTTACAGTATTGCAAACTAAATACAAAAAGTCTAGGGGCTAGATATGAAATTTACCCCTTAACTGGGCATGGGCGGACGGCTGGATCTGATTCACTTGCCATGCGTCGCCTCCTCCGCGCCCGATGATGTTTCGCCGATGAATGCATGAGATTAGATCTTGTGAGTGATATCTACGGTGAGGGCTTCGCTCCATCGGACGGCTGGGCTTCAAACTGGGGACACCTTCATCATCCGACGGCTGAGAGGCAAGGAGGAAGAACAGGGAAGAAGCCCGGGATGGTCGAACTTCCTTGTCTCTGATCTTGCTTCTCCAGCGTCCTTCAAGGCTTCTAAGGGACCCAAGAGCTTCCTAGCAGGTGGTTGACCGTACTGGAGTGGTCGGGTCGGGCGGAGACACGCTGGAGCGCCACCACGAAGTCGGAGAAGACGTGGGGCTCCAGGTGCCTCCGACGACTTCTAAATGCGTCTCCTGGAGCTTCACTACTCTCCTAACCTGCACAAAAAGGGTCACACGGCTCGAGGGGAGGTCCCTCAACCAGAGATGAAGCTACATCAGCAAGGAAATCAGGTGGAGTTGTTCACCGGAGCGGAGCTCCGGCGAACTAGGAACCGGGTTATCTATGATACGGCTATGATCTACTATTTAAACTAAATGCATAAAAGGGAAGATGGTATGAAAACCTACCTAAATAACTAAATGGTGCAACTCACACTTGGTGGTTTGGCCAAGGAGCAGGACGGTCGCCGGAGCGCCGCCTAGGTGCAACCTCCGCACCTCCTGCCCGCATGGACCCTCCAGGGGATCCTCCTTGTCACAGAGAAGCTCGCTAGGCTGGAGGTGAGCGAGAAAAGGAGTGAAAAACTGATCAAAATTGAAGGGGAAGCGGAGGTTGTTTATTTATGTAACATGTTGCGCACCCATATTGACTGGACTAACGGCGTAGATTCGTGCTATGTACGAGGGGATAAGTGAATGGGCGTAGATGTTCAAAGACCAGGGAGTAATTCGTTTGAAGGAAGCAATGTCAGAAGATGCCTGTGGCGAGCGGGAATTAAGGAAGAAGATGGGTCGGCAAGACAGGTGGAGTAATTTCAGCTGCTTGGAGGGGTAGTTGACCAGGCGGTCAACATTTGAAGGGCTGTGATTGGTCCACATCAGCGCCAATTTGACTTATTAATTAAACGTGATAAATGATTTTATTAATTTTTATTTATAAATTAAAAAATGTTTACTAAAAAATATAGTATTTATTTATGATTTTTATTTATTTTTTTGATGTATTCTATTATGAGTTTATTTTAATAGTGTATTTATAGGTGTATTTTGTACAATTTGTTTTTATTTTGTATATTTTATTTTATTATTTTATTTTCTTATTTTTTATTTATAACTTATTTTTATATAAAAAAATACATTTTTATTTCATTTTTATGATATTATTTATTTACTTAAATAAATAGGTATATATAATATGTAGGTATAGTGATAGATATTTTACCTACACTTTATGTATATTTTATTTATTCAATGAATTTTATTGGGTTTTTATTTTGGTTTTATATTTTAATGTAATATGAATATTATTTATAAATTTAAGAAAATATGAAAGAATAAAGAATAAAAGAATGGAGTCCCCTTTTATTCATATACATAGGTATTTTGTCTATGTCTTCATAGACTTATTTTATTTTATATTTCCTTTTTGGGTTTTATTCTAATTTCAATATGTACATGTATCATATACAAAATTCTAAAAATATAAGTTTGTAAAAAATAAAGATTGGTGAATAAATTGAATATTTTAATCGGGTACTTTGTACAATGAGGGCCAAAAACCTAACTTTCACGAATGAGTTCCCAAAATTATGAAATCAATTTTGTTAAATAGCTCTTGAAAATTTATATACAATTAAAGGTAATTCAGGTGGATTTTGAGTTTTTATTTGTCAGATATGGGTTTGTGAAGTTGAGATTCTGGCTTTTTATTATTTGTATAAAATGTACAGTGTATAGTATTTTTGCACAAACTCAATTTTGTATTTTTTTTACATTATTTTCTACAATTTTCATGTACAAAATATTTTTATTTAATGAATAACTAAATATATACAAAATAGGTATGAAAATGCATAAATGAATGAATAATTAAATGAGGCATTTATTGTATCATTGGCCCTTATCTCCCCCTACTTTATTCTTTGTCGACCAAGCCAATTCTGGACTTGGTCTCGAGGTTCGGGTCATAAAATATTTTCAATATTTTATTCCTTTTTCTTAACTTCTCTTTATTCTATTATTTTGGCATTAAAAACCTTATTTTATGTGCAAGAAATACAATAAATAATGAATGCTATTATGCACAAATTGATGCTATTTACATGCATTTGTTGGGGGTTTTAGGGCCAAAATGATAGAATAAAGGTGATGAAATGGAGATTCAAAAATGATCAGAAGAAGACTCGTGAGATCTAGAATGATTAATTGTCTAATCTTTGTTTCTCTTTTGGATTTTCTCTTTTATACATTTTTTTGTTTCTCTATCATGCACTGTACAAGAAGAATGGTAAAGCAGTTGCATCGATGACGGACTCTGGCTGCTTCTCATCGATTCTGGTGGCATGAGCACCACCATCAACTTCCTCAAAGGGAGAGACGACATCTATACCGCTATCTTCAAGCTCAACATGTTCTCCGCATGTCGGTATCCTACTGCTCCTAAGAGAAATGAAATCAGCATCACAGTAAAAGAAGTCATCTGGAAATACCTGTGAATGGAGGGTAGGTTCTATCAAGTGTACCTGCTCATACTTTCTCTTCAGACTTTTCAGATTTAGCTCAATCTAAGTAGGAATAGCAGACTTCCCTTTGATTAGATCAGTAACATGGTTTTTAAATTCATCCATTTCTCGCTGAAATGAATCCTGTTGGTCGGCTATCAAACTAGTGAGATACTCAAGAGCTAGGTTATCATGGAAGGGACTATGAGACCCGGATGAGTCGTCTCGATGGTATGGAGGCTGCTGCGAAGCTGACTGATGATGTGGAGGGTAAGACTACTGATATTGAGATGGATATGTGTTCTATATCCACTGAGCAGGCTGGTACTAGCGAGGACCGGACTGTTGATGTTGTTCTCGGTTCTGTCCCATCTTTTCCTGTGATGGCTGCTGGGAAGAGGCACCTCCTGAAGACCAACGGAAACCAGGATGATCGCAATGGATCCCTAGTTGTTGCTGCTAGTTGTGCCATATCCCATTGACCTCTACCAATGGCTCATGCATCTTATAATAAGGAGGGAGAATCGAAGTAAGCAGTTGATCACTCTGATACACTACCATTTTTGTGTCAGATGATGGTCTCTGCTGGTTCTACTGGTAAGCTAGAGACTGGTGAGTCGGCTCAAAACGCACATGGTATATGTGCTGAACTAGTGGCCATGAAAGAATTCCTCGATCTCTGCTCCCGGAGTCAGCCTGTGATCTCGAATACTCCGCGAAATCTGTCTGAATTTCTTGAAGGCACATGATTTGCATCTTCAGATCACTAAGACATCTTTCAAGCTTGTCAATTTTATCAAGCTTATCTAAATTCTGGCACTTTTTCTTTGTCATACGATCCAACTTCTTGCGGATGATCGCCATATCAACTGATGAGGATTCAAAATGAGAAGACACGGTAGAAGAAGGAGTCCCTTCAATGTGTGCCGCCCGGGAGTGCTGGTGATAGGTAGGTGGTTTTGTCTGAGTGTAAAACCTAGTCTGGAACATCATGGTGTAATTCTCAGCCATCTCCTCGTAGATGGCCTATACTTGGTATTCATGCTTTGAAAAATATGATCCATCATAGGAAGCGTTCACTAGCCCCTACAATTCTGGTGCCAGCCCACAAAAGAAGCTCTGAACTACGTTCGACTTCGAGATCTCGAGGTGGGGACACCTATCTATGAGCTCTCGGAATCTTTTCCATGCCTCATGGAATTGCTCGTTCTCGATCATGGTAAAGTTGCTTATCATAGCTCGAGCAGCATTCGTGCGACCGAGTGGGTAGTACTTGTTCAGATATTATGTTCTCAATTGCTCCCATGTTGAAACGTATATCCCCAAGTGTTTCAACCAATAGGCTGCTCTGTCTACAAGGGATAATGGAAAAGCAATCAATTTGATTGTATCCTCGTTAACATGCAGATCATGCACCATCCTACAGATAATCTCAAATTATTGTAGGTGCAGATGTGGCTCCTCTGTAGATAGCCCACAAATCTTGGGTGGCAAATGGATAGTCTATGGTCGAAGCTCAAAATGACAATGTACGACAGGGAGATGGATCCACCAATGTGTGGTAGTAGCTACAGGGTTGTAGAGCTGATTCATTGTTCGATTCGAATCTGGTGGAGGTCTCTCTGCTCCATTATGCCCATCAACCTTAGCTCCTGCTATCTCAGCATAAGGAGTCTCTCTCTAGGATCTCAGTTGTGTTAGCTCAGCTTGGGTGTCGTTCATCAGTCTCCCCTACTCCTTTATCTGATTCAGCATGGTCACAATGGATGCTAGGAGACCATTGTTGATCGTGGCTTGATCTATTACTATCAAAGTAGTCTGCGACTGCTGCACTCCTTTGCCAGCCATATCTTCTGGAAATGAGAAAGAATCTAGATCAGGTTCGGCCACAGGTTGATATGCAACTACAGTTGTAGAAGAGAGTTCTCTCAAACCGAGAGTGATGATGATAAATATTGTGAAGAATATGGAGTGTGAGAAGAGATTCTCGGTTCAGAGACACGTTTGGAAGTTGAAGCGTGATGAGATCAGTTTAGGAAGAGGGATATCCCGAACCGATCTAATGGATGGGCAGGTGATGAATATGCGATTCGTCATCTTTATTCATTTATGTTATCTTAAAATCCCTTATAAAATACCTGTATATAACACTAACTCCATATTCTTACTAACTTGCATCTCTGTGTAAATATTGTATATTTTTATATTATTTTAACCTAAAATAAATAAAGAAAGAAAGAAAGGAAAATAAAGAAAAGGAAATAAAAAAGGAAGACTGTATATATGTAATAGATACATGCTGACCCGAACCCTGAGAGAAGGTCAAGATTTGACCTGATCGACCAGGAATAAAGTAGGGGAAGATAGGGTCCTCAATTAGAAAATCAAAAAAATTTGTGTGATGTGTATATTTGTATATTTCACTATTTTATTTGTACCTTAATTGACCTCAAATAAAATAACTTTCAAAACCAAAGTTGTAAATAAAAATGTGTTCTGATTAATAAAAATAATTGCATAATTAAATCATGTAAAAGCAACCACACTTGGAAAAAGCCACTAAGCACTAATTGAAAGACCAATTCCGGCTCCATATGAACACAAATTGAACCAATCTCACTTCCATTGGAATCTAAATTAAATTATCTTTAAAATGGTTGTATTTTCATAATTTTTGGAGTTATGAGTAAAAAGTGGTTTTCTAGGGTGGTTTGTGCCATTTTCCCATTTATTTTGTACATATTGTATTTGTATATATATTTGTAATTACTTTTTACTAATTATTTTAAAATAAGATTTAAAATAAAAATATTTATTTTTTTAGAAAACTAATTTCCTTATATACCCATGTATATATTGATATATATGTATATAGCATATGTATATATTTAATTTTCTTAACTAACTTTCACAAAAAATAAAAAAATTAACTTTTAATTTTCAATAAATAAAGTGACAAAAATTTAAAAAAATAGTTACTTTTTGTAAATATTTTTTGATACTTATCTTTTTATCTCTATCTCATTTCAATTTTATCTCTTATCTTTATCCAAAAAGACAAAAATTCAAATTTCATCTCCATTATCTTTTCTATTTTTATGGCTCCTTCTCCCTCGTTCCAACTTGATCAATCTTTGATGAGAGGAGCCCTATCTCCAAGAGAAATTTTCGTCGAGAAGGGTGCCTAGTCTCCGAGTCATCTAGTTACAGCGAGTCGGCGTTCTTCAAGGCGATCACGGCCATTTCTGCTCCTAAGGTAAGATCCATCGTTATTTTTTCATTTTTTTATCTAGGTTAATCGTAGTTTAAATTCTGCAACTTCATTTCATCATCATTTCATTTTTCTAGATATTACATTAAAAAAAATCCATCATGATCTGATCCGTTTCGATATCGATTTTTCATCTCACGTTCTTGATGTCTCCACGTTCTTTTCTATCTTACATGAACTATTAACTCCGACCACGCACGGTGGTCGGAGAATCGGATTCGATCATTTCACTTTCGTCGGATCCCCGTTCATTTTTCGATTTGTAAATAAATATAAAATATATAAAATAAATTTGTTTTCTTTTTCTCTAATGTTTGTTTTATAGGATAAAATAAAAAATACAAAAAAATAAAAAAATAAGAAAAATTAAAAAAGGTGTTTTTAGTATTTCATTCACTGTTTACAATTCAAAAGAAAAAACAAAAAAAAGAAAAGCAACGAAGCACCGCCCCTGCGGTCGCCCTCCGCTGCCCCCTCCTTCATCTGCCATCGCGCTCCAAGCGGCGTCGCCTCGCCACCGCTGTTCACCGTCTACACTCCTACAGCCGTTGCAAGCCGCACACGCCTTGCACGTTCAACCACCGAGCCCTCCTCCGCGTGAAGTGGTCCATCTCCATCGACCACCATCATTCAAAGCCTTCACAATGCCACCATATCCTCAACCACGAGCGACGTCCTACCATCGCCTGGGCAGCCACCAGTGTCGCCACCTCCCTCCATTATCGCTTGGGGCGATGCTCCTCCTCATAACCGCGAGCGAGCCCTCGTCCTCCACAACAGCCGCATGCCATCGCCAACGCCTTCTCCATCGAGCACCGCCACTTTAGCCACGCCACCATCAATGCTCTTCCATCAACCTCCACCTGAAAAAGCCCCTCACAAACCATCGCTACCGCCCACTGCCTTGAAGCCTCTACGACACCGCAGAGCTCGCCTTCAGCATCGCCGCTTAGGGCGACGCCATCTCAGCACCGACCGCCTGGAAGAGAAGGAGGGTGGGCGACGCCCCCAAGCCCTCTTCCCTCCTTGACTTGAGAACGAGGATAGAACCCAGAAGAGACCTAGATTCTATTAAAAAATATTTGGGCAAATTACAATCAAGTCCCTGAAGATTTTATAAAATTGCAAAAATACCCCTGCTCCCCAGCCTGTCACGTGCATAGCACGCATACCGTGGGTAATTTGCACATTTCTCCCTACTTTTATTTCGTATAATTTCTTCCTGCAAGAACAATAACTATCTACATTTCAGTCCTAACTTCAGACATTATCTTTGCATGTGTTTTTAATTGAAATAAAAGTTTTTCTTGGTCAAAAAATTCTTGAAAAATTGTGTTATGCTCTTGATGTGCATATCTATCTAGCAAAAATTTTTCATTGCATTTTAATTTCATTTATTATTATTTAAAAATAAAAACATATCATTTTTTTTAAATTCAAAAATTCATAAAATTTTAATATTGCTAAAAAATTCTAAAAAAAATAGAGTAGTTTTATTTCATTATCATTTAATTTCTTTCTAAATTTCACGCATTAACTCTTATGAAACCCAAAAAATTAAAAATACTAAAAATCTTGTGAAAATCATAAAAATTCTACAAAAATCCAAAAATTATCATTTCAGTTCCAGTTTGTAGATATTTGCATATAGTCTGTCATAAAAATAATTGCCAGGAGTTTTAGGCGCTTAAAATATTTTTAAGTTGCAAATTACTTCAGGTTCTGCATTGTTTCTCATTTTTTATCACTGTTTGACTATTAGAAAAATAAAAAAATATTTGAAAATTATATAAAAATTCCCAAAAATATTTCAAAATATTTAAAATACAAAAATCTTTTCTCTGGATTTTTTGAGCATTTTTGATATAATTGAAAATTAAAAAAAGAGTTGGTGTGCATATTTCTTATTTTATGCTTATTGTTCGTTATTTGAAAATTAAAAAAAATGCAAAACTAAAATCACTAAAAATTTGAAAATAAGAAAAAAGAATAAAAAAATTATAAAAAATTAAAAAGAAAAAATTATTCACAAAAACCAAGGATAGTTTGCCTTTGAGATTTCCTTTTTCTTTTAATTGATTTTTTTGTCGATTAATTTAAGAACCCTATAGAATTGTAGCCTTCCTGAGTTTGATCCTACTTGCTATACAGGTAAATAAGTAGCAAAAATTTTTTAAAAAAATCGTTTGTTTGTAGCGGGATTTTTGGGGATAGCAACGACCATACTACTATTCATCAATTATCGATCCTCGAGATTTCTCGTGAACAACAAAATGGCGTCGTTGTCAGGGATATAAAATAAAAAAGTCAAAAATCAAAAATCCCAAATTTTCTGTACCAATAAATGAAGGACATGGTTAGATCCTCAAGCGCATAACGGAAGGGTGAGCGTCGTATCGAATACGACAAGGAGTGACTAGTCGCACTAGTTGCTCGATGTAGCGGAATTTAAAAAATTTTCTTACGACGAAACCACATGATCTAAGAACACTTCTCGGATCATTTCGTCTAAACCACAAACAAGAAATAGGATTACTGATGAACCTCAGTTTCATCATCTTTATTTCCCATAATTAACCCCCTTGCTTAAAAGTTTGTCAATAAATCCCTGTTAATGTCTAATAATTAACAGAGTCCTTAATAAATTAAAAACCTTAAAAAAATGGCAAAACAAAAATCATGGTATTTTTAGACTTAAAAATACCTTCAAAAATATTTCGGGCCCTTGTTTGATTTCATTTCCAGTTCTGGTCAACATGAAACTTGTAGATCTCGTCAAGATCTACAACTTTCATGTTTTGAGTTTTCTCAAATTCGGCCAATATGGCCCTCAAAAATCAGAAAAAACCTTCCCAATAATCTGATTGGGCCACGTGGCCCAATCTGGGGGCGCCACGTGGCCCGCCTCCCTTGTCTCCTCCGCCGCCATCCTCAACCGTTGGATCTCTCATTGGATCCAACGGCTCAGCTTTATCCACATCCGCCTCTTCTCCTAAGCCCTCAGATCTTCCCCACACTCCATCTACACCGCACGTCCCCGCCTCGCTCTCCATGCGCCACGTGTCAATGATTTCCACCATCAGATCGGCGTTTGGAGATGTAATCCCCACCTCCCGTTTCCGCTGCATCTTCAACCGCTCGATCTCCTATTCCTTCTCATCTAAGCCGTCCGCCAGCGCCGCATCCGCAGCTCGCCACGTGGCAGCGCCTGATCCCTTCGATTGCACTGCCCCATATTTGATCTTGGCCGCTGCTCCCACTTATTTCCCTCCACCGTTCGATAAACTTCCATATCTCATCACCACCCTCCGATGGCGCCTTGCTCTCGATTCGCCACGTGGCAGCTCCATCTGCCATCGATCGCTCCGTCCCCCGATCCGATCCACACCGTCACTTAACGCCAAATTATCAACCGTTGGATCTCCAGATCCAACGGTTGAGCTGCATCGTCAACCTCCCATCCGCCTCTTTCCCCACGATCACCACCTCGCGCGGAAGTCTCCCCCTTCCCATTATCGCCGACTTCTCCGACCACCTCTTCCCTCTCAAACCAACCCACGACCGAGCCCCGTCATCCCTCTACTCCGCGCATACCTCCACGACCCATAACTCCCTTCCAGTCGCCCCACTTTCGCCTCAAAAACCACGTCGAACACCACCATCTCCGACATTCGCCCCTTTAAATACTCCGCACCTCCCACTGTCTACGGCCGTCCACCTTTACGAGGAAGGGAGCCCAGCCCTCCTCCGCCTCCCCGTGACAGGGGGAGGCGGTGCGATTGAGCGAAGACGACTCCAATCCCGGTGAGACCCTCCTCCTTCAACGGCGGAGCTGCGGCGCCTCTTGGCGACCGCCCGAGCTGCACCAGGTGGCTAAAGGTGTTCAGCGAAGACCCGGGCATCAATCCCGATGTCCAGCCCAAGCCTCCGCTCCGCCCCATCGCAGGTAAGCCCCTTCTGAACTTCCTTTGATTTTTTATTTGATTTCCTCGACTTAATTAGGTCTGTCCGGCCATCCCCTCGCTCCGATGACCGCCCCATTAGCTCCGCTTCTGATCCCCCTTCATCGCGACACCCTCCGCTCACCGTCTTCTTCCTCCAAACCCTCGATCACTTCCGACCCACCTCCTTCGCCCTCGCGGCGGAGGAGCTCCGAGCTCTCCACCTTCTCCGTCCCCGATGAGCTCCCATCTTCATCCCACTTCGCACGCACACCACGATTGCATGCTTCGGATATCTACTAACTCTGCAGGTGTCCTAACTATTCAATGGCCGGAGAGCTCGCCGGGCCAACTTCGTCGAGGTCACCGTCGACATACGAGCTCCGACGGCTCACGCCAGAAGGACCATCGCATCGCCCGGGCTCTAAGCTTCATCGACGACCCTTCAGGAGCCTCGGGCGAGCTCCACCTGGCCCAGGAAGGAGCGGCGGAGCTGGAGCTCAGTCGCCGGAGTTTAGCTCCCGCCGCCAGCAACAGAAGAAGAAGGAGGAGCAGTGACCGTTGGATGCTCCGCCTCGGAGTTCATCCAACGGCCACTATGTGGCCACGTCGTCATTCAGATCCTCCTCCAGAGGCCGTTGGATGATCGATGATCCAACGGTCCAGATGGAGCCTCGCCATCACCTCCAGATGCCGTTGAATGAGCCTGATCCAAAGGCCTCGAGCTAGCCACGCGTCCTCACCAGGAGACAGCCGAACCTCGATGCCCGAGCCTCCAGGCTTGGTTCTTCCATGCCTTCTCCGAGCCTGCAATGAACCCCGAACCTGGCCGAAGCAGCGCCGAGCCTCCTAGCCATCCCGAGCCTAAGAAGCGCGTGCCTGGCACGTGTTTCACTGGGCTAATTGCAACGAGGTCCCGCCATCTTCTCCATATTGCACTCAAGTCCTCTTTCGCGTGCAGATCAGGTGCACAGTGGGTAAATTACATTGAAACCCTCGCGGGTTTTCCAAATTGCAAAAATACCCCTGTGCGCGTGGTCAAATTATAGGGAAGGTCCCGCTCCGTTGTTTATTTACTTTCTAGTCCCTCCCAGGGGCCTGTATGCAATTTTATTTTCATGTTTTCTTTCATTTATGCCCTTATCTTTGAGCTTGCATATCTTGAGCTACATAGCTCCAATCGAGTTGATTTCAGTTTCATTTCGAAGCCCGTTTGACGCACTTTCTCATGGCATGATCATTTCATATAATGGACACTTTAATGTTGACGTATTATTTTGATAGCTATGTGTCTCTTATTAGTTAATCCATGCTTTGTTCAAACTGAGTTTGTCATCTTAATAAATCTGGAATTGACTTGTTGTTGACTTTTGCTCATCATTTCGTACCTAGGGTATAATTGTGATTCTTTGCATGTGCATTCATTTGCATTATAAAAATTGATAAAAAAAAAATGCATGTTTATTTTTAATGCATTGTCTTGTTGTCTCTCTGCATGTTTTGACCTATATGCTTTATTTCAACACTTGCTTAAACAAACTTAAAACCGATCAATACGAGAGAGGCTCGTGTCCCTGAGTTCGACCTTGGTTCTTGCCAAGTAAATTAAATCACGATCACCTCATTTTGGTTTATCATCGTATATCTCTAAAAGAGGTGATCGCTTTGACGACCCGAAATCGGCCCGACTGCACCCGACATTTCCAAGTGCTAATTTAGCATTATTAAAGGGCCGATTTTGCGGTTCGTCAAATGGCGCCGTTGCCGGGGACACGGCTCATTTCTTTTATTTTTTGGATTTTTGTGTGTTTAATTTAGTGTTCTTTTTTATAGGTCAATTAACCACATATTTTGCATATAAAAATTTTTTCTTTCTTATTTGATATCTAACGATTGTTTCTGTGGCAGGGCCCTTGATGGATCAAGGAGGCAAGGAGCAGGACGTTCCCCGCTGCGAGGAGCCGCATGAGCATGCTTGGAGCAAAGGAGGAAGAAAAGAAAAAAAAATGTGTCTCGCATTTTTTAGATGCATTTATAATAATTCGTCTTCTACAGCGGTCTTCGATCGAAGACTCGCGTTTGTAATCGAACGATCATGGTTGTGTGGGGATCGTCCCCACTTGAGTGTCGACTTAGGATAGGCACGCGGCTCTCCGAGCTCTCTTTATTTTTACATGCTTGATCGTATGTAGGACACACTTTAAATATAGACGCACTTAATCTCGTATCACTTAGCTAAAATTAATGAAGATCAATCGCCGCTAATAGATGCATGATTAGGTGCGGCTTTTTTCGACTTGCATACATGTTGGATTTGATTCTTTAAAATGGCCCCAGTTTTTTTCGCGGATTTATCGTCAAAATCACTGCATGATTTCTCGCTTAGCCTAGATCGTGTTTTTCTTCATCGAATAAATGTTTTTCTCGGCTTTCATCTCCTAGATTGATCACCTAGGATTAATGGAAAATGGAATGAACGGTAGACGATGATTTTCTGATTAATGTGCTAACCTTAATTCAGTGACAATTTAAAATAAAATTGGGGCTGTTAATTGCAAGTCAACCAAAAATGGAGTAAAATTCGGTTTTGGGAGAGCAACACCCGCGCATACGCCTTGATTTTCAATTCACATTTTCTTCGCGTAATTATTTAACGTTTTATCACCAATAAAACAGACAAGATAATTAACCAACCTTGGTTTCATGTGTGAGTTGGTGAAACTAAGGGTTTGCTTGCTTGAATTGAGCCTTTGTTGCGACACACACCCTAGAACCTTAGTCCCTCCATTTTCATCTCCGAAGATTCAACCGCACATTGTGTAGATTCATTCCTCTTCTCTGTTCACCTTGGGTCCCTTCCAACATCAATTTCCATCTTTATACTTAGGCTAATCTCAGCCTAAGTATAGGGGGGACCCGAGCCCCCGTGATTTTTCTCAACTCATCTTTTCTTGCTTTTATACTTAGGTTATTTCTAACCTAAGTATAGGGGGAGCCCCACTTAGCTCCCGTATATTCTTCTATATTTAAATGGACCTATGTACTTGTAACATCTAGTGCTATGAGGACATAGCAAAGTTTAAGTATAGGGGGGTATACCGTATATACCGTATATTTACTTTAGCTATAATCTGAAAAATTTGAAAAATAAAAAACTTTTTGGCTAAGGTAAAATTCGTTGGACTAAGAGAACTCAAATAATTTCGCAGTTTTTTCGATATTATGTTACATTATTTTATAGAAATATTTTCGAAAATGATTTTTTTGAAAATGTTTTGAAAATTTTTATTCTTGTGTGACATGGTTTTCGAAAAGATTCGCCATCTCTTTTTCAAGGAAAGTTGAGTCTAACTTGTGTTTTAACTCTCTTATTAAAATCCATAAAAATCAGAAAACTCCTTTAGGAGCTATTAGTGACTACTAAGCCCGATTAAGAAAGCCGCGTTCAGTGAGGGTTCGCCCTTAGCAGATTGGATGGTTTAGAGGACATCGCGCAAGGCCCCGTCCTCAAGCAACGGGCTTCGGCCTGTACTTACATCCATACTGGCTGAATTGCGGATGCTCAATTGAGCTTAGGAAGTTCTAATATCTCTTGAAGTTAAAAAAAAGTGTCTTGTTTTTGAATGAAGAAGTTGGATTAGTCCTCTACACTTACACTTTCACCCAGGATCTGAATTGGTCAAGGAGACTTAGCTTTTAGAAGTCTTTGAGATTTTAGGTTAACCAGCCTTAGCCATCAGGGTCTTAGACTTAATCATCCACATTCCCCTAAGTATCTAGATCTGCATGCTATATTCCATGCTTAGTCTCAGACAGAAAGAATATGATCAGCACATCACATGCACAACTGCGGTTTTTGATGAGATGAGTCGATTTTTCACCTGAGGGATTGGGATGAGGAAGTCGAGTTTGGATTTGATCTAATGATGCTCGAGGATGGGATAAAATCTTTGGAGGCTTCATGAAACCTGAGTGTCAGCAATATTAGCCAGTATGAGAACTTGGTTCTTATACTATTCTCTTGACATTGACCTAAGTGCCTGGGTGTGAAAAATAAATAAAAAAATGTTGATCAGTGTGCGCCAACTCTTGGTAAAAGCAGTGGAGCTAGCCACCAATTATACAAGTCAATGAAATTCAAAGAAAAGCTCTCATTCCACCAAAGTCAAATATCAAAGAGCTTCCACCAAAGGCGAGCGCTCCCAAACTTTTCAAAGTGTCCACTTGGACCACCGCTATTAGGACCAGGAGTCGGGCTTGCACCAAAAAAGGGCTCTGCATCGTAAATGCTACAAGTCTGGGTGTCGAAGGTACGATAGGTACTCAAAAGAGACACACCCCGGTGTACTCCCAGGAAAACAAGTGCAGACGGCTCCAACTTCTCTTGACGGACGCACTGATCAACACCAAAAAAATGTGTTGCGTAAAAAGGCACTAGAGAGAATCCTTGTTCCAATGAGAGGGAGAGAAGAATTGACACAATCCCATGCCCTCCATTTCTGGCCTGCCATCTACATTTTCTAAGTCTGACAACTAAAGAGACGGTGGACTGAATGCAAGATTTGATTTATTCCCTAGTGCTGAGGATTGGGTCCTTAGGAGATTTTCTCGAACCAAGATTTTGGGTGACAAATTGACTCTACTCTCAGAATTGCAGTCAACACTAAACTCATATCCTTTAGTTTATATGTACATCAGAGAGAGTCTAGAAAAATAGAGGAATTGGAAGCCTCTTGATTAAGGCTGGGTTGAACTCTAGAATTTTGGATCTCTGAAGCCGAGTCGACTTGATCAGATTGGATCCGGTATTCACATGCACAAGGGGGTTAATCCAACTTAGTCATTCTTTTTGATGCTCGAGGACGAGCATAGTTTAAGTATAGGGGGGTGATGAACCTCAGTTTCATCATCTTTATTTCCCATAATTAACCCCCTTGCTTAAAAGTTTGTCAATAAATCCCTGTTAATGTCTAATAATTAACAGAGTCCTTAATAAATTAAAAACCTTAAAAAAAATGGCAAAACAAAAATCATGGTATTTTTAGACTTAAAAATACCTTAAAAAATATTTTGGGCCCTTGTTTGATTTCATTTCCAGTTCTGGTCAACATGAAACTTGTAGATCTCGTCAAGATCTACAACTTTCATGTTTTGAGTTTTCTCAAATTCGGCCAATATGGCCCTCAAAAATCAGAAAAAACCTTCCCAATAATCTGATTGGGCCACGTGGCCCAATCTGGGGGCGCCACGTGGCCCGCCTCCCCTGTCTCCTCCGCCGCCATCCTCAACCGTTGGATCTCTCATTGGATCCAACGGCTCAGCTTTATCCACATCCGCCTCTTCTCCTAAGCCCTCAGATCTTCCCCACACTCCATCTACACCGCACGTCCCCGCCTCGCTCTCCATGTGCCACGTGTCAATGATTTCCACCATCAGATCGGCGTTTGGAGATGTAATCCCCACCTCCCGTTTCCGCTGCATCTTCAACCGCTCGATCTCCTCTTCCTTCTCATCTAAGCCTTCCGCCAGCGCCGCATCCGCAGCTCGCCACGTGGCAGCGCTTGATCCCTTCGATTGCACTGCCCCAGATTTGATCTTGGCCGCTGCTCCCACTTATTTCCCTCTGCCGTTCGATAAACTTCCATCTCTCATCACCACCCTCCGATGGCGCCTCGCTCTCGATTCGCCACGTGGCAGCTCCATCTGCCATCGATCGCTCCGTCCCCCGATCCGATCCACACCGTCACTTAACGCCCAATTATCAACCGTTGGATCTCCAGATCCAACGGTTGAGCTGCATCGTCAACCTCCCGTCCGCCTCTTTCCCCACGATCACCACCTGGCGCGGAAGTCTCCCCTTCCCATTATCGCCGACTTCTCCGACCACCTCTTCCCTCTCAAACCAACCCACGACCGAGCCCCGTCATCCCTCTACTCCGCGCATATCTCCACGACCCATAACTCCCTTCCAGTCGCCCCACTTTCGCCTCAAAAACCACGTCGAACACCACCATATCCGACATTCGCCCCTTCAAATACTCCGCACCTCCCACTGTCTACGGTCGTCCACCTTTATGAGGAAGGGAGCCCAGCCTTCCTCCGCCTCCCCGTGACAGGGGGAGGCGGTGCGATTGAGCGAAGACGACTCCAATCCCGGTGAGACCCTCCACCTTCGACGGCGGAGCTGCGGCGCCTCTTGGCGACCGCCCGAGCTGCACCTGGTGGCTAAAGGTGTTCAGCGAAGACCCGGGCATCGATCCCGATGTCCAGCCCAAGCCTCTGATCCGCCCCATCGCAGGTAAGCCCCTCTGAACTTCCTTTGATTTTTTATTTGATTTCCTCGACTTAATTAGGTCTGTCCGGCCATCCCCTCGCTCCGATGACCACCCCATTAGCTCCGCCTTTGATCCCCCTTCAACGCGACACCCTCCGCTCACCGTCTTCTTCCTCCAAACCCTCGATCACTTCCGACCCACCTCCTCCGCCCTCGCGGCGGAGGAGCTCCGAGCTCTCCACCTTCTCCGTCCTCGATGAGCTCCCATCTTCATCCCACTTCGCACGCACACCACGATTGCATGCTTCGGCTATCTACTAACTCTGCAGGTGTCCTAACTATTCAATGGCCGGAGAGCTCGCCGGGCCAACTTCGTCGAGGTCGCCGTCGACATACGAGCTCCGACGGCTCACGCCAGAAGGACCATCGCATCGCCCGGGCTCTAAGCTTCATCGACGACCCTTCAGGAGCCTCGGGCGAGCTCCACCTGGCCCAGGAAGGAGCGGCGGAGCTAGAGCTCAGTCGCCGGAGTTTAGCTCCTGCCGCCAGCAACAAAAGAAGAAGGAGGAGCAGTGACCGTTGGATGCTCCGCCTCGGAGTTCATCCAACGGCCACTATGCGGCCACGTCGTCATTCAGATCCTCCTCCAGAGGCCGTTGGATGATCGATGATCCAACGGTCCAGATGGAGCCGCGCCATCACCTCCAGATGCCGTTGGATGAGCCTGATCCAAAGGCCTCGAGCTAGCCACGCGTCCTCACCAGGAGACAGCCGAACCTCGATGGCCGAGCCTCCAGGCTTGGTTCTTCCATGCCTTCTCCGAGCCTGCAATGAACCCCGAACCTGGCCGAAGCAGCGCCGAGCCTCCTAGCCATCCCGAGCCTAAGAAGCGCGTGCCTGGCATGTGTTTCACTGGGCTAATTGCAACGAGGTCCCGCCATCGTCTCCATATTGCACTCAGGTCCTCTTTCACGTGCAGATCAGGTGCACAGTGGGTAAATTACATTGAAACCCTCGTGGGTTTTCCAAATTGCAAAAATACCCCTGTGCGCGTGGTCAAATTACAGGGAAGGTCCCGCTCCTTTGTTTATTTACTTTCTAGTCCCTCCCAGGGGCCTGTATGCAATTTTATTTTCATGTTTTCTTTCATTTATGCCCTTATCTTTGAGCTTGCATATCTTGAGCTACATAGCTCCAATCGAGTTGATTTCAGTTTCATTTCGAAGCCCGTTTGACGCACTTTCTCATGGCATGATCATTTCATATAATGGACACTTTAATGTTGACGTATTATTTTGATAGCTATGTGTCTCTTATTAGTTAATCCATGCTTTGTTCAAACTGAGTTTGTCATCTTAATAAATCTGGAACTGACTTGTTGTTGACTTTTTCTCATCATTTCGTACCTAGGGTATAATTGTGATTCTTTGCATGTGCATTCATTTGCATTATAAAAATTGATTAAAAAAAATGCATGTTTATTTTTAATGCATTGTCTTGTTGTCTCTCTGCATGTTTTGACCTATATGCTTTATTTCAACACTTGCTTAAACAAACTTAAAACCGATCAATACGAGAGAGGCTCGTGTCCCTGAGTTCGACCTTGGTTTCTTGCCAAGTAAATTAAATCACGATCACCTCATTTTGGTTTATCATCGTATATCTCTAAAAGAGGTGATCGCTTTGACGACCCGAAATCGGCCCGACTGCACCGACATTTCCAAGTGCTAATTTAGCATTATTAAAGGGCCGATTTTGCGGTTCGTCAATTACCTCTTGAAGCGTGCTTGCGATCGAGTCTCTAAACGAAGAGACCTCCTGTCTCAAGTCCGATCCGACGGAGGAGACGCTTGCGAGCGCGGGGATGAACCGTGTACTTCTCGCAATCCATGTTGATGATCCAAGCAGCGGATCTCCTGATCTCGACACACGAGATCCGACATCTTCTTCACGAGCGAGGCACACCGAAGGAGACGGAGATCCACGAGCAGAAGAACGGGCAGCATAACGACGATGCCGCGGCGATGGAGAACCTCTCTTAGGTCATCCATGGTGGACGGCCACATGACAGGGAGAGAGAGAGGGCTGTCGAGTAGAGAGAAAAGAGAGAGAGAGAGATGCTTCTCAAGCATTGTGTGTAAAGAGAGAGCATGAGTATGCCTCTCTATTTATAGGGTTTTGGGATCCATTGATCTCAATCCATGGGACATATAAACTCAATGGATGAGATTGATTTATGTCAATCCAATGGTCAAGATTGTTGTTGGTAAAACCAACATATTTAGGTTAAAATATATTTGACAAAATCAAATATAAATTAGTCCCAAATCAAACCAATAAATAATGAGAGAATGTGCATGGAGATTTCATCTCCATGCACCTTCCATGTGGACGGCCACACATTCCTATTAGGAATGATGTGCCGCCCACTCTTTCCATAGGGAGAGCAATCTCATGATAATTCATGAGATTGCATATCTCCATGGAAATCTCTCTTTATTTATTTGCAACAAATTTGTTGGGTTTTATTCTTCAAAAATAATTCACAATTATATTTGAGAATATTGCAATCTTGCCATAGAAAAATTGTGAATCATATTCCCATCCCAAAACAACATATAATTTACATTATCAATTAATTACACAATGTGTATCCAATACACATAATAATTAATCAACACATATAAATTATAATTAGCTCTCTCTAATACATTATAAATCACATTTATAATATATTATGAATAATTGGATATTTTTATCCACATTATTCTTATCCATAACAATTAAATCACATTTATTTATATTGGATAACTTATTCTCATGTACTCAAATAATATGAATCACATTCACATTATTTACATCTTTGATAATCAAATCACATTTAATTATCTAAGATAACTCTCCTTATAATATGAATCAAATTCATATTATTCATGATAATTAAAGCACATTTATATATCCATTTTCTCAATGCTCGGATACATATATCAACAACAGAATTATCCATGAACTCTTTCAAGGATAATGCGCTTTCTCCGCGAATACTTGGAGATAAGGACAGGACGATTGTATTGTTCCACGTATAGTGACATGGATATTGAGATCATATCTCAAATCCAGATCGCGGGCCTCCCATAGATGCTTGATTAAATCAAGACCGCAAATCTAATCTTCTCATTGCATCTGAATCACATTCAGATCAATGTCCAACATTTGGACTAAGATCAGATTACTTCTCTACTGAGAGGAGTCACTAAAATCCAGACCCGTTTCATCATTCCCTAGGAATGGAAGCGTCATGGTTATACAATCGTTTATGATCACATCACCCTCATGTATTCCTAATACCTGTACATCCTGCATATTGGAAGACTCAGAATAAACCCGAAGTATTTACATCAACTTTACATTGTCTACTTCAAGGTTCTATCAGTAAGTTTCTCATTTGATCATTGGGAGTCGGTATCGATCATATACTTTCCAAAAGCATATATCATACCTAGGTCTTGATCATATACTTTCCAAAAGTATATATCAAACCTAAAAATTCAGTCAATCTTCCAAAGTGAGACGACCATGCGCATGGAATTTGATTCTTCCTAATATCTCATGAGTGAGCTCATGTCTTCCGGTTCAGTAATTGAACCTGTATGATCCCGTTGAGTGATCGTATTACTCATATGCCCTTATATGCACACCAGCGCGCTGGTGTATAGACCTTGATTAGGTCATCAACCTATTGGTCTGCCAAATGTACATACTCAAACATATAGTAACACATCTGTCTCCGGTCAGAGGATGTGTGCCTGTATCATGACAGCATACGATATAGGACTTTGGTTATCTCGATCTCGTTAAGTCAACTCTTTGACCTAACTCATCTGACAACTCCGAATCTCTATTCCTATGCAGAGGACCTGCATCAAGAGGTCGGTCAGATATACGCCTAACTGAGAAAGGATTGCCATCTTTTACTCAGGCTGGATATTCTCTCTTAACAATCATTTGATGGTGCTTGATGAGTCCTCAATCTAACTCATTAGATGTTCATCCAAGCACCAGCATCTATGATTCAATATTTGAATAAACAACTGTATGATCATCAAGATGGCCATGGTACATAACCCTAATTGTACTAAGGGACCTATTATGCAAATTATGTATTCTTCATTTCAGATCAAGGAATGATATTTGCAATAACATTTATTGCATAATGGCTCGCCGTGGGCTCGCATGTCCAACAATCTCCCACTAGCCCAAAGAGCCATTTAATGGGCTAATCATTTAAACCCACACTCATGTGACAATCATAGGCTATTTAGAAAAATAGCTAGGTAAGTTGATCAGTCACTCTGTTCCGAAGAGACTAGGCCAAGTCCTTTTACGACACTTGCATATCCCCAGTAACAATGCTCGCATCTAATGCGAATGTTGCATCTCATGCAACCAATACTCAATTTTGTTAAAGATATTATATGGTCCTTGACACTGTAGCTTAGTAATTTGTTATAACCAGTATTTCCATAATCCTTATGAGAATACCTTTATCCATGGAGATCACTATCTCTGAAGGTATCTAAAGTTAAGACCTTTTAGATCATTATCTATAATGTCTTAAGTAATTGAAGATAAGACTTTGAGATCACTATCTAAAAATCTTATCATCTATGAAGATTTTGTTATTACTGCAATCAAGTGTTTTATCTCCACAGTAGGATTAGTAACAGTTTACTACTCCCACTGCATGGCGGATGATGAATACCTATTCATCACTCTTTATTCTATTATTTTAGCTACAAAAACCTATGCAAATGCATGTAGATATGTGTAAATAGGACTTTTTAGCAAAAGCATGCATGTGTGTAAATATAGATAATTAGCATGTTTTTGTGCAAAAATAAAAGAATAAAGAAGAAAAAGAAAAAAAAGAGGGAAATATTTAGAATAAATATTGAGCAACCTAACCCAAGGGAGGGCTCAGCATGGGCCTGACCGCATAAAAGCCACAAGTAGAGGGAGATAGGGGCTCACATGTATATACTTATGTAAATAAATAAATAAATATTTTCCTCAACCAAAAATATATTTGTATATATTTTGTATCTATTTAAAAGCTATAAAAAAAAACAAAATAAAAAAATTAAAAATCAAAAATCCAAAAAGAACCCTTCATCATGTACATGGTCCATCAACCTTGTCTATTCCACCTTGTAAATCACCTAATTTATTTTCAAATCTTTTTGTAAATATTCCTTTTTTATGTTTTGTAAATAAATAAAATAAAAAGAATTAAAACAAAAATCAAATAAAAATTGCAAAATTAAAAATACAAAAATACCTTGTATATATATACCATGTATATAAGTGTAAATAAATAATTATTTAACCTATGTATATAAATAATAAAAATAGCCTTTTATTCCTAATTTTATCCTATAAATAAATAAAATATAAAATGGGAATAAAAATGTACAAAAATAATTAATTAAAAATCAAAATCAAAAATCCAACATAGTGTACATATACCTATATATACCTATAATGTATATACCATATTTTAATTTCCAAAAATTAATTAAAAATCACAAAAAATAGAAAAAATCAAAACAAACAATTTTTGTGTTTTAACTTTTTGAAAATTCGGCCCTTTAAGGCCTCAAAAAAATCAAATAAAAATAAAATAATTGGCGGCCTCTGATTGGTCCACGGGGGAATGTTGACCCCCGGTCAACACCACCCCCAGGACCACCAGAGGCGCGGATCTTATTTTTGACCCGATATCTCCCAATTTTCTCTACCAGATCCGACCGCCAAATTGCCGAACCCCGGGTTCGGATTGTGCCCCTTGCATCCGACATGCTCGCCGGAGCTGCTGCCTCGAGATCCGCGCTTCAATGCGCCCTACCCGTCACCTTCTTCTCGGACCTTCACGCGTATATAGGTCCAGCTCCGCCGCGCTTTTCAAGCATCTTTGGCCACCCACTCCCTTTCCTGTGAGCTCCACTGAGACAAGCGAGGTGACAGCTCGCCCCCACCGGTGTTGCAGCGAGGAGAAGGAGCCGGACCATCGATCCGGCCGCGTATCGCCGCCGTGCTCCGACCATCGTCCGGAGCTCGAGCCTCGGGAGGTGACGGCCCTTGAGGCAAGGACCAGGAGCAAGAGCAGCTCCACCCCAGTCTACAGCATCCATCAGGTACCTCTAGTTCCTACCCATTTAGAGTAATTTTCGATTTCGCCCAAATCGACCCATTGCTGTGTTCCGTTGATTCCGACTGCCACGCTCTATATCTCGATCATCGGACCATCTCATCACCTCCGCCGTGTCCCCACGCACCTTCTACGCCCGCTCATCCAACCCAGCTCGCCCCGGAGCTGGGATTCGAGTTCCATCGCCTCCGCCTCGCCGGAGCTCGTCCGCCCCACAGCACCGATCACTTTCACCCCGCTTACTTGGGTCGAGGCATTTTGCCCTCGACCCGCGGAGCTTCTTGTCCACTTTGCAGGTCCAAAGGAGGTGTCTGAGCCTCCTGTCCATTCAGACCAGAGCTTCACGCCGCCAGGCCTCGCCGGAGCCCCTCCCGGGCTCGGTTGGGCCATCGGCCATCGTCATCAGCTGCGGGACAGTGTCGCGGAGCTTCTCCGATCATTTGCAGCAGCTGAGGAGGACCGGAGTGCACACAGGAGGTCGGCGAACTTCGCCGGCGACGAGTTCTTCCTCCATCTTCCCGAACCGTCCGATGACACCCTCGCTCCAGTTCTGATCGTGAGCGTCCATCTGATGAGGAGCCGTAGCCGTTGATCCACCCGAGGAGCGCATCAGGACCGTTGCAGTCAGAGGAGAGAGGCCCGGAGCCCAGCACCACTCGATCTTCCACGTGGGCTTCTCTCGACCGTTGATCAGAGCCGAAGAGGAGAAGGAGAGAGGCGCAGCACATCCGGACCGTCCAGCCTACACGTGGCGCCCATCCGATCGTCGGCTAATAAAGGGGTAAATATCGTAGGGCCCCCTCTTAGTTTGTCATTTACTTTTTAGTCTTGTAAATATTTTTAGAAACTTTTTATCGTAGGGTAATTTGCAGTAGGGACCTTGTGGTTTGAGTTTATTGCATGTATGCCCCTGTTTGTATGTGAACACGTGCTTCGACACGTGCTTGTTGGGCTTTTTACATCTTTAGCCCTGTAGATCTGGAATGTTATGAATTGAAAGAATATTTTTGAGTTATTGCATTTATACCCCTGTGAGCATTGTTTATGCGCATGTGCGTTATTTCTTGGGCTTTTTGCACCTATACCCCTGGGCTTTTGATACGAGTTATCAAATAGCCCTAGGATTGGGTTTTTCTTGCGATTTGGTCCCTGTGTGCCCCAGCCACGCGCGACGCGCGTGACTTGCTGGGTAATTTGCACCAGCGGCCCCCAGGTCTCGGGTATTTGCACATTGGTCCTTGTGCATAGTGCCCTCTTGTTTATTTTTGAATAAATAGCAAACCACCTCCAAATCTAATGAAATTTCGACACATGGCTCCTGCCATGGTGTAGTAATTTCTGTGATTTTTGAGGACATTTTTGTTTTCATTTATTATTTTTAAAAATTCAAAAACCTTCTTTTTATTCACTGTCTAACTTTAAAAATACCAAAAAAATATAAAAACACCTTTAAAAATTCTAAAAAAAATTAGGTAGTGTTGTTTGCTTCCTGTTTGATTTTCCAGCCTATTTTGGTGATTTTTCATCACTTAAAAACCCTAAAAATTGAAAAACCCTCAAAAACTCATAAAAAATATAAAAATTAATTTAAAAATCCAAAAATAATAAATAGGGTGCCTAAATTTTCCTTATTCTTCATAGTTTACAGGAAAATTACCTTCAGGGCCTTGTGGAACTCTTAAATATTTTATTTTTGAGTTCTTAGCCTTGCTGGACAGTGTCCTTCTTTTTTAGCACTTTTTGATTTTTAATAAATAATTTAACCATTAGAAAATTGTCAAAAATTCACCAAAAACAGTAAAAAACCTAAAAAACATAAAAATCAATTTTCTGGAATTTTTGCTTGATTTTTGGAGTGTTTAATAAATTGCTTAAGTTGCCTTGTATTTACTTTCTTTTATTTTTCTTATCTTTTAAAAATCCAAAAAAATATAAAAATTAACAAAAACCCATAAAAAAGCATTTTATTCTCTTTTATTTCTTTTTACACTACTTCGTAGGCTTGCGAGCCAACCCGTGCTCCTTGAGTTCGACCCTGGGAGCTATACCAGGTTAATCACATAGCTAGGTCCGCACTTCGTGTTTTGATTTCTTATTTGTCTCGTGGACCAATATTTTTCTTGATACACCTTCACTGAGATCCGGGTCGCAACGACCCTTGTTTTATATATCCACTCGGGTCTTAGTGGGTCACCGGGTGCTATCAGAATGGCGCCGTTGCCGGGGAGCACGGCTTAGTAGTGTTTTTCGGCTTTTGTTTTTCATTTTTGTTTTCGCGGTTTTTCGCGGCTCTTCGGAGCTCGCGGCTTTTCGCGGCTTTGGTATTTAGTTCTATTTTGATTTCTTTTTGTTTTATTTTAATTTTCTTTTATTTTTGTTTTTGTTTTTATTTTGTGTGATTATTTTATTTTATTTTCATTTTTGCATATATACCCTTCTTTTATTTTCATTTATTGATTAATTATTTTATTGGTCTGACCACCTGTTTTTCTCTTCTTGCGAGGGCCCGAGGACCGCGGAGGCGACTTTCGAGGAGCCGGTGCAGCCGCGGCTTTCGGAGGCGGCTTTTCTCTCGACGAAGCCGCAGGAGAGAGTGAGAGGAGAGAGCTGAGTGGTGTGAGGCATTAGGGTAGTTTCTTTTATTTTATTCATTATTATTGTGTTGTAATAATACAGGGACAGACTCTTAGACTGCTTAGACTCTTAGAACCGTAGCGGGTCTGTTTCGCCGAGCACCGGCGTGCTCGGGGGACCCATTAGGACTCGCGGCTTTTTACGCGGCTTTTCTCGCGGTTTTCTTTTTATTTCTTACTGTCATTTGACGGCTTTTTCGCAGTTTTCACCGAGCCCCTAGACTTAGGATTTTCTGTTGATTGTGACGTAGGACTCTTAAGGCCCAACACCTAATAGACTATCTGTTCCTATAGAACGTAATTGGACCTTAATAAAAATCACCAAAAAAGGTTAGTTTGATCTGATTCGAGACCACGTGCCGTTAGGAGTCACATACAGCGCTGGCAGGACCCGTCGTGGCGGGCACCGAGTGACTCCCGAGATCGGACTCCGGACTTGATTCGGTCGACTAGCTACCGTTCTTCACGATCAGTAGAAATTGCTTGTTTAGGACTCGGTTTTTATCGTGCATCATTTAGATTAGTTTACTTCCTGTCTTTATTTTATGCGCGGATCACTTTGCATGTAGAGTGCTGGCGGCAGGTACGCATCCCTTACTCAGCATGCATCATTGATTTCACGTGCATCGGCTTTTTCGACTTCTCCCCCCCGTTTTTGGACTTAACAACCAGGAGAAACCGAAAAATTCGTTAGGCGTTTTTTGTTTTCTTGAAAAATACATAAAAAGTGAAACCATAAAATTGGGACTGCTAAAATTATTGATCTTAAAACCCGCTCACCCTAAAATTTTGTCTTGGGGAGAGCAACCCCCTCATTGATTGGTTTGCTTGTGCGAGAGAGTGACCCCGAACACTAGGTAGAGCCCCCCGACGCGAAACCCGGCTGATTACCGACTTTTCTGTGCGGGCCAGTCGACTGGGTTAGCGGCGGATATCCCAACAGGTCACCGTAATCGCTCTGCTATCTTGATTGTTCACCTAATAAAATAGACAAGATAATTGACCGAACTTTCACGGTCTTCAGCTCGTGTTGAGTAGGTGAACTGGGGGTTTGTTTTCTGATCTTTAATTTTTCCAGATCTCATCCGCCTTACTCGCCAGATCAAGATGATGGGTAGACGGTCTCTTAGGCAGCCTTTGGTTGCACCGCTTTCGGGCGCGTCTACCACATCATCTAGGTTGGCTCGCGAGAGCTCAGACCTGCTCTCCGAGCCCGAGTATGATTCCGCCCTGTTCCCCCTCGACCCCCTTTCTGACCGACCTGAGAGATATGAGCCCGAGGAGAGACTTATCCATTTGACAGCACCTGAGTTGGGCTCATTTGGTTTTGCAGACGTCGCGATGGCCGGCAGTTCTGATGATCACTCCCGCAGACCCGAGCACTTCGTATTGGACCAGGGAGCGATCAACTCCACCCTGATCGCACAGTTAGAGACAGTTCAGCAGCAGCTCCGCGATCAGGGAGCTTTTATGATAGAGATGAGGCGCGAGATGGAGAGGCTCCGAGCAGAGAGAGATGCACAGAGCGAGCCCGAGGACCCCGATGAGGCACAGGCACGTGCCGCAGCAGCAGCAGCAGCAGCCGCGGCCGCCGCCGCAGCGGCAGCAGCCGCAGGAGGAGCAGGACCACCGAGACCGATGAGGGATTTACACAATCCCGGCTCTACACTGATGCACCACTGGGTGGTGGTTCCAGCTATCGTGGGGGACTTCAAGTTCCCCCCGAACACCTTGCAGATGCTTCCGAGGTTTCACGGACTGGCTACAGAGGAGCCCCATCTGCACCTACAGGAGTTTCTGATGATCTGCAGTACTGTCCACGACAGGCACGTGGACCAGGATACCATACGGATGATTGCTTTTCCGTTCTCCCTCGCAGATAGAGCAGCCACCTGGCTGAAACACTTGGGGAGATTTGTGTACACCTGGGAGCAGCTCCGCACCGAGTACTTGAACAAGTACTATCCACTCGGGCGGACGAACGCAGCGAGGGCCCTGATCAGCAACTTCTCCATGTTTCCCAACGAGCAGTTCCACGAGGCTTGGGAGAGGTTCAGGGAGCTCCTTGACAGATGCCCACACCATGATATCACGAAGCCGAACCTAGTTCAGAGCTTCTTCAGTGGGTTGTCACCAGAGCTACAGGGCCTGGTGAATGCTTCTTGTGGCGGGTCCTACTTCGCCAAGGACCACGACCAGGTCTGGGCGATATTCGAGGAGATGGCGGAGAACTACATGGTTATGTCTCAGACCCGCCTATACACACAGAAGACCCAGCCACTTCAGCCAGGACCCGTGCAGTACCAGAGGATAGCACGGGTCAATGCAGGTCCTTCCAGTTCGTCGGCAGCAGCAGCAGCAGCACAGGCAGAGTCTTCAGCTGCAGACATGGGCATCATATCCGAGAAGCTGGACCGCATGGAGCTTATTGAGAAGAAGCAGTGCCAGAGCATAGCACAGATGGATCAGATGGCACAGGTCTTGAGCGACCTGAAGACACAGATCATGTGTCTCCAGGAGACACAGACGGCTTCTCAGCCCCGTCTTCAGTCGCGAGGCGACTCCGGCAGCAGCAGCAGCTTGTCCCAGCGCTCCAGCGCCCCAGCGCAGCCTAGACAGGTTCATCTTGTACAGGCGGAGCCGTACCAGCAGCCGCAGCCCACTTACCAGTCCCCACCATCTCCAGAGATGCAGATGGTGGTCTACCAGCCGGACCAGCCATTGGCAGTACTTCCCCCAGCCCCCTTGGATGCAGAGCCGTTGATGGATGTCAACGGGATCTGGTACGACCGTCCCCAGCCTGGGATCCGACGAGACCATCCCGGATTCAGGTGGGGGAGTGGTGGTGCCCAGCCCCAGCAGCAGCCGTCAGCACAGGGAGGGCAGTACTCCCATCAGAGAGACCAGCACCAGCAGCCGCAGCAGCCCCTAGTGTACCACCAGCAGCAGTCCTATGGTCCTCGTCCCTATCAGCAGGGACAGTATGGGAGGCGTGAGCAGCAGGCTCACCCGGGATACCAGCACCAGCAGCACCCTCCGTCCTACCCCTCTCAGCCACAGCAGTACCAGCAGTCTCACCCACAGAGAGGCTACCCGTCGGGCTCACATGAGAGCCCCGCCATGGATGACATCGCCCGCCTCCTCACGGACCAGCAGGCGACCTTCAGACGGGAGATGGATGAGTTCCGCCAGGAGTTGCGGGACTTGGTGAGAGGGAAGGCCGCCATACCTGCCCAGATAGAGCCGAACCCGAACAATCTCAAGAGGAAGCCTGAGCAGGTAGTACTTGATGAGTTTACCACTCCTAGTGATCCATTTGATGATACTTCGTCAGATCTGTTTGATGTTGATTTTGCTACACTTAGGAGCGGTAGGACCCCAGCCGGCGGCGGCGCCTCAGCTGAGCACCATCCAGAGGCGCCCCAGGAGGAGGAGAGCGGTACTGAGGCCGCTCCAGTCGATGACGGTGGTACTGAGGCCACCGAGGATGCTGATCCCACCGGCGGTACTGAGGCCGCCACTTCACCAGATTCAGGAGGTGGTACTGATGCCACCCCAGCAGTAGCCGAGCCAGCCCGCGGTACTGATGCCGCGAGACGTCTATCTTCGCCAGCAGCAGCAGAGCAGCCCATCCGTGGTGGTACTGAGACCACCAGTGTTTGTAGAGACAGTGTTGTTTTTCCTCGTGGTTATGTATCTCCGGATTCTGTGAATAATAAAGGAAAAGGTTTACATTCTTTCGGTCCCACTGTGGTGCATGATGTATGTGGTGATCCGGTCCTCGAACCGCGTAGATCTTTTCCTAGTCCTTCATCTGAGAAGGACCCAGTGGTCCCCTTCCCTAGAGCCCTTCAGATGGGGAAGGGGAAGAAAAATGATTCAAAAAAGAGAGAGTTTGAGGAGTTCAGCCAGAGCATGATTGATCGCTTCCATATCCAGCTGACCCTCCAGGAGGCTTTGCAGCACATCCCCCTTCTCCAGAGATCTTTGAGAGAGAGGACTACAGTTAGGAGAAGGAGGAGGAACCACACTTCAGAGATACATGTGCTGACCAAAGCCACGTGCTTTGCGATTCAGAACCGTCTGCCGGCCAAGAGATCAGATGCAGGGGCCCCGTATGTTAGTTGCCAGATCAGAGAGCAGAGGTTCGACCGTACTCTTCTGGATAGCGGATCGTCTATCAACCTCCTTCCGGCAGCCCTTCTCGACCACTTCGAGTTGGGCACTCTTCGACGGAGCAGGACAGTCCTTCAGTTCGCTGATCGATCTGTCAAGAGGCCGAAGGGGTTGTTGCGAGATGTTATCGTCACGATTCAGGGTTTGCAATTCCCCGTGGACTTCGTAGTGTTGGACATGGAGGTCCCTGAGTCAGTGACCGATACCCCCATCATCCTTGGTCGTCCGTTCTTGGCCACAGCCAAGGCGGTGACTGATCATGATAGCGGGAAGGTGTACTTTCGCGTCCAGGGCGAGAGTATACAAATAGAGACGGTCGAGGACTACAGAGTCAGATCCAGATCCCGCTCAGATGCCAGTACCGACTCAGAGTAGCTGACAGACGCAGAGGCAGACATCCACCAGGACTGTGATTTCGTGATCACAGACGATGAGGCAGCTTGGGCAGACCTTGAGGCACAGACTACCCTCTCACTTTCAGACACAGCTGAGGCAGAGATGATAGGAGAGGAGAGTCTGGAGAGCACAGACCTGGTTCAGGATACTATTACGGTAGCAGAGCCGGTTCTCGATCGCAGCACAGTGTTTTGTGATGGTGGTGCTGATGCCACCTTGTCTTCCGGTGGTACTGATGCCACCGAGTCTGATGCAGATCCCTCGGACACAGAGTCTGATTGGGCCGATTGTTATGATCATATGCCAGACCTGAGTTCACCTGAGCCTACAGAGGAGGAGGTAGAGGCAGAGCAGAGCAGAGACAGTGCAGTTGAGCCGCCTTCTCCCGACCCAGTTTGCGAGAGTACACTTACACTTTCCCAGGCAGATTTGGCCGAGCTTGCAGCGTTCACTCAGTTTCTTCCACAGCCAGATTTGCCAGCACCCAGCATACCAGAGCTGAGGCCGCTCCCTACTTCGCTGAAGTATCGATTCCTTGCGGGCGATCCTGAGATGTACCCAGTCATCATCTCCGCTGAGTTGACTGGAGAGCAGGAATCCCGTCTGATGGGGGTTCTTGAAAAGAACCGCAAGGCGATCGGATGGAGCGTAGCAGATCTCCATGGGATTAGTCCATCAGTTTGCTCCCACCACATCTACCTAGAGGATGGGGCGAAGCCGTCGCGTGAGTTCCAGCGGCGTCTGAACCCCAACCTGAGAGAGGTCGTCATGAAGGAGATATCGAAGTGGTGGGGTGCAGGTTTCATTTATCCCATTTCCGACTCCAAGTGGGTCAGCCCCTTGCATGTGGTGCCCAAGAAGACGGGCATCACGACTGTGATCAGTGAGTCGGGAGAGGAGATTGCTACACGGGTACCCACCTCTTGGAGGGTTTGTGTTGACTACAGGAGACTCAACCAAGCCACCAAGAAGGACCATTTCCCCCTGCCATTTATTGACCAGATCATTGAGAGACTGGCAGGGAAGAGCCATTATTGCTTCCTGGATGGGTACTCAGGCTACAACCAAGTGGCCATCGCTCCTGAGGATCAGGAGAAGACCACCTTTACCTGTCCCTTTGGCACATACGCTTTTCGACGCATGCCATTTGGGCTATGCAACGCCCCTGCGACTTTTCAGAGGTGCATGCTGTCGATATTTTCGGACATGGTAGGGGAGTGCCTTGAGGTCTTCATGGATGATTTCTCGATCTACGGCGACGGATTTGATTCTTGTCTTGACTGCCTAGATCGAGTGCTCCAGCGATGTATCGAGTATCATTTGGTGCTATCTTGGGAGAAGAGCCACTTTATGGTGACTCAAGGGACGGTGCTTGGCCACATCATCTCCAACAGGGGCATGGAGGTTGATCCGGCCAAGGTCGATGTCATTAGGAAACTCACACCGCCGTCCAATTTGAGGCAGCTTCGGTCATTTCTGGGGCACGTTGGATTTTACAGGAGGTTCATTCATGATTTTAGCAGGATTGCCCGGCCGTTGACTGACCTCTTGACGAAAGACACCGAGTTCCTTGTCGATGACAAGTGTCTTTCGTCATTTGCTACTCTCCAGAGATGTGTTATTGAGGCTCCTGTCCTCCAACCGCCTGATTGGTCTCTCCCATTCGAGATCATGACGGACGCCTCCGATTTTGCCGTGGGGGCGGTGCTGGGACAGAGGAGGGATGGAGTACCGTTTGCGATACACTATGCTAGCCGCACGTTGGATTCCGCCCAGCGGAATTATACTGTTACAGAGAAGGAGATGCTAGCAGTAGTGTTCGCCCTGGATAAATTCAGATCTTATATCATTGGATCCCGAGTGACTTTGTACACAGATCACACCGCCATCAGGTACCTCATGGCAAAGAAGGATGCCAAGGCCAGACTGACCAGATGGATCCTTCTACTCCAGGAGTTCGACATTGAGATCAAGGATAAGCCTGGAGTCAAGAATGTGGTGGCGGATCACCTCTCCCGTTTAGAGCAGCCTGAGGAGTCAGAGCAGACAGATCCGATCAGAGATACCTTCCCAGATGAGGCGATCCTTGCTATCGCCTCACTCCCATGGTACGCTGATATTGTGAACTTTCTCGTTGCTGGGAAAGTCCCACAAGATTGGCCCAGGCAGAGGCTTGAGACCTTCCTTGCGAAGGCCAAGTCCTACCATTGGGAGGATCCCATCCTTTACCACGAAGGAGGGGATAGCGTCTGGCGTCGGTGTATTCCTCAGGAGGAACACCATAGCGTCCTCACTTACTGCCACAAGCTTGAGGCAGGAGGACATCATTCTGGGAGGAGAACGGCACAGAAAGTGCTCCAATCCGGTTTGTGGTGGCCTACCCTCTTCAAGGACTCAGATGAGTTCGTGAAGAGGTGTACTGACTGTCAGAGGATGGGCACTTGTGGACAGCGTGATATGATGTCTATGCAGCCTATTCATTTCTGCGAGATTTTTGACGCATGGGGCATCGATTTCATGGGTCCATTCCCTAAGAGTCAGGGATTTGAGTACATTCTGTTGGCCGTAGATTATGTGAGTCGTTGGGTGGAGGCTATCCCCGCTCGATCCGCTGATGCGAGGACAGTTTGCAGATTTTTGAGGAAGCATATCATCACGCGGTTCGGGGTTCCACGAGTTCTTATCTCTGATGGGGGATCTCACTTCATCAACGACCAGGTGAAGGCACTTGCGACCGAGTTCGGCATAGACCATCGTGTTGCCACACCATACCATCCACAGACGAATGGTCTAGCCGAAGTGTCGAATAGGGAGATCAAGACTATTCTGCAGAAAGTCGTCCGCCCTGACCGAAAGGATTGGTCACAGCTATTGGACTCGGTCTTGTGGGCATATAGGACGTCTTTCAAGACACCTTTGGGTACATCTCCCTTCCGCCTCGTGTATGGCAAGCCTTGTCACCTTCCTGTTGAGCTGAGGCACAAGTCACTCTGGGCAGTTACTGACATATTGATGGATCCAGATGGTATAGGAGACCAGAGGAGGGCAGAGCTAGCTGCCCTGGAAGAGCTTAGAGATGCAGCTTTCACGAGCAGCCTACATTACAAGGAGAGAGTCAAGGAGTGGCATGATTCTCATATCAGCCACAAGCATTTTGAGATTGGACAGAGAGTATGGCTGTTTGATGCGAGACTTAGATTATTTCCAGGGAAGCTCCAAAGCAAATGGAAAGGACCCTATCTGGTTCGGAAGGTACACGACAACGGTAGTATCGACATATCTGAGTTGTCTTCTGAGAGTACCTTCCGAGTGAACGGCCAGCGGCTCAAGCCATTTCTAGATCATGAGCCGCGGGTCGTTGATCTTGCCCCTATTCATTTTGCGTGAGATGTGGTCTTTGACTCACATCTATTGCATCTCACGCCTGAGCTTTACTGATCCTCCGCTGTACATAGATCCAGTTGTCTATATCATCACTTTCTTTAGTCCCACATCCCTTTCTTTATCTTATGATTTTGCTATACTTAGGGTGCACTTTACCCTAAGTATAGGGGGGATGTGAGACCTTTCGGGTATTCTTTTGTTTCTGTTTACCCTTGTTTTGCTACCTATACTTAGGGGTATCTTACCCTAAGTATAGGGGGGGTAGACCCTGTACATTCTCCACTCGGTTTTCCCTTCGTGTACAGCCTGCTATACTTAGGATTACTTGATCCTAAGTATAGGGGGAAGACCCGAGTCCCTCTTGATTTTCCATCTTCTTTTGTATAGCCTTTCTTTTCACTTCCCTATACACAGCACGAGTTATGTCTTCTTCATCGCTCTTGACTCTGAGGACATCGCTCGAGCTAAGTATAGGGGGGTGTGTATATATTTCATATATACTTTAGCCATAACTCGTACTTTGTGTGAGTGTGTTAATAAATAAAAATGGCTAAAAACCACAAAAAATTAAAAAAAAAATTTTTTTCATGTACATATCTTCTCTTATTTTGCACATACATAGCTAGTGTACAAAGTATTTTTGTAAAAATGATTTCAAAAATGTTTTGTGTAAAGCTTGTGTAAATATTTGTGTATCAAAATTATGTATATAGTACAAAATTTTTCCAAAATGTTTTGAAAATCAAAAGTTTGCAAAAATCTTGTGTAAATGTGTGTAAATACCTTTTTGCAAAACTTGCACTTCATGCATCACATCTCATGATTTCAAAACATTTTTCAAAAATTTTGCATGATTGTAAAAAAATGTGTAAGTATGCATCTTTTTGTACATATGTATATAGTTTTCTTTGGATGATAGTTGACATTTAAACTAGCCTGGAATCAAATTGAGAAATGGAGCTTGATTAAGATCTTAATCCACCTAATTTTTTTAAGAGGAACCTTATAGGGCTTAGGTTTAAGGCTTTTCAGGTCCATGGTGACTTAATTCTTTAAGTCCACTAGGCTATGATCACATGTCATCTCAATGAGCCTAAGTAGAGCACTTAACAACAACACATGACTCATATAGATTATGGCTTTACTTGGACAACCGCACTATGCACCGAGCTCTCTACGGATGAGGTGGTGAGGAGGCAGTCTTCCTTGACTTGGGGTAGCATATGAGGGTAGTACTTCTAGGCGGAACCTCTCTTCTTCATTTAGTGAAGGAAGTGCGTCTCAACTTGGTCTGGTTGCCATGAAGTCTAACGACGGGAGTTGTGGGTTGCAATAAAGCTTCAAAAGAGGGATAGTCTACTGGCTCAAGAGGAAAAACTCCTTGTATATATGCTGCACATGTACATGTTGTATAGATGCACTCGAAAAAAAAAATGTGAAAGAAAGAAAATAACTCCAAAAAAGTGGTGGGTCTGAGAGAAAATGATAATCCCACCGGAGTATGTATATAAGTGCAATAAGCAAAGCTTGGTATCATGTTCCACCTGTTGTAGCTTGCAGCAGGGAGACTTGGCTACACTGGTCAAGCTCCCAAGGGTACTTGGCTACACTGGCCTTGACCCATTCTCTTCTTCCCCCTCTTCTTGAGCCGGTTGTACTTGAACTTAGAAGGGAATACCCCGCTCCTCGAGGAAAGAGTGGCCAGATTGAGGTCATAGAGTTACCTTGTTGGGGAGGGTTGTCAAGTTACCATTTCTGAGGTGGAGAGCTTAGACCTCACTTACACAGGACAAGAAAAGATTCATGGTCTTCAGGGTTTGTGGTTGATGACTTGTTCTGATCTGGAGCATTGAGGAGTCTTGATTATAGATTAGTGGAACTTGGAGGCTGTTAGGTTTTAAGCTTAAGTCTAAATAAGGTTCCGACACATCAATAATCCAAAGATCTGAGTAAGCTCCATACCTCAATTTAATGAAGGCGAGTTTAATAATCAACCTTGATCCATGTACTTTCTCTTTTTCTTTTTCTTTTCTTCCTTTTGCACTTCTTTTTCAAATAAGTGTTTGCTAAGGGACTAGCAAAGTATAGTATAGGGGGGTGATGAATACCTATTCATCACTCTTTATTCTATTATTTTAGCTACAAAAACCTATGCAAATGCATGTAGATATGTGTAAATAGGACTTTTTAGCAAAAGCATGCATGTGTGTAAATATAGATAATTAGCATGTTTTTGTGCAAAAATAAAAGAATAAAGAAGAAAAAGAAAAAAAAGAGGGAAATATTTAGAATAAATATTGAGCAACCTAACCCAAGGGAGGGCTCAGCATGGGCCTGACCGCATAAAAGCCACAAGTAGAGGGAGATAGGGGCTCACATGTATATACTTATGTAAATAAATAAATAAATATTTTCCTCAACCAAAAATATATTTGTATATATTTGGTATCTATTTAAAAGCTATAAAAAAATAAAATAAAAAAATCAAAAATCAAAAATCCAAAAAGAACCCTTCATCATGTACATGGTCCATCAACCTTGTCTATTCCACCTTGTAAATCACCTAATTTATTTTCAAATCTTTTTGTAAATATTCCTTTTTTATGTTTTGTAAATAAATAAAATAAAAAGAATTAAAACAAAAATCAAATAAAAATTGCAAAATTAAAAATACAAAAATACCTTGTTTATATATACCATGTATATAAGTGTAAATAAATAATTATTTAACCTATGTATATAAATAATAAAAATAGCCTTTTATTCCTAATTTTATCCTATAAATAAATAAAATATAAAATGGGAATAAAAATGTACAAAAATAATTAATTAAAAATCAAAATCAAAAATCCAACATAGTGTAAATATACCTATATATACCTATAATGTATATACCATATTTTAATTTCCAAAAATTAATTAAAAATCACAAAAAAATAGAAAAAATCAAAACAAACAATTTTTGTGTTTTAACTTTTTGAAAATTCGGCCCTTTAAGGCCTCAAAAAAATCAAATAAAAATAAAATAATTGGCGGCCTCTGATTGGTCCACGGGGGAATGTTGACCCCCGGTCAACACCACCCCCAGGACCACCAGAGGCGCGGATCTTATTTTTGACCCGATATCTCCCAATTTTCTCTACCAGATCCGACCGCCAAATTGCCGAACCCCGGGTTCGGATTGTGCCCCTTGCATCCGACATGCTCGCCGGAGCTGCTGCCTCGAGATCCGCACTTCAATGCGCCCTACCCGTCACCTTCTTCTCGGACCTTCACGCGTATATAGGTCCAGCTCCGCCGCGCTTTTCAAGCATCTTTGGCCACCCACTCCCTTTCCTGTGAGCTCCACTGAGACAAGCGAGGTGACAGCTCGCCCCCACCGGTGTTGCAGCGAGGAGAAGGAGCCGGACCATCGATCCGGCCGCGTATCGCCGCCGTGCTCCGACCATCGTCCGGAGCTCGAGCCTCGGGAGGTGACGGCCCTTGAGGCAAGGACCAGGAGCAAGAGCAGCTCCACCCCAGTCTACAGCATCCATCAGGTACCTCTAGTTCCTACCCATTTAGAGTAATTTTCGATTTCGCCCAAATCGACCCATTGCTGTGTTCCGTTGATTCCGACTGCCACGCTCTATATCTCGATCATCGGACCATCTCATCACCTCCGCCGTGTCCCCACGCACCTTCTACGCCCGCTCATCCAACCCAGCTCGCCCCGGAGCTGGGATTCGAGTTCCATCGCCTCCGCCTCGCCGGAGCTCGTCCGCCCCACAGCACCGATCACTTTCACCCCGCTTACTTGGGTCGAGGCATTTTGCCCTCGACCCGCGGAGCTTCTTGTCCACTTTGCAGGTCCAAAGGAGGTGTCTGAGCCTCCTGTCCATTCAGACCAGAGCTTCGCGCCGCCAGGCCTCGCCGGAGCCCCTCCCGGGCTCGGTTGGGCCATCGGCCATCGTCATCAGCTGCGGGACAGTGTCGCGGAGCTTCTCCGATCATTTGCAGCAGCTGAGGAGGACCGGAGTGCACACAGGAGGTCGGCGAACTTCGCCGGCGACGAGTTCTTCCTCCATCTTCCCGAACCGTCCGATGACACCCTCGCTCCAGTTCTGATCGTGAACGTCCATCTGATGAGGAGCCGTAGCCGTTGATCCACCCGAGGAGCGCATCAGGACCGTTGCAGTCAGAGGAGAGAGGCCCGGAGCCCAGCACCACTCGATCTTCCACGTGGGCTTCTCTCGACCGTTGATCAGAGCCGAAGAGGAGAAGGAGAGAGGCGCAGCACATCCGGACCGTCCAGCCTACACGTGGCGCCCATCCGATCGTCGGCTAATAAAGGGGTAAATATCGTAGGGCCCCCTCTTAGTTTGTCATTTACTTTTTAGTCTTGTAAATATTTTTAGAAACTTTTTATCGTAGGGTAATTTGCAGTAGGGACCTTGTGGTTTGAGTTTATTGCATGTATGCCCCTGTTTGTATGTGAACACGTGCTTCGACACGTGCTTGTTGGGCTTTTTACATCTTTAGCCCTGTAGATCTGGAATGTTATGAATTGAAAGAATATTTTTGAGTTATTGCATTTATACCCCTGTGAGCATTGTTTATGCGCATGTGCGTTATTTCTTGGGCTTTTTGCACCTATACCCCTGGGCTTTTGATACGAGTTATCAAATAGCCCTAGGATTGGGTTTTTCTTGCGATTTGGTCCCTGTGTGCCCCAGCCACGCGCGACGCGCGTGACTTGCTGGGTAATTTGCACCAGCGGCCCCCAGGTCTCGGGTATTTGCACATTGGTCCTTGTGCATAGTGCCCTCTTGTTTATTTTTGAATAAATAGCAAACCACCTCCAAATCTAATGAAATTTCGACACATGGCTCCTGCCATGGTGTAGTAATTTCTGTGATTTTTGAGGACATTTTTGTTTTCATTTATTATTTTTAAAAATTCAAAAACCTTCTTTTTATTCACTGTCTAACTTTAAAAATACCAAAAAAATATAAAAACACCTTTAAAAATTCTAAAAAAAATTAGGTAGTGTTGTTTGCTTCCTGTTTGATTTTCCAGCCTATTTTGGTGATTTTTCATCACTTAAAAACCCTAAAAATTGAAAAACCCTCAAAAACTCATAAAAAATATAAAAAAAAATTAAGAATCCAAAAATAATAAATAGGGTGCCTAAATTTTCCTTATTCTTCATAGTTTACAGGAAAATTACCTTCAGGGCCTTGTGGAACTCTTAAATATTTTATTTTTGAGTTCTTAGCCTTGCTGGACAGTGTCCTTCTTTTTTAGCACTTTTTGATTTTTAATAAATAATTTAACCATTAGAAAATTGTCAAAAATTCACCAAAAACAGTAAAAAACCTAAAAAACATAAAAATCAATTTTCTGGAATTTTTGCTTGATTTTTGGAGTGTTTAATAAATTGCTTAAGTTGCCTTGTATTTACTTTCTTTTATTTTTCTTATCTTTTAAAAATCCAAAAAAATATAAAAATTAACAAAAACCCATAAAAAAGCATTTTATTCTCTTTTATTTCTTTTTACACTACTTCGTAGGCTTGCGAGCCAACCCGTGCTCCTTGAGTTCGACCCTGGGAGCTATACCAGGTTAATCACATAGCTAGGTCCGCACTTCGTGTTTTGATTTCTTATTTGTCTCGTGGACCAATATTTTTCTTGATACACCTTCACTGAGATCCGGGTCGCAACGACCCTTGTTTTATATATCCACTCGGGTCTTAGTGGGTCACCGGGTGCTATCAGCGGACATCTGGTATTCGTACACATCCAGCATACACTCAGCTTCTCGTAACTGATGCACAAGTATAAATAGTTCTAGCATTCACTTCCTCAACTTTTTGAGGTGTTATCCCTTTAAATAGGTCAGTACCATATCTTAAGGGATGGAAGCCTTTCTTGGAATTTCTAAGAATAGAATATGTCCAAGGTGTACTACAAATGTGACAGTCCCAATATCCTCTTCTCTTTGCTTCTGAACATCTTCAGAACTAGGATCTAAGAGGTATCCTTCAGATCATATCTCAAGGTATGGAACAACCAAATTATAAAACACTTACTAGTATCATCCTTAGATCATTCCAAATGATTAGGATATTATCTACATTTAGCACGATGAACACAATGGCACTCCCACTAAGCTTCGCATGGTTCATCAAGATTTTATCTGAAATCATAACATTTATATTTTCATCAAATCTTATGTTCCTAGGAAGCTTATTTGAGTCCAAAGATGGAGTTCTTTAGCTTGCACACCTTGCTTTCCTCAACCACGAAGCCCTGGGGCTACTTCATATGAATATCCTCAGAGAGGTATTCATAGAGGAATGCAATCTTGACTCATATCATGAAGATATCATAGTCAAGTTGTGTAGCTATAGTTAGCAATATTCTGATGGGTTAAAGCAAGGTCACTGGAGAGCAAGTCTCATCACAAGCGATGTCTTCTCTTCGGTGTGTAGCTCATAGCTACGAACCGTGCTTTGAAGGTCTCTACCTTCTCATCAGGTTCCCTCTTTCTCTTGAAGATCCATTTAAACTTTAATGGGTCTTACCCATATAGGTGGATCCTCGAGGGTCCATATACAACACTTGTATATGAAGTCTACTTTAGACTTTATTGCTAACATCCATCTTTCCATGTTATAATCCTCAGGAATTTCATCACATGAAATCCGATCATTGTCAGATTTCTCTGACACATGGAATACATCCTCAAACTCATTTGAAGAGGTATTAGTGTTTCATCTTTAATTGTCCTTTTAGTTTCCAATTTTAGGAGCCTCATTATCTTCTCAAGATTAAATGAGTTCCTTTACTTCATTTTTATCTTGATTCTTAAGAGAGTCATCCTCTAAGAATCACATTCTCAGAGATGAGATCTTTTAAGAATCTCATGGTCATAAAGTAGATATACAATACCATCCTTTATTTTCCTAATGAAGTAGCACTCTCTAGTGCTAGATTCCAGCTTACATGCATGGAACCTTATTAATTATATAATGTAGTCTCTACTACATATATACCTTTGAAACTAAGAGATAATTATGCTAGGATTAATCATTGATTAAATCATGTCACACATGATCAATTGTATCTTCCTACAACTCCATTGAGTTAAGGTTTATTAGGAGGATTGAGATAGGAATGATATTCATATCTCCATAAGGTATTTCTTGAATTCATCTAATAGGTACATGCTACCTTGGTTAGATCAAATTCATTTCATCTTCCTTCAAACTTTGGTTCTAAACCAAAATTGTGAAATCTTTGAACATTTCAATGTTTTTTAAGTGAAGAGAAGAAATCTCATATCACAAATAATTACTAATAGATATCACATATCCATAATGTTTATTCTGATATAGATGATTCACATACATTAATATGTATGAGATCTTGAATACCTTAATCTTACACCTTTTCCAAGGAAGGGTGTATTGGATATTTTACTTTGAATACAATATTCACAAGTATGTGAGATTTGAATCTTTAGACAATCTAAAGTTTCATGTCTTACTAGTCCATTGATTTCATCAACAGACATATATCCAAAATTTGATGCCAGATCATTGTCAAATGATCTTTATCCTCCTATTGATCTTTAAAGGTTTAATTTTTAGTATTAGAAATCTTAATGAACCATTCATTAATTTTCTAATTTAATAGAGTCCACTAGATTTTAGATTACTATCTGAAATATCTCCATCATAACTCTTTATGATAGATTTATTACAGAATTCATGTTTATATCCAACAATTAGAAATAAACAATGAGTGTATTCTAATATCTAGGCCATAGAGACATTCTCTAAGACTAAGGGCTCCCACTGAAAATATGAAGTATATTGATCTCATGGAATTTGTTGCAACACTTGCATCACTTTCAACATGGATGACCAATAAACCTTAAAATCAAATTTCTAATATTCTAATACATATGCAACCAATTGCAAGTATCATTAGAAGATTGAGATACAATTATTAGACTTTACCTTATCAAATAAGCAAGTCAATTTTAATGATTATATCTAGGTTATTCTGATGTTTTATCTGATTCCTTCTCTAAGGATTCTAGATAGATTTGATAGTCATGCTATCAACACATCAACATATTGTAGTATTGGCATTCATCCAACTCCTTGGATGTTATATGGAAGTCACAGAAGTACAGTCAACTCTTTGATTATACATCTTGCTTGGGTCCAACCCATGCTTCCACTGCGCTCCCTTTATCTATAAACAACCATTGCTTAAGACTAAGGATCTCTTATGTTAAATTCAAAAGCATTTCAACATTTATACATGCTTCACCCAATTCATACAATAAGAATATTATGAAGCTTCATGAATGACTAGAGTATAGACATTAGAATGATGTCACTCATCATATACATCCATCTAAACTCTTAAAACATAGGTTCAGGTAGGTACTCAAACAATTTGAATACATCCTCTCTTATAGAGCTACCATTCTACATGATGTAGAGAACCATGTCACTCATGATTAAATGTCAAGAGCACATATGTATGCCAGAATATCTTCATTGATTTTATAAGGATTATTTGACAATTGCGATCATCATCGACATGTTACTTCCAAAGTACATTCGATGAGAGATCAAGACTATAGAGACATACAAACCCTAGGGTTGTAGTCCTATTATCCATTTAATTGCCATTCCTCATTATTATGAGGAAACTTGCACATTGCGACCACATACATTATGTGTCCAATTGCAAGTATAATATCTGGATCGTAGGTCCAATCCATGATATTCTACTGATTATTATTGAGTATAACATTGAGTGGGATTAATGAAGGATTATCTGAAATATGAAATTTGCATATATATAAATATTTAATTTACTTTGATTTAGGAATTTTTATATCAAAGTTGTCTTGCTATGTCAACAATGTAAGTTCATTCCCTTAATCACTTTCAATGTAAGAGATATACTTACCATTATATCTCAAGCAAGATCTGGGATCTCCTTCCCAATCTTTGTTGAATCCCAATAATATGAGAACCTACAACTCGGATAAAAAGAAGCGAGAACACATTCCGCCTTGCAAGTCTAACTTGCATCTCCCAATTCGGTCTTTAACACACGGGCCTACAACCCCTAAGGTGATGTTGACCCATCATTAATTGAACCAACCGTCAACAGGAATACAACTCGCTATGCGTAATCCAATATCGCCCCAATAATATGAGGACCCGATATTGGGGTCACTACGCATACGTCCTTACTCTTTCGAGAAGCGATGAGCCCGATCCAAATGGATCATATGCAGGAGCTGTCACTTTGGACAGGCGTCTCCCACATATAATATCTGGCGACGAAACCCTTTGCCTTGACGGGAGACCATGGATGTCACTTATGTGATCCTCCATATCTTATTCAAATTTAATTAATTACTATGAATCACATTCATATAATTAATTCTTCCAAGGGAATTATCAACTCTAATCATATTAGAGTATTCTAATTGGACATAATCAATTCAATCACATTAAATTAATTATCAATCCAATTTAATCAATAAACTTGATTGTTATGCTTGAATATATATGATATTATTCTCAAAGTACGTATTAATTCGTTTTTTAATAATTAAAGAAATACAACTTAATCCCTCGTACATTATCCCGGCCCTACCCACTATCATGGCCAGTACCGGCGGGAGTGAGACGGACCGCATACGTTGCAACCCGCTACCCCAACGATCCCCGACTAGACACCATATCCGCCTCGGGAAAGGATAATGCCAAATTGATTAATTTGTACTTGAGATGATCATCGGTTCTTCAACCGAAATTATACCATATAGTAATCAAAACAATTTTGATTATAAGGAAATTTGCTAGACAAATTCCCAATCCTATTCAAGCAAGGAGTTTGATGATTGTGTTTCCAATTATGATCTAGATCAAATCTAATCAATTAATTGGTTGAGGCCAAGTCAATTAAGGAAATAATCATCTTCCAATATTTCTCAAATATTTTCCATAATTATTTCTCGAAATTAACAATTAATTTCATTAATTGACAATAACATGAGTCTTGATTAGGAATGTAATTTCAGCAGTGACTCCTACTTACTAAAATTAGCATATCTCAATCATATTAAATCCAAATTAGACAAAAATAATTTTCATGGATTGCTAATTTGATTTAGGACACAACCCAAGTGATGTTTGAGGCATTTTGAGGCAAGTCTAAACAGGAAATAACATTTTTATCACGTTCAGATCTACAGTTCCCGCAACAGTGCATACATGTTCATTAAAACAACCATATCTCGAGCATACGAAATCCAATTTACGCAAACTCAGATGCTATAGTTTCCTTATTTAATGGGGAACAAATTTCAAGTTATAAATTCGTGTTTAAACAATTTAAACAGTGCCGAATTTATTTACTAAACAGATCAGCGAAATCAAATGCGATGAAAACTTACGCGACCTTAACGAACCCAAGTCGTCCTCGGTTAGCGAATCATATTCGAAACCGTCGACCTAAGGCTCTGATACCACTTGAAGTATATGGTTAGATCCCCAAGCGCATCACGGAAGCGTGAGCATCGTATCGAATACGACGAGGAGCGACTAGTCGCACTAGTTGCTCGATGCAGCAGAATTTAAAAAATTTTCTTATGACGAAACCACATGATCCAAGAACACTTCTCAGATCGTTTCATCTAAAACACAAACAAGTAATAGGATTACCTCTTGAAGCGTGGTTGCGATCGAGTCTCTAAACGAAGAGACCTCCTGTCTCAAGTCCGATCCGACGGAGGAGACGCTTGCGAGCGCGGGGATGAACCATGTACTTCTCGCAATCCATGTTGATGATCCAAGCAGCGGATCTCCTGATCTCGACACACGAGATCTGACATCTTCTTCACGAGCGAGACACACCAAAGGAGACGGAGATCCATGAGCAGAAGAACAGGCAGCATAACGACGATGCCGCGGCGATGGAGAACCTCTCTTAGGTCATCCATGGTGGACGACCACATGAGAGGGAGAGAGAGGGCTGTCGAGTAGAGAGAAAAGAGAGAGAGAGAGAGAGAGAGAGAGATAGATGCTTCTCAAGCATTGTGTGTAAAGAGAGAGCATGAGTATGCCTCTCTATTTATAGGGTTTTGGGATCCATGGATCTCAATCCGTAGGACATATAAAATCAATGGATGAGATTGATTTATGTCAATCCAATGGTCAAGATTGTTGTTGGTAAAACCAACATATTTAGGTTAAAATATATTTGACAAAATCAAATATAAATTACTCCTAAATCAAACCAATAAATAAGGAGAGAATGTGCATGGAGATTTCATCTCCATGCACCTTCCATGTGGACTGCCACACATTCCTATTAGGAATGATGTGTCGCCCACTCTTTCCATGGGGAGAGCAATCTCATGATAATTCATGAGATTGCATATCTCCATGGAAATCTCTCTTTATTTATTTGCAACAAATTTGTTGGGTTTTATTCTTCAAAAATAATTCACAATTATATTTGAGAATATTGCAATCTTGCCATGGAAAAATTGTGAATCATATTCACAACCCAAAACAACATACAATTTACATTGTCAATTAATTACACAATGTGTATCCAATACACATAATAATTAATCAACACATATAAATTATAATTAGCTCTCTCTAATACATTATAAATCACATTTATAACATATTATGAATAATTGGATATTTTTATCCACATTATTCTTATCCATAAGAATTAAATCACATTTAATTATATTGGATAACTTATTCTCATGTACTCAAATAATATGAATCACATTCACATTATTTACATCTTTGATAATCAAATCACATTTAATTATCTAAGATAACTCTCCTTATAATATGAATCAAATTCATATTATTCATGATAATTAAATCACATTTAATTATCCATTTTCTCAATGCTCGGATACATATATCAACAATGGAATTATCCATGAACGCTTTCAAGGATAATGCGCTTTCTCCGCGAATACTTGGAGATAAGGACAGGGTGATTGTATTGTTCCACGTATAGTGACATGGATATTGAGATCATATCTCAAATCCACATCGCGGGCCTCCCTTAGATTCTTGAATAAATCAAGACCGCAAATCTAATCTTCTCATTGCATCTGAATCACATTTAGATCAATGTCCAACATTTGGACTAAGATCAGATTACTTCTCTACTGAGAGGAGTCACTAAAATCAATACCCGTTTCATCACTCCCTAGGAATGGAAGCGTCATGGTTATACAATTGTTTTTGATCACATCACCCTCAGGTATTCCTAATACCTGTACATCCTGCATATTGGAAGACTCAGAATAAACCCGAAGTATTTAGATCAACTTTACACTGTCTACTTCAAGGTTCTATAAGTAAGTTTCTCATTTGATCATTGGGAGTCGGTATCGATCATATACTTTCCAAAAGCATATATCATACCCAGGTCTTAATCATATACTTTCCAAAAGTATATATCAAACCTACAAATTCAGTCGAGCTTCCAAAGCGAGACGACCATGCGCATGGAATTTGATTCTTCCTAATATCTCATGAGTGAGCTCATGTCTTCCGGTTCAGTAACTGAACATGTATGATCCCTTTGAGAGATCGTATTACTCATATGCCCTTATATGCACACCAGCGCGCCGGTGTATAGACCTTGATTAGGTCATCAACCTATTGGTCTGCCAAATGTACATACTCAAACATATAGTAACACATCTATCTCCGGTCAGAGGATGTGTGCCTATATCGTGACAGCATACGATATAGGACTTTGGTTATCTCGATCTCGTTAAGTCATCTCTTTGACCTAACTCATCTGACACCTCCGAATCTCTATTCCTATATAGAGGACCTGCATTAAGAGGTCGGTCAGATATCATCCTAACTGAGAAAGGATTGACATCTCCTACTCAGGCTGGAGATCATCTCTTAACAATCATATGATGGTGCTTGATGAGTCCTCAATCTAACTCATTAGATATTCATCAAACACCAACCTCTATGATTCAATATTTGAATCAATAGCTGTATGATCATCAAGATGGCCATGGTACATAACCCTAATTGTACTAAGGGACCTATTATGCAAATTATGTATTCTTCATTTCAGATCAGGAAATGATATTTGCAATAACATTTATTGCATAATGGTTCGCTGTAGGCTCGCATGTCCAACAATAAAATGGCGTCGTTGCTGGGGAGGCACGACGAGGGTAGTTATGTTTCTCTTTTGACCTGCTATTCTTGGTTGTATAATTTTCCACATTCACTCCATTGTTCATATTCATTGTTTCATTTTATTTTTGTTTTCTCATATTTGATAACTGTATTTCTTGCACATTCTCTTTTCTTTTTCTTGCGAGGGCCCGCAAAGAGAAGGAGGTGATCCTAGGAGAGCCGAAGCATCCAAGCGACGTGGAGGCGGCTTGATTCTTCACCAAGCTGCAGGAGAGCATGAGAAGAGGAGAAAAAGAAGCAGAGGAGATGAAAAAAAAAGAGAGAGAGTTTTTCTTTTCTAGTATTTGAACTCTGTAAAACGGACATTCATTTGTTGCGGGGTCTGTTTCACCAAGTGCCGGTGCACTTGGGGGATCTCACCAGTTTTGTTTTCATCGCTTTATTTTTCTTTGTTTCCCGTGGATTTTGTGAGCTACCTCTTAATTGCTTTAATTAAATTGCTTGATCCAGGTAATTAATTAGGTCAAAACACCCTAAACAAGAATTTCTGTACCTATAGAGTAGAGCGTAATTTGGACTTAGTCAAATTAACTTGTTCTTGCCCGTTAATAGAAGCTATCATCTAGGACGGTTCACTTGCATTTGCATATAGGTTAGTTTATTTTTCTGTATTTTAATTCTGCGGATCACTTGTATGTAGAGTGCTGGCGACAAGATACGTATCTCTAACCCCTGCATACATCATTGTTTTTAGTTGCATATTGGCATTTCTGATCTCCTTCCTTATTTTCACTCACATAAGTTAAAAAGGAAATTGGACACTCGATAGGCGATTCTTTGAAAATATTTTAACCAAATGACAACCGCCTAAAATACGGGACTGCTAAAGAAAACTCGACCCTAAAAAAATACAATGAAAAATCATTGTTTTAGGGAGAGTAACCCCCTCATTGTTTGGTTTGCTTGAGCGAGAGAGAGACCTACACACTAGGATAGAACCACGCCCGAACTCTTTTCATAGTAGTATCTTGGGTTAGTCGTCCTCCAGTGAGGATCTCTCTAGTAGCTGGTAAAGCGGCCTGCGACGTCCTTAACAGATTGAATTGATCGAGTAGCCAGTAAACGGTCCGCAATCCATACTGGCTGGGAAAGATCTAACTTTGGGATTATACCAGTCTCTTGAGAGCATTGGGTTCCTAACATCTCGCTCTAACTGCTCTGATAGATAGTATCCTCACTAAACTCTAAAATTGACAAAATAATTGACCGAACCTTCACGGTCTTCACATTGAGTTGAGTTGATAAACTTGGGGTTTGTATTGTGTTTGATTGCTTGTGTGCATACTCGATCCTTCTGTGCATTTGCGTCTTTTTCTCCATATCTTTTGACTTGACCACTCGTGCTATCTCGATTCTCGTCTTTTGTTTAGGAGATGGCCGACTGGTGTTATTTTAATCCGATCTTCGTGCACTTTTCGTACTCTCCAAACGATCCACCATCTTTTTTCCAGGAGGACTTTCCTCTTGATTTTTGTGCATATCTGCCTAACCCATTATTTCAGGAATCGGACGATTATTTTCACCCACCCTCATTCAACCCACCCGATCCTAAGATTTTTGAGTCACCTTTCATGATTTCCACACTTGAGACCTTGAACCAGATGATGGAGCATATGAATTCTAGGATTATCAATCTATTTATCATAAATGAGAGCCAAAACACTGCTCCACTTTTTGAGGATATGGATTCACTTGAGGATAATAATGAGAGCTTGCAATTGCCCAAAATACAAAAAATGAGACAAATTTAAAAATCCAAAAAGACTCTAGGAGACACATTATTGATTCATTTTGTGAGGAGAGGACCCAAATGCCCGATCGTCTTCCCATACATCTATTCACATTATGTCCCAACCTTGACCTTGAGGATCCACTATACAGACTACTCTCGGCAATCCTCGTGTATATGCTGATTCTAATCTCCTCCCTTATATAGAGGAGGTCCAAAAATTCAAGAAAATGTTGACTGAACCCAAAGTGATAGCCACCCTTCATGAGATCATTAAAGCCCCCACTTCAACAAGCCATGACAGATTTATCTACTCCTCAACACAAGAAGAGAAAGCAAAGGAGAAGATCTGAGCATCACATCTTGACCATGGCCACTGCCTACGCCATCTCTCACCGTCTGTATTTTAAGAAGGGGAAGACTGCTACACCTCTTGTGAATTGCTCCATATCTGACTATTCTTGTGATAACACTCTCCTTGACGTTGGTTCTTCAATCAATATAAACCCTTATCTATGGTATAGTCCCTTCATCTAGGGCCTCTCAAGATAAGCAGGATGATAGTTCAATTTGCTGATGGATCTATCAAGAGGTCGAAGGGTATTCTAGAAAATGCTATCATTCTCAATCAGGGCATGAACTTTACTTCTGATTTTGTTGTAATGTCCATGGAGACCTCGACCTCTATGGAGCACCCTCCAATCATCATGGGATGGTCCTCGCCTCTTCGGGAGCCATTATTGATTGTGGTTCAGGAGAGATTCGCTTCTGTTCTGATGTAGGGAGCGATGTGTTGATCACTACACCCACTACTGACCAGAGACCTGCATCCCATGAGAGTCTGCCCATGTTAGCCAACCCCAAAGAATTCGACCTCGATGATAATATGAGAGATTCTTGTTATATATTGGATGATAATGAAACTCAGGAATTCCTCTTCAAGGAGGAAGACTCGGAAAGCATAGACCTTGGAGTTCCCCCTTCCGGTATGTGGAGATGCATTGATGACATCCACAGAATTTACATGATAGAAACCTTAGAGCAGAAGGCAGACTCTAAGACTAGATATGACGAACATAATTTGACCACTTTCACTGATGAGTCCATTCCTATTCACCTTGATTCAGATGAGACCGATCAGGCCAAATTTGATTTGATTGTGTTTATAAAGGAATTTGGGCCTTTTGATAAAGATGATGATCTGGTGGAGGCTCGCCATGCTGAAATTGATACTACTTTTTCTGATAATGATTTCGAGCCATTTTACTTTGATGTTTGCGAGACTTCCCAGGCAGGACATGACCACACTACTTCCAATAACCGATTTAGGCCTGCACAATATGAAACCATTGAGGATACATTCTTTGTCCATCCAGATTAGTTCATATCTAATGATAACCTCAATATCGACCTAGATCTTGTCAAATCCATACCTCAATGGTCCTGCAAGAAGGTCCTCTTTCGACCTTCTTGACCTTTGTACATCCACTCCTCTTGTATATCCTATCGTTCACTCTTTTTTCTTCCGTTTTATCATTCACCCCTTTTCCGTATGTGTATATATGCTATACTTAGGATGTTCTTTATCCTAAGTATGTGGGGTGAAAGATTTGTTGTTCATATTCGTCTTGTTCATCACTCTTGTTGTTGCCTATACTTAGGGATACTCAACCCTAAGTATAGGGGGGTGATGTTGTTCATATCATGTCTTTTTATTTTTTTAGTCTGTATATTCTCTCAATCAATTTTCCTCTTTTGTATACTTAGGATTACTTGATACTAAGTATAGGGGGGATCACCAACTTCTCTTCTTTTTATCTTTTCTTTGAGTCGTTGTAGCATAGGAGTCTTTTCACTTTTCTATACTTAGCATGAGTTATGTCTTCCTTTTTCGCTCTCTGATCACTATGAGGACATAGTTCGAGCTAAGTATAGGGGGTGTCGTATATATTGTATATATGCTTTAGACATAACTCGTACTTTTAAATATGTTTATTTGGGGGGGATATGTTTATAAATTAATAGAATCCATAACAACAAAAAACAACAAAAAAACAAAAAAAACAAGCAAACAAAAAACAAATAAAAACAAATAAACAAAAAACAACAAAAAAAACAACAATAAAAAAACAACAACAAAACAACAACAAAACAAAAAAACCTTAAAAAAATTGTCTATACTTGTATATAATTTACTAACCCTTTTTCCTTTTTGAAAAAAAAACTACAAAATCAAAAATCCATAAAAACTTGCATAATTCAAAAAATACCTTTCTTTTACATCTGGATTTTTCTCAAAAAAACAATATCCATAAAAAAGTTCATAATAAGAAAATTTGTTAAAAATTTCTTTTCACATGTGCATCATTTCAAAAAAAATCTTTCTTTGCATTGTTCATATTTTCTTGCATTTGCATGTGCATTTTTCAGGATAGTATTGACATTTAAACTATGTCTGGAATAAAATTGAAGAATGGAGCTTAGTTGGGCCTTAATTCACTTAATTTCAAAGGAACCTTATAAGAAATGGAGTTAAGACTTTTCAGGTCTTAGTGACTTAATTCTTTGAATCCATAAGACTATGTTCACATGTCATCTTGATTAGTCTAAGTAGAACACTTAACAACACATGCATGATTCTTTCAGACCGTGGCCTATTTTGGACAAGCACTCTACACGTAGCTCTTCATGGATGAGGTAGTGAGGAGGTAGAATCTTTTGGCTTGGGGTAGCTGAGAAACTCATAAATCTAACGGTCTTGTATTCCACACAAGGCGGGAACACAGAGGTCGCTGCGGTGACCGCTAAAAATCCAAATTTAATCAACAATGAACCAACAATCAAATATCAAACAATGACAGACAAATGTGGAGTCAAATTTATTTTTAACTCTACATAAAAGATGTATAGGTGCAAGTATGTAGAGAGTTCGAACACAGGGAGCAAGGCAGGATAGATCAACAATTGTGTGTGTGAATGTGATGTATTGTCTACACCATGCAATGCAAATGTTTTTGTGGGTTTTTAATTTTTTTAATTTTTTAATTTTTTTATTTAATTTTTAATTTTGTATTTTGATTTTTAATTTTCTGATTTTTTTATTTTCTTTTTATATTTTATATTTTTTTATTTTCTTTTTCAATATAAGAATATATATACAATATAAGAAAAGAGGGGATAGAAGATTTATAAAAATATGTAAAAATGCTCAAATTTTAAGAAATTAATTATTTTTGATCTTTTTATGTTTTTTACTGTTTTTGTGATTTTTGGGAATTTTTCAGAATATTTTTGGTATTTTTAAAAGTGAAAATACAAGAAAACAGTGAATTAATTACTGGCCGAAACTAAAATGGGAATGAAAAATACCAGATAGTATCAAAATTTCCCAAATTAATTTTAAAATAAAGATATTAAAATAGGGAACCTACAAGACTTGAGTTTGTATTTTTTAGATTTTTCTATGAGTTTTTAGATTTTTTGGAAGTTTTTGGGTATTTTCCAATTTTTAAGGTTTTGGTTTGAAATTTTTAGTGGTTTTTGAATTGACACTAAAAGACACTAAAATACACAAAAGGTAATTTTTTTGGAATTTTTCAAGGTGTTTTGCTAATTTTTATAGATTTTCTAAGATAGACAGTACTGGAAATGCATGTTTTTTATTTTTAATAAATATTAAAATGCAATAAAAATTACATGCAAAAATATGGCATGGATCAGCAAGTTAACGTGAGCCTATGACATTTTTCTGGTAATTTTTGGAGTTAATATGATGCTCTAAATAATTAGGGAAAGCAAGCAAAAATGTTTTGCCTAGCAGGGGTACATATGCAATTAAACAAATATCCAGGGGTACGGTTGCAATTTTCCAACAAAATTTATAACTAAATAAAAGAGTTTCTGGACCAAGTACAAAATACAAGACCCGCAGGGGTACGCCTGTAAATGACCCACTAGGGCACGTGACTAGCACGCGCCTGGGAAGGACCTAGGTGTAATTTCCAAAAATCCGAGGGCCTTGATGCAAAATAACCAAAAGTTTTACACGTGATCCACAAGTTCTTGTACTGAATCGAAATACGTAAACCCTGGAGGGGGTCCTCACAAAATGCCCTCCACCTCACGTGTACATGTCACGTGAGGTGACGTAGCTAGGACCAATATGCAAATAGGAAAAGTTTGGGGGTCTTTTTACAAATATTACAAAATATTTTAAACAATAAATGAAAGATATAGTACTAAATAAAAATACAAAATGGTGCGGGGTAAAGAATGCAAAATACCCCAAAGCGCGTGATCCAACGACCGTTGCTGATTCACTTGACACGTAGCGACGATCTGATGGTCGATGGCGCTTTGCTTCGACATCTGAGATTAGATCTCAGATCGAGATCTGACGGTGGAGGAGTGATGACGATCTGACGGTCGACGAGCGATCTGGAGAGGCGGCCCGATCCAATGGTGGCGAAGCGCGGAGGAAGAACGGGGAAGAACGCCGGCAAGGCGAACTTCCCCGGTATAGATCTCCGTGCTCCGGTGGCTTCTGAGCTTCAAAATGGGGCTGCACCTTCTTGGGAGCTTCCTCTATGTGCGGGGAGGTCCAAAACACCTCAGCGGTGGCCGAGGTTCGCTGGAGGTGCTGGCGGAGCTGGAGGAGCTCGCACGACTTCGACGAAGGTTAAAAAGACCTCCAAGCGTGCGTGATGGTCCAAGCACCTGCAAAAACAAGTGAGAGGATCCAGGGCAAGTTGCCTGGATGCCGCGGAGTGGATGCGGTGGCGTGAAGCGAAGTGGAGGAGCTCGGCTGGAGGAGCACTCCGGCGAGGGGTTTGATTGTTTGATTTGATCGATGGAAGCGAAAATTTCATTAGGCCTTTTAAACCTACGACTAAGGTAAACAAAATGCAAGAAAAATGAAGATGGAATGGGGCATCCTCGACGGTGTATCACCAGAGGGAATTTACCTCGACCGTCGGAGTTGGGGGAGGTGATGGAAGCGTCTCAGGCGTTGCTCGACCTTCCTGAAGACCTCAACACGAAGCTGTCACCTTCCTGGAGGTTCAAGGATCGAGAGGGGAGCTAATCCTATGGAGGGAGATATTCAAAGATTCAAAGGAAGGTCGGGGTGCATTTTGTGTGGTTTGACCCTGCGCCTGGGGTGCTCCAAAGACCAAGGAAGATCGATGCAATTGTTGGTCCTCGGCCCAAGATAATCATAGGGCGAGCAAGGTGGATGGTCAAGGAAAAAGTTTGCAGAAGGAATCGGGGCGAAAGGGTGAAAGTATTGACCTAGAAAAATCCGCCAAAGTGGCCAAAAAACTAGGCCTGACACGGGCTACAGGGGTAAGGACGCCTAGTTGACTGGGGTCAACTAGGGTTTGCACCTGGTTGGTCCACGTGGACCAACCAGGAAAAACCATGGAAAAAGATTTTGTTAATTCAATTACAAATAACAAATGGATGAATTAAATTTTGATTATTAAATAGAAAATATTTATTATTTTATAAACTATTTTATGGTGATTTTTAATTATTTTTATGAGGTGTATTTCTACAAGTTCCCTTTTATACCCCTTATAGGTATATTACCTATATATTTTATTATTTTATTTTTATTTGGTATTTTTAATTTCTTTAATTATGTTTATTATTTTATGAAATTATAAAATACTTTTATACACGTAATTATATTTTTATTTTATTTTCTGATGTGTTTATGTATTTAATAAAATAGAAGTATACATTGTACAGGTATATTTATAGGTATAATACCTATGTGTTTTATATACAAGTATTTTATTTTGAGTTTTCTTTAAGCTTTTATTCTGATTTTAATATACATATAGATTATAAGTAATATTTACAAAATTATAAAAATATAAAAATATAAGAACAATAAATAAATAATAAATCGAATATTTTAATATGTACAAGTATACAATGTGGGTCCAAAACTCAACTTTCAAACCGTAGCTCCGCCAAACACGAAATCACTTCCATTAGATAGCTTATTTTATACTATATACAATTAAAGGTGAGTTTGATGCATTTGGAGTTTTCATTTGTGAGATAGAAGTGTGGGAAGTTGGGATTCTGGATTTTTATTCAGACCATAACTTTTTACCTGTACATTATTTTTGAATGAAATCAACTTTGTATTTTTCTATATAAAATTATCTACAACTTTAATGTACAAAGTTTCTTAATTTGATGTATAAAAAGTGGAACCAAAAATAGGTCCCAAAATGAATAAATAATGAATTAAAAGAATGGGTATCTGGCCCTTATCTCCCCCTACTTTATTCCTTGTCGACCTATTCATCAAGATGCCTAGGTCTCAGGGTTTCGGGTCATAAAATATTTACAATATTTTATTCTTTTTCTTTTATTTTATTTATTCTATAATTTTGGCTTTAATTACAGTATTTTATACAATAATTACATGCACATGCATGAATGCTAAGATGCTGGATTTAATGCTATTTACACGCATTTACTAGGGTTTTTGAGGCCAAAATGATAGAATAAAGATGATGAAATGTGGATTCATCATCCCCCTATACTTTACCTTTGATAGTCCCTAGCAAACACTTATGCAATAAGTGCAGAAAGAAAAATGAAGAAAAGAAAAAAAGAAGAAATTTGGATTTAATTTAATTATCAAACTTGTCTTCACAAAATCAAAGTTTGGAGCTTAAGTCGGACCTTGGGATTTTTAGTGCGGGCGGAACCTTAATGAGAGCCAAATTTGAAATCCAACAGTCCTTAAGAATCCCAAAACTCTGTCCAAGTCCTTTCAATAGCCAGGTCAGAAATATCTCAACTCATACGCAAACCCTTACGACTATGAATCTGAATCGTACAGTGTAAGTGATGGTGGCTCTCCCCAACTGGAATGACAAAGAAACTGACTTCTCCAGTACAACAACCCAATGATTCCCCAATCCAATAACTCCATCCTCGAGGAGCGGGGTATTCCCTTCTAAGTTCAAGTGGCAAAAAGCTCAAGAGGAGGGGGTGAAGAGAACAATGGACGGTAGCTAGTGTAGCTACCTATCCTAGGATGCAAGACCAGTGTAGTCAAGTCATCCAGCTGCAGGCTCACATATTTGACTTTGGAACTCAAGCTTGCTTATTGGCTTTACAACATTTGTACATACTTTGCAAGCATTTATTTTTGTACAGGCCTGACCATTTTTTTAATACTATTCACTGCAGCATTTACATAGGGAGTTTTTCCTCTTGAGCCAGTAGACTATCCCTCTTTTGAAGCTTTATTGCAACCCACACTCTCCTGTCTTTAGACTTCCTCATCACTGGACGGGTTGGGGTGCACTTCCCTCCCTAGAGGAGGACAAATGTTACCACTTGTGTGCGTCTCATACCGGCAAATCCAATCCCCTCACCACTCCAACTGAGTTGAGACATGTGAAAGGTGCAGGTATCCAAGTTAGGTCATTATCAACAAGAGTCGTGCGTGTGCTCCGAAATACTCTACTTAGGCAGTCAAGAATCCATTAAACCAAGTCTCGTGATCCTCAAAGAATTAAGTCAACTAGACACGAAGTACCTCAAACCTAGTTCCTATAAGGTTCCTTTTATTAGGTAGATTTTAAGGTCCAATCAAGCTCCAATCTCTGGATTTTACTTAGACTTGTTCAACTATCAAACTCAATCCGAAAAATGCGAATGCTATGCAATGCAATGCAGAAAATATTTTTGTGATGCAATTTTCAAGATTTTGAACTTTTTATGGATTTTTGAAAAGATGATGATGATGATGCATATGCATTTTTTGTATTTTTCAAATGTTTTTGGATTTTAATTTTTGCAAATGTTTTTGGGATTTTTCAAAACAAAAAGATTTTGGTTGAAAACTAGGTGAAAAATATGTACACGGGAGTGCTTCTTTATATATACAAGCAGTGGGTTTTAAGAATTTACAGGGTAAGTGATCAATTTTATATACATGTATATATAATGGATTTTTGGTGTGATGTATATATTCCTCAAACTTATTTGACACAGGTTTTTCAAACAATTTTGAAAACTATAGTCCAAAATAATTTTTACAAACATTTTTACAAACATGTACACGCATTTGAAAATCATTTTGCAAAGGTTTTTCAAATAGTATATATAGATTTTTCAAAATATTTTTACAACCATTTTCCAAACCATTTGCAAATCAATTTTCAAACACAAAGAAAATGAGATTTTACAAACCACACATTTTTACAAAGGTTGAAAACGTGTAACAAAGCATTTTCAAAATAGTTTTCAATAGATTTTTACACATATTTTCAAACTATTTTTCAAACATTTTGCAAAAAATATTTTCACCTGATTTATTAATCAGTAAATACAAAAATAATTTTGAGGAATGATACATCTTTTTATTAGGGTTTTAAATGAATTTTAAAGAATTGTTAGCCATATTTATTAGGAAAATACGAAAGTACGAGTGATGGCTAAAGTATATACACAGTATATACAACCCCCCTATACTTAGCTTGAGATATGTCCTCATAGATCGGAGAGAAAAGAGAAGACATAACTCGTACTAAGTATTGGCAAGTCCAAAGAATGAATAAATGAACGAATAACCTAATGAGAAGTTGACTGTCCCCCTATACTTAGGATCAAATAATCCTAAGTATAGCAGACTATACAAAAAGCAGGGAGGGTCAAGGGTGGGAATGAACAGATCGTACTCAGACTGTCTCCCCCTATACTTAGGGTTAGATATCCCTAAGTATAGACAAGAAGAGGAGACAATGGAGAGGATCAAAGAAAATGAAAGAACTCGGGGTGCACACCCCCATATACTTAGGACAAAGTACGTCCTACGTATGGAAAACTGTCTACAAGGGCGGCACTTTTTTGATAGATAAAGAAAATAGAAAAGGAAAAGAAGAAAAGAAGTAAAGAAATCGACAGATGAAAAAGTGATATAGACAGATGGATCTATAGAGCGGAAGATGGAAGTGGTCACCATGTACGAGATGTAAATGATATGAGTCAAAGAACACATCTCATACCAGAAGAATGGGGGCAACGTCAAGGGTCGGCGGATCATGATCTAGATATAGTTTCAGGCATTGACCATTGACACAGAAGGTAGAGGAAGATGACGGTTCGGATATGTCAATACTGCCATTGTCATGTACCTTCCTGACCACATAAGGACCTTTCCACGTGCTCTGTAATTTCCTTGGGAATAATTTCAGCCTGGAATCAAATACCCATACTCGCTGATATGGCTCAAACTGTTTATGGCTGATATGGGAATCACGCCATGTCTTCACTTTTTCTTTGTACTGTAGGCTGCTAGAAAAGGCTGTATCTCTCAGTTCCTCCAGGGCCGCCAACTCTGCTCTCCTATGTTCTCCTATACTCTCGTGATCCAATAATAGCTTAGTAACAGCCCAAAGTGACTTGTGCTTAATTTCCACTAGCAGATGGCACGGCTTGCCATAGACGAGCCGAAAGGGAGATGTCCCAAATGGATTCTTGAAGGAAGTTCGATAAGCCCACAAGACCGAGTCCAAAAGTTGTGACCAATCCTTTCGGTCTGGGCGGACAACCTTCTGTAAGATAGTTTTTATCTCTCGATTCGATACTTCATCAAGACCATTAGTCTGAGGGTGATACGATGTGGCAACTCGATGGTCAATGCCGAACTCATCTACAAGGGCCCTAACCTTGTCATTGATGAAGTGAGACCCCCCGTCTGAAATCAAGACTCTAGATACCCCGAACCGTGAAATGATATTTTTCCTCCAAAATTTACACACAGTTTTAGCATCTGCGGCTCGGGCGGGGATGGCCTCAACCCATCGGCTGACATAATCTACAGCAGGCAAAATGTTCTCAAACCCTTGACTTTTAGGAAATGGGCCCGTGAAATCAATCCCCCATGCATCAAAAACCTCACAAAAGTGAATGGGTTGCATGGGCATCATGTCTCTCTGTCCGCAGGTTCCCATCTTCTGACAGTCAGTACATCTCTTCACGAACTCATCTGAATCCTTGAAGAGAGTAGGCCACCATAGGCCGGATTGAAGCACCTTCTGTGATGTCCTTTTCCTAGAATGATGTCCTCCTGCCTCAAGCTTGTGGCAGTATGTGAGGACGCTGTGCTGCTCCTCTTGAGGAATGCACCTCCTCTAGATGTTGTACTCTCATTCATGATAAAGGACGGGATCCTCCCAATGGTAAAGCTTGGCCTTCACCAGGAAGGTCTCGAGCTTTTGCTTGGGCCAACCTTGTGGGACCGTCTTGGCAACAAGATAGTTCACAATGTCGGCGTACCATGGGAGCGAGGTGACTGCCAAGATCGCCTCATCTGGAAACGTCTGTGATAGGTGCGCTGGGCTCAGATTCCTCAAGGTTCTCCAAACAGGAAAGATGATCCGCCACCACATTCTTAACTCCAGGCTTATACTTAATCTCAATATCAAACTCCTGGAGTAGAAGGATCCATCTGATAAGGCATGCTTTGGCATCCTTCTTAGCCATTAAGTACCGGATGGCGGTGTGATCTGTTTTGATAGTCACTCTAGATCTGAGAATATAAGATCTGTACTTATCCAAAGCAAAGACTACGACCAGCATCTCTTTCTCTGTTACAGTATAATTCCGTTGAGTGGCATCCAAAGTCCGGCTGGCGTAGTGAATGGCAAACGGTAATCCATCCCTCCTCTGTCCAAGCACATCTCCAACGGCAAAATCAGAAGCATCCATCATGATCTCGAATGGGAGAGACCAATCGGGTGGCTGAAGGACAGGAGCCGTGACAACCATATTTTTGAGAGTCTCAAAAGACGCAAGACACTTATCATCTACAATGAACTCGATGTCTTTCGTCGACAGATCAGTAAGCGGTCGGGCAATACGACTGAAGTCCTGAATGAATCGTCGGTAGAAACCAACATGCCCCAGAAAAGACCGCAATTGACGCAAAGTGGACGGTGGATTGAGTTTTCTGATGATATCCACCTTGGTCGGATCGACCTCCATGCCCCTGTTGGAGACGATATGACCAAGGACCATTCCTTGAGTCACCATGAAGTGACTCTTCTACCAAGACAATACAAGATTCCCCTCGATACAGCGCTGAAGCACACGGTCTAGGTAGTCAAGACAAGCATCAAACCCATCGCCATAGACCGAGAAGTTATCCATGAAGACCTCCAAATAGTCACCCACCATGTCCGAGAAAATGGACAACATGCACCTTTGGAATGTCGCCGGAGCGTTACATAGACCAAAGGGCATCTGTCTGAAAGCATAAGTCCCAAATGGACAGGTGAATGTCGTTTTCTCCTGGTCTTCGAGCGCAATGGCCACTTGATTCTATCCAGAGTACCTGTCAAGGAAACAATAATGACTCTTCCCAGCTAGCCTCTCGATAATCTGATCAATGAATGGCAACGGGAAATGATCCTTCTTGGTGGCCTGATTCAATCGTTTGTAGTCCACACAGACCCTCCAAGAAGTGGGTACTCGGGTAACGATCTCCTCTCCAGACTCGCTCACAACTGTAATGATACCCGTCTTCTTGGGTACCACATGTAATGGACTAACCCATTTGGAGTCGGAGATGGGGTATATAAAATCGGCGCTCCACCACCTCGATATTTCTTTCATGACTACATCTCGAAGATTCGGGTTCAGCTGTCGTTGGAACTCACGCGACGGCCTAGCGTCATCCTTAAGATAGATGTGGTGGGAGCACAGAGCCGGACTAATCCCCTACAGATCAGCTATACTCCAACCTATCGCCTTGCGGTTTCTTTCAAGAACCTCCATCAGATGAGATTCTTGCTCTCCAGTCAAACCTGCTGAGATAATGACCGGGTGCATATCTGGCTCACCCGCAAGGAATCTATACTTCAGCGACTGCGGCAAAGGCTTCAGTTCTGGACAACTGGGAGGTGGCAGATCTGGCTTCTGATATGTCTGTGTCAAGGCGACCAGGTTTGCATGGGAGAACTCTCTCTCTGCATGAATTTCTAACGAAGGGAAGCCTGCTGAATCATCAATAAACTGTATTGGCTCGTACTCCATCCTAGCAGTCGGCTCAGAAGGAATCAGACACGACAAATATTCATCAAAATCATCCCAATCAATGTCTGAGTCCGAGGGATCTGAATTAGAAGAACATGATTGAAAGTCATCATCACCATTCATCCCAAAACTGTCAGCCTCAGGTGTATCCTCATCCAGGGGTGTGCTCTCCAGGCTCTCGACTGCCATAAGCTTTAAATATAGTGAATCTGTAGGCATGGCAAGGGTCTGTGCTATGGGATCTGTCCAGATAGATTCATCATCTGTCATCATAAAATCACACTCCTGGTGGATGTCTAGCTCTTCTTCTGTCATCTGCTCTGCTTCGCTGGACTGCTCTGAGCATTCTAATTCTCTGGCTCTGGTTTCCTCAATCGTCTCTATTTGTATGGTTTTGCCCTCTACGCAAAAACATACCTTCTCGCTATCATGATCGGACACCTCCTTGGCTGTGGTCAAGAATGGACATCCAAGTATGATGGGGGCATCTGGTACCGACTCAGGGATCTCCATGTCCAACACAACGAAGTCCATGGGGAATTTCAGGCCCTGAATGGTAATGACCACGTCTTTCAACAACCCCTTCGGCCTCTTAGTCGACTTATCAGCAAACTGAAGGACTGTCTTGCTCCTAAGAAGAGGACCAAACTCGAATCGATCGAGTAAGGCAGTCGGAAGAAGGTTAATTGAAGAGCCGCTGTCTAATTAAGTATGATCAAACTGCTTCTCCTGAATCTCGCATCTGACATAGGGAGCTCCTGCATCTGGTCTCTTGGCTGGCAGTTTGTTCTGAATGGTGCAGCAAGTGTCATTGGTGAGCATATGGATTTGATCTCTGTACCTCCTCTTCCTGCGACTGTAGTCGTCTCTTTCAAGTTCTTTTTGAAGAGGGGGACATGCTTAAATGATTCTCGTAGAGTCAGTTGAATGTGGAATCTATCAATCATTTGGTTGCTGAACTCTACCTGCTGGTCTTTTTTTAGATTTTCTCATTTGTTCCCCTTTGCCCGGTGAAGTGCTTCGGGGAAGGGGATGGTAGGGGCCTCCGCACATGGAGGGCTAGGATGAGGTTCCTGTGCCTGTGAAGGAATAGAATCCATACCATGATCATCATTCAACACATATGGATCTGGAATTTGAATAGAAACCTTTCCTTTATTCATATTTTTGTTTTTCTTGTTACCATAGTCCATAGATACAAAAGGTGGTAACACCACAGAAGGAAGCTCAACAAAAGTAGATGTGGTGGCCTCAGTACCACCACCGGCACCTGTCTTCATGGCATCAGCACCACGCTCTGGCTCTACATCCAAAATGGTGGCCTCAGCACCACCGTCTGCATCTGGTATCACGACGGCCTCAGTACTATTGTTTGGAACTCCATCATTGGTGGCATCAACACCACCGTCTTCAACATAGACAGTGGCATCAGCACCGCTACTCTGCTCATCTGGCACTCCTGGTTTTGCTTGTGGCTGTCGCTCAGATGAGGCGCCGCCGGCTGGCATCTCACCGCTCCTAGTAGTCACAAAATCAGCATCATACAAAGAAGAAGACATGTCACTCAAATAATCACTAGGAGAGGTATCCTTTGTAAACTCTACCTGCTTAGACTTCCTCTTTAGATTGTTCGGATTTGGTTCAATCTGAGCTGGTATGGCGGCTTTTCCCTTGATGATATCCCTCATCTCCTGTCGGAACTCGTCCATTTCCTGTCGGAAGGACGCTCGTTGTTCAGAGAGCAAGCAGGCAAGGTCATCTAGAGCTGGGTTCTCAAAAGTGGGGGTCTGAGAATCGGACGGGTTTCCCTGCTGGAAATGATGTTGTTGCTGCTGCTGGTGAGGATAATGCTGGGGAGGATGGGAGTATGATTGTTGAGGCTACTGACGCTGCCTTTACTGGTGTCCCTGATAGGTGGGACGAGGACCATGCTAGTATTGCGGTTGGTGGGCATACTAGGGCTGTTGCTGCTATGGCTGGCCGTTCTGCTGTCCTTGAGCTGGAGGTTGTTGCTTAGATGAGGAGCCACTGTTTCCCCAACGGAATCCGGGGTGATCGCGACGAATCCTGGGATGTGGGTACCGGTCGTACCATATCCCATTGACTTCAATCAATGGCTCCTGCTCGAAGGATGGTGGAGGGAGAACTGCCAGTGGCTTATCCGGCTGATAAACCACCATCTGAGTGTCCTGAGATGGCGGATGCGATGGATAGTACTGTAGCAACGGAACCGGCTCTGCCTGGATGTGGTTAACCTGGCGGTACGAGGCAGAGGGTTGGGATGAGCTGCTACTGCTAGGATCAGCTCGTGACCTGGGGTGCTGCTAGGAAGATGTTTGTGCCTCCTGGACGTAAAGGATCTGCGTCATCAGGTCACTCATGGTCTTTGCAATCTGGTCCATCTGGGCCATTCCTTGCATTTGTTTCTTCTCGAGGATCTCGAGACGGTCCAGCTTTTCACTGATAATGCCCATGTCGGTTGCGGCTGATTCGGCTTGGGCTGCGGCTGCTGACGAAGTGTGAGGACCGACATCGATGCGGGCGATCCTCTAAAATGATCCTGCTCCTTGCAGGGGCTTCTGTTGTGTGTAGACGCGGGCTTGGGCCATGATGGTTGAGTTCTCTGCCATGCCTTCAAAGATGGACCAAACGTTGTCTGCACCCTTGGAAAAATATGATCCACCACAAGAGGCATTAATAAGCCCCTGCAGCTCCGGTGTCAGCCCACAAAAAAAACTCTGAACCAGATTGGGCTTTGATATATCGTGATGTGGACATCGGTCAATGAGCTCTCTGAATCGATCCCAAGCTTCATGAAACTGTTCATTAGGGATCATGATGATGTTGCTGATCATCGCTCTAGCTGCGTTCGTCCGGCCGAGAGGGTAATACTTATTCAAGTATGCAGTCCGGAGATCTGTCCAAGTGTCGAAGTACCTCCCCAAATGTTTGAGCCAGTATGCGGCTCTGTCAACCAAAGAAAAGGGGAAGGCTATCATCTTAATGGTGTCCTCAGTCACCAGCCTGTCGTGGATTGTGCTGCAGATCATTTCATGTTCTTGGAGGTGGAGATGTGGCTCTTCGGTCACCAGCCCATGGAATTTGGGAAGTAGCTGAATCGTGTGCAGGCGAAGCTCGAAGTCTCCATGGATGGTAGGGAGTCAGATCCACCGATGAGTGAGGGAGGCTGCTGGATTGTGCAATTCTCGCATGATGGTCTGCAACGGACTCTCTTGGTTGGGTTCTCCTCCCTCGTTTTCTACAACTGGTATGTCACCTCCACCGCCATCGCCACCGCCCCCAGGTCGGTTCTCTCGTATCTGCGCGATCTCTCTCATGAGGTCACCCATAAAGACTCCCTGGTCTCGAATATGTCTCTACATTGTCTCCAGGGATGCTAGCAAGGAATTGTTGATGGCGGCATGATCATATAAGAATGGGGGATGCTCATGCTCATCAGGGTGCTCTCCTCTGTTAGCCATGTCTGGATACTCTGAAAAAGCAAAAGAACCCATCTCAGGTGCCGTCAAATGCTCTGAGCTCTAGGATACACTATATTCTGAAATTCTTGGACTGATTATAGGAGAATGAGAAGGGTGGTCAAGGGGGAACAAGGTGGAAGTGAACTCAGGCTCGGAGAGCGGGTATGGACTCTCCGAGATTGTCCTAGATGAATAGGGAGGAGTGTTGGATAGCGGTGCCGACAAAGTCAGTCTAAGAGACCTCCTTCCCATCATTGTGATTATTGATAAGAGCAAGGTCGAGGAATGAAGAAGAAAGAAGGGAGAAGCAAAATTGCGCACAATTGTGCTGTATTTTTTATCTTGATCTAAAATAAACTAGCAATCAAACACAATACAATGGGATTCACCAACTCAACACGTGAAGCCGTGAAGGTTCGTCTTTTATCTTTGTAGTTTTTAGCTTGTTTTCAAGAAGTTATCTTATAACGAGTCCTTAGAGCTCTACTCCTATAGGAGAGAGAGTACTGCCGGAAAAGTATTCATGTACTTGTCCTCCTCCTGTGTAACCTGTAGCTTGCGCTTTTTAAGGTCCTTGTAACCCTTCCTGAATCCCTACTCAACCATAGAAAAAGAGGGAGGAAGCCGATAGGCGAAATCGATACTTCGGATCTCGCTCACAATGGAATCACCCGTGAGCGTGCAAGATCCTACTCGGACGTAGATGGTGAGACAGACACACCCGTAAAGGTGTGGCCTATGCTCGGTACTTCGGACAAGGTCGATGCTCAACACAATAGTGAGTCACCAATGATGACCAAGCCCTACTCGCCTACGTACGATAGTAGCGCCAATACTTCGTAAATCCAGGCGATACACAAGGCAGCCACAAGCTGGGTTTTTTGCTCTAATCCTTACGAAGTCGCTCAACTCACTTGGAAAGAGACCTTACCATACAACCTAAAGACAAGTGAGGGTGTTACTCTCCCCATTCAATGAATCCAATCACCAGTTTTATTGTTGGTCAAGTTTTCTTAGCAGTCCCTTTTTTAATTTTTTTTGGTGTTATAGCTTCTTTTGAGTAAATTCAAACAAGTGCCTAACGTTTTTGTTTTTTCTTGATTCATACTTGATCCAAAAATAGAGGGAGAAAAGAGTCGAAAAAGCCGTGCAAGTCGGCACCAAGATGGAAATCTCACCTTTGTGCCTATATGATGAATAAAAAGATAGAATGACTTACAGCGCCTCCAGCTCTCTCCATGCGGGATGCAAAGCAGAAATTTTTAAACCTAATCTACATGCTGATATGCAAGCAAAAATCGTCCTAAGCAGGCAATTGCTAACGTGAAGAACCACATGTCAACCACCAATCTCCAATCCTAACGTCCGGTCTAGGCTCACCCCTCCTCCTCTCGACACATCGAGTTCAGGAGAAGCGCTTGACGGGAAGAGCTCGCGGCACGGCGGATCAAAGAATAGTGAATCAACTGTTTAATTAAACTAAGTCCAAATACGCACTATAGGTACATGCAATGGTTGTTAGGGTGTTTGGACCTAATCTAATCGATCAAGCAATGCCTAAAATCTAAGGGCTCAATCCACAAAAGAAAGGAAAAAGGAAAACAAAATCGGAAAATGACTGCGAAATCACGATAAAATCCGCGGTGAGCCCCCAGGTGAACAGACACCTGGAAATTAGACCCGAAGTGTCCGAGTGTCTGAATGTCATGTATTATTACAATTCAAATAGTCTCTCTCTCACAAAAGAAAATGCAAACTAGCTAACACACTCTCTCTCTCACTCCTCCTGCTCTCTCCTGCCGGCTTGGCTTAAGAAAAGCCGACTCCGCTTCCCAAGGTTGCACCCGATCCACTAGGCGATCCGCCTCGCTCCGCGGTCCCTCGCAAGAAGACAAGAAAAGAGATGGTCAGATAGCTCAACAATATATATCAAAAATAGAGGAGAGATAAAACAAGCAATGATGTAAACAAGTGAACACAATCAAACAAAAATGTGATCTATTCGTTGTTGCTCCCCGGCAACGGCGCCATTTGATAAACTCAAAAATCTAACGGTCTTGTATTCTACACAAGGCGGGAACACAGAGGTCGTTGCGGTGACCGCTAAAAATCCAAATTTAATCAACAATGAACCCACAATCAAATATCAAACAATGACAGACAAATGTGGAGTCAAATTTTCTTTAACTCTATAGAGAAGATGTATAGGTGCAAGTATATAAAGAGTTCGAACACAGGGAGCAAGGCAGGATAGATCAACAATTGTGTGTGTGAATGTGATGTATTGTCTACACTATGCAATGCAAATGTTTTTGTGGGTTTTTAAATTTTTTTAGTTTTTAAGTTTTTTTATTTAATTTTTAATTTTGTATTTTGATTTTTAATTTCTAATTTTTTTATTTTCTTTTTATATTTTATATTTTTATATTTTCTTTTTCAATATTGGAATATATATAAAATATAAGAAAAGAGGGGATAGAAGATTTATAAAAATATGTAAAAATGCTCAAAATTAAGAAATAAAATATTTTTGGTCTTTTTATGATTTTTTACTGTTTTTTGTGATTTTGGGGGATTTTTTAGAATATTTTTGGTATTTTTAAAAGTGAAAATACAAGAAAACAGTGAATTAATTACTGGTCGAAACTAAAATTGGAACAAAAAATACCAAACAGTATCAAAATTTTCCCAAATTAATTTTGAAATAAAGAAATAAAATAAGGAACATACAGGACCTGAGTTTGTATTTATTAGATTTTTCTATGAGTTTTTAGATTTTTTGGAATTTTTTGGGTATTTTCTAATTTTTAAGGTTTTGGTTTTGAAATTTTTAGTGGTTTTTGGATTGACACTAAAAAACCCTAAAATACACAATAAGTAATTTTTTTTGGAATTTTTCAAGGTGTTTTACTAATTTTTATGGATTTTCTAAGATAGACAACACTGGAAATGCATGTTTTTTATTTTTAATAAATATTAAAATGCAATAAAAATAACATATAAAAATATGGCACGGATCATCAAGTTAACAGGAGCCTATGACATTTTTCTGGTAATTTTTGGAGTTAAAATGATGCTCTAAATAATTAGGGAAAGCAAGCAAAAATGTATGGCCTGACAGGGGTATATATGCAATTAAACAAACATCTAGGGGTACAGTTGCAATTTTCCAACAAAATTTATAACTAAATAAAAGAGTTTCTGGACCAAGTACAAAATACAAGACACGTAGGGGTACGTCTGTAAATAACCCACCAGGGCGCGTGACTAGCACGCGCTTGGGAAGGACCTAGGTGTAATTTCCAAAAATCTGAGGGCCTTGACGTAAAATAACCAAAAGTTTTACACATGATCCACAAGTTCTTGTACTGAATCGAAATACGTAAACCCTGGAGGGGGTCCTCACAAAATGCCCTCCACCTCATGTGTACATGTCACGTGAGGTGACGTGGCTAGGACCAATATGCAAATAGGAAAAGTTTGGGGGTCTTTTTACAAATATTACAAAATATTTTAAACAGCAAATGAAATATTTAGGACTAAATAAAAATACAAAATGGCGCGGGGTAAAGAATGCAAAATACCCCTAAGTGTGTGATCCAACAACCGTGGATGATTCACTTGACACGTGGCGACGATCTGATGGCTGATGGCGCTTTGCTTCGACATCTGAGATTAGATCTCAGATCGAGATCTAACGGTGGAGGAGTGCTGATGATCCGACGGTCGACGAGCGATCTGGAGAGGCGACCCGATCTAACGGTGGCGAAGCGCGGAGGAAGAACGGGGAAGAACGCCGGCGAGGCGAACTTCCCCGGGCTAGATCTCCGTGCTCCGGTGGCTTCTAAGCTTCAAAATGGGGCTGCACCTTCCTGGGAGATTCCTCTATGCGCGGGGAGGTCCAAAACACCTCGGCGGTGGCCGAGGTTCGTTGGAGCTGCTGGCGGAGCTGTAAGAGCTCGCGCGACTCCGGCGAAGGTTAAAATGACCTCGAGGCGTTTGTGATGGTCCAAGCACCTGCAAAAACAAGTGAGTGGGTCTAGGGCAAGTTGCTTGGACCCCGCGGAGTGGATGCGGTGGTGTGAACGAAGTGGAAGAGCTCGGCCAGAGGAGCACTCCGACGAGGGGGTTTGATTGTTTGATTTGATCGATGGAAGCGAAAATTTCTTTAGGGCTTTTAAACCTACGACTAAGGGAAACAAAATGCAAGAAAAATGAAGATGGAATGGGGCATCCTCGACGGTGTATCATCAGAGGTAAGGTACCTCGACTGCCAGAGTTGGGGGAGGTGATGGAAGCATCTCAGGCGTTGCTCGACCCTCCTGAAGACCTCAACACGAAGCTGTCACCTTCTGGAGGTTCAAGTATCGAGAGGGGAGCTAATCCTATGGAGGGAGATGTTCAAAGATTCAAAGGAAGGTCGGGGTGCGTTTTATGTGGTTTGACCCTGCGACTGGGGCGCTCCAAAGACCAAGGAAGATCGATGCAATCGCTGGTCCTCGACCCAAGATAATCATAAGGCGAGCAAGGTGGATGGTCGAGGAAAAAGTTTGCAGAAGGAATCGGGGCGAAAGGGTAAAAGTATTTACCTAGAAAAGTCCGCCAAAGCGGCCAAAAACTAAGCCTGACACGGGCTACAGGGGGAAGGACGCCTAGTTGACTGGGGTCAACTAGGGTTTGCACCTGGTTGGTCCACGTGGACCAACCAGGAAAAACCCTGGAAAATGATTTTGTTAATTCAATTAAAAATAGCAAATGGACGAATTAAATTTTAGTTATTAAATAGAAAGTATTTATTATTTTATAAACTATTTTATGGTGATTTTTAATTATTTTTATGAGGTGTATTTTTTACAAGTTCCCTTTTATACCCCTTATAGGTATATTACCTATATATTTTATTATTTTATTTTTATTTGGTATTTTTAATTTCTTTAATTATGTTTATTATTTTATGAAATTATAAAATACTTTTATACACGTAATTATATTTTTATTTTATTTTTTTGAGGTGTTTTATGTATTTAATAAAATAGAAGTATACATTATACAGGTATATTTATAGGTATAATACCTATGTGTTTTATATACAAGTATTTTATTTTGAGTTTTCTTTAAGCTTTTATTCTGATTTTAATATACATATAGATTATAAGTAATATTTAAAATTTTATAAAAATATAAAATTATAAGAATAATAAATATATAATAAATCAAATATTTTAATCTGTACAAGTATACAATGTGAGTCCAAAACTCAACTTTCAAACTGTAGCTCCGCCAAACGCAAAACCACTGCCATTAGATAGCTTATTTTATACTATATACAATTAAAGGTGAATTTTTGATGCATTTGGAGTTTTCATTTGTGAGATACATGTCTGGGAAGTTGGGATTCTGGATTTTTATTGACACCATAACTTTTTATCTGTACATTGTTTTTGAATGAAATTAATTTTATATTTTTCTATATAAAATTATCTACAACTTTCATGTACAAAGTTTCTTTATTTGATGTATAAAAAGTGGAACCAAAAATAGGTCCCAAAATGAATAAAGAATGAATTAACAGAATGGGTATCTGGCCCTTATCTCCCCCTACTTTATTCCTTGTCGACCTATTCATCAAGATGCCTAGGTCTCAGGGTTTCGGGTCATAAAATATTTACAATATTTTATTCTTTTTCTTTTATTTTATTTATTCTATAATTGTGGCTTTAATTACAGTATTTTATACACTAATTACATGCACATGCATGAATGCTAAGATGCTGGATTTAATGCTATTTACACGCATTTACTAGGGTTTTCGAGGACAAAATAATGGAATAAAGATGATGAAATGTGGATTCATCAGTAGCATACGAGGGTCGTACATCTAGGCGGAACCTCTCGTCTTCCTCCCGGGAAGGAAGTATGTCTCAACCTAGTCTAGCGATGTTGAGGTCTAAAGATAGGATGCTATGGGGTTGCAATAAAGCTTCAAAAGAAGGATAGTCTACTGGCTCAAGAGGAAAAACTCCTTATGTACATGCTGCACCTTGTATATGCTTTAAAAAAAGTATGGAAAAATGCAGAATCTTCAAAAGTGGACATGCCTGATTGAAAAGTAAAATGCCTGCCAGAGTGTATATATAAGGATAAAAAATACAATAAGAGCTTCAAAGACAAATTTTTGTAAGCTTGCAACGGTTGACTTGGCTACACTGGTCATGCATCCAAGGATAGGTAGCTACACTGGTTACCGTCCATTCTTTTCTCCATCCCCTCTTCTTGAGCTAGTTGTACTTGAACTTAGAAGGGAATATCTCCGCTCCTCGAGGAAAGAGTTTCTAGACCGGGGAGCTAGAGTTACCTTGTTGAGGGAGGCTGTTTCTTTGCTACTTTTGAGATGGGGAGCTATACCCCACTTACATCGTACAAGTAAAGATTCATAGTCATAAGAATTGGTGTATGTAGACTTGTTCTGACCTGACTGTTGAGGTGACCTGAATAGGAGTCCCATGGAACATAGAGGCAGTTAGGTTTTAAATCCATCTCCCATTAAGGTTCTGACACACTAATAATCCAAAGGTCCGACAGAGCTCCAAACTACAATTTTATGAAGATAAGTTCAATACTCAATATTGTCCTACTATCTTTATTTTCCCTTTTTTTCTTTTTCTTCACTTATTCTTTTAAATAAGTGTTTGCTAAGGGACTAGCAAAGGTAAAGCATAGGGGGATGATGAATCTGCGATTCGTCATCTTTATTCATTTATTTTAGCTTAAAATCCCTTATAAAACACCTGCATATAACATTAACTCCATATTCTTACTAACTTGCATCTGTGTGTAAATATTGTATATTTGTATATCATTTTATTCTAAAATAAATAATAAAAGAAAGAAAGTAAAAATAAAGAAAAGGAAATAAAAAAGGAAGACTATATATATGTAATAGATACAGGCTGACCCGAACCTCGAGAGAAGGTCAAGATTTGACTTGATCGACCAGGAATAAAGTAGGGGGAGATAGGGTCCTCAATTAGAAAATCCAAAAAAATTGTGTGCTGTGTATATTTGTATATTTCACTATTTTATTTGTACCCTAATTGACCTCAAATCAAATAACTTTCAAAACCAAAGTTGTAAATAAAAATGTGTTCTAATTAATAAAAATAATTGCACAATTAAATCATGTATAGAATAAAAGCAACCACACTTGGAAAAAAGCCACTAAACACTAATTGAAAGACCAATTCTGGCTCCATATGAACTCAAATTGAACCAATCTCACTTCCATTGGATTCTAAATTAGATTATCTTTAAAATGGCTATATTTTCATAATTTTTGGAGTTACGAGTAAAAAGTAGGTTTTTCGGGGTGATTTGTGCAATTTTCAATGTATTTTGTACATATTATATTGTATATATATTTGTAATTACTTTTTACTAATTATTTTAAAATAAAAATTTAAAAATAATTTTTTTAAAATCTAATTTCCTCATTTACCCATGTATATATTGATATATATGTATATAGCATATGTATATATTTAATTTTCTTAACTAACTTGCACAAAAAAATTTAACTTTTAGTTTTCCAATAAATAAAGTGACTAAAATTCAAAAAAATAGTTAATTTTTGTAAATATTTTTTGACACTTATCTTTTGATCTCTATCTCATTTCAATTTTATCTCTTATCTTTATCCAAAAAGCCAAAAATTCAAATTTCATCTCCATTATCATTTCTATTTATATGGCTCCTTCTCCCTCATTCCAACTTGATCAATATTTGGTGAGAGGAGCCCTATCTCCGAGAGAAATTTTCATCGAGAAAGGTGCCTAGTCTCCGAGCCATCTGGTGACAGCTAGTCGGCATTCGTCGAGGCGATCACGATCATTTCTGCTCCTAAGGTGAGATCCATCATTATTTCTTCATTTTTTATTTAGGTTGATTGTAGTTTAAATTCTGCAACTTCATTTCATCATCATTTCATTTTTCTAGATCTTAAATTAAAAAAAAATCCACCACGATTTGATCCATTTTGATCTCGATTTTTCATCTCACATTTTTGATCTCTCCATGTTCTTTTCTATCTTACATGATCTATCAACTCCGACCATGCACAGTGATCGGAGAATTGGATTTGATCCTTTCACTTTCGTCGGATCCCTATTCATTTTCCTATTTGTAAATAAATAAAAAATATCTTTAAAAAAATGTTTTCTTTTTCTCTAACTTTTGTTTTGTAGGATAAAATAAAAAAATAACAAAAAATAAAAAAAGTTTTTATTCAGTATTCCATTATTTACAATAAAAAGAAAAAAATTAAAAAACAAAAAAAGAAGAGCAGCAGAGCATCGCCCCTGCAGCCGCCCTCTGTTCCCCCCTCCTTCATCTGCCATCTTGCTCCAGGCACTGCCGTCTCACCGCCATTGTTCACCGCGCACCCGCCTACAATCACTGCAAGCCGCGCATGCCTTGCGCGTTCAACCACCAAGCCCTACTCCGCACGAAGTGGTCCATCCCCATCGACCACCATCGTTCAAAGCCTTTACAACGCTGCAATGTCCTCAGCCGCGAGCGCCGTCCTGCTATCGCCTGGGCAGCCACCAGTGTCGTCACCTCCCTCCACTACCGCTTGGGGCGGCACTCCTCCTCATCACCGCGAGCGAGCCCTCGTCCTCCACGGCAGCCGCATGCCGTCGATGATGCCTTGTCCATCGAGCGCAGCCACTTCAGCCACGCTGCAATCAATGCTCTTCCATCGGCCTCCACCTGAAGAATCCCCTTGGAAATCATCACTACCGCCCACTACCTTGAAGCCTCTACGCCACCGCAAAGCTCGCCTTCATCGCTGCCACTTGGGGCGGCGCAATCTCAGCACCGACCGCCTGGAAGAAAAGGAGGGTGGGTGGCGCTGCCAAGCCCTCTTTCATCCTTGACTTGAGAATGAAGAAAGAACCCAGAAGAGCCCTATATTCTATTAATAAAATATTTGGGCCAATATTGTGCACGAATTCTTGGTGGATCAGATAAATTAATGATACGAAAATGTGTCGTTGTTATCCCTAAAAATCTCGTGACAAACAAACATTTTTTTTATTTTTCCTACTTATTAACTTGTATAACAAACATGGTCAAACTCAGGGAGGCTACAATTCCCGAGGGTTATTCAATTAATCGAAAATTAATTAAGAGAAAAATAGGATTCTCGAAGGATAACGATCTTTGGTTTTTGTGATTTTTTTATCTATTTAATTTTTAATATTTTTTTTATTTCTAATTTTTTTGTATTTTATGATTTTCAAATTTATAGTGATTTTGATTTTTGCATTTTTTTTATTTTCAAAATAATACGGAGCAATACTCACAAGATCAAAAATACATGTGCCAACTTTTTTGTGATTTTTAAATTTATCAAAAATGCTCAAAAAAATTCAGAGAAAATATTTTTGGGTTTTAAAATTTTTGAAATGTTTTGGGGAATTTTTGTAATATTTTCAGGTTTTTTCTTTTTTAAAAAAATCAAATAGTGAGAAATGCGAAATAGTGCACAGCCTGGAGTAATGTACAACTTAAAAATATTTTAATACCCAAAACTCCAGGAAATTATTATGATGAAATGAATGTAAATATCTATAAACAGGAACTGAATCACTATTTTTGGATTTTTGTAGAATGTTTTATGATTTTTATAGATTTTCGTTATTTTTTAATTTTTTTGGTTTTTATAAATAATAATGCACAAAATTTACAAAGTAATTAAAAGACAATGAAATCAAACTACCCTAATGTTTTTGGAATTTTTGGAGTTATTTTATATTTTTTATGAATTTCTGAATTTTAGGAACAGAAAAATGGCATGTTTTTTATTTTATAATAATAATAAATGAAATCAAAATGCAATGGAGATTTTATGCTAAATAGATATGCACATCAGGAGCATATCACAATTTTTCAAAAAAAAAATTAGACTAATAAAATCATTTATTTTAATAGAGAAATCATGCAAATTAAAGTATGTAAATGAAGGACTGAAGTGCAAATTTTTATTATTTTACCATTAAATAAATAACAGATATAAATAGAGGGAAGAAGTTGTAAATTATCCAAGTTGCACATGTGTCGCGTGTGCTAACCTCTAAGTGCAAGGGTGCGTTTGTAATTTTAAAAACCTTTGGGGGCTTGGGTGTAATTTCGCTCAAAAAATGTACTTGATTCTGGCAAGGGCTCTTTTGCAAATTTGAAGTCTCCAGAGTCTCAACTGCAATTTTCTTATTTTTTTATTCAAATCTCTAATTCCTTCTTTTCTCTTTCGTTCTTCGTTCACAACCACTCAGGCGCAAGGGGAATTGGGCTGCCGCCGCAAGGGGTCGGTGGCACGGTGGTGTGCGCGTGCTGATAAAGGAGGTTGCGCGAGGTGGAGGCGCGCTTCGCTCGCAGGTGGCTTCAATGGTGGTACATCGGTGGCTGTGGTGTGCACCGATGAGGTCGGTGGCGAGCAGTGATGATCTGGGGCGTCGGGGGTGCTCCTAGCATAGAGGAGCAAGTGGTGGAGCGTCTGGCGATGGAGGATGTTGATGGAGTTGGGGCGCTGCCGATGGAAAAGGATGGAGGGGCGGCCTGTGGTGAAGAGGAGCGGCGGAGAACGTGGGTTGGCTGCGGTTGTGGAGCGTGCCCAGGCAGTGAAGGGCGATGGCCGTGGGGAGGGGGCGGCGGCGCCTGGACGGCGGCCACCCGCTTCTCTTTTTTGTTTTATTTTTTTATTATTTTTTGTAAATTTTATTTTTTTGTAAATCAGAAAAAAAACATAAATGGTATTTTTATTTTTTTTGTAAATCTAAAATAGCAGAAAATGAGAATTTTTTATTTTTATTTTTATTGTTTTATATATTTTTTAAGATTATCGTGCAAAACCAATGTTAGAGAGAACAAGAAAACAAATATTTTTTTGTATTATTATTTTTTTATTTTGTAAAAATAGAAAAATAAACGAGGATCCGACGGAAATGAAAGGAATCGAATTCGATTCTCCGACCACCATGCGTGGTCGGAGTTGATAGATCGTGAAAGATAGAAATTGAATGCGGAGAGATCAAGAACATGAGATGAAAAATCGAGTCGAAGCGGATCAAATCGTGATGGAATTTTTTTAAGATCTAGAAAGACAAAATGATGATGGAATTAAAATGCGACAAATGAAACTAAGATTAACCTAAGATAAAAAAATGATGGATCTCGCCTTAGGAGCGGAATTGGACCGTGATCGCCTCGACAAGGCTGACTCGCTGTCACCGTACGACTTGGAGACTAGGCACCTTTCATGATGAAATTTCTCTCTCGGAGATCGGGTTCCTTTCTCTCTAAAGATTGATCTAGTTGGAATGTGGGAGAAAGAGCCATATAAATAGAAAAGATGGAGAATGAAATTTGAATTTTTGAATTTTTGGTTGAAGAGATAAGAGAGATGAAAATTGAGATGAGATAAAGATAAAGAGAGATAAAACTATTTACAAAATTAACTAATTTTTTTAAATTTTCGTCACTTTATATATTGAAAAATTAAAAGTTAATAATTTTTTAATTTTTTGTGTAGTTAGTTAAGAAAAATAAATATATGCATATGCCCTTCTAAGTTCAAGTACAACCAACTCAAGAAGAGGGGATGGAGAAAAGAATGGACGGTAACCAGTGTAGCTACCTATCCTTGGATGCATGACCAGTATAGCCAAGTCAGCCGCTGCAAGCTTACAAAAATTTATCTTTGAATCTCTTATTGATATTTTTTATCCTTGTATATATACTCTGACAGGAATTTTACTTTTCAATCAAGCATGTCCTCTTTTGGAGATTGTGCATTTTTCCATACTTTTTTTATAGCATATACAAGGTGCAGCATGTACATAAGGAGTTTTTCCTCTTGAGCCAGCCGACTATCCCTCTTTTGAAGCATTATTGCAACCTCACAGCATCCTGTCTTTAGACCTCAACATCGCTAGACCAGGTTGAGATGCACTTCCTTCCCTAGAGGAAGACGAGAGGTTCTGCCTAGATGTACTACCCTCGTATGCTACCCCATGCCAAAAGATTCTGCCTCCTCACTACCTCATCCATAAAGAGCTACCTGTAGAGTGCTTGTCCAAGATAAGCCACGGTCTGAAAGAATCATATGTGTGTTGTTAAATGTTCTACTTAGACTAATCAAGATGACATGAGAACATAGTCTTGTGGATTCAAAGAATTAAGTCACTAGGACCTGAAAAGTCTTAACTCCATTTCTTATAAGGTTCCTCTAGAATTAACTAGATTAAGGCCCAACTAAGCTCCATTCTTCACTTTTATTCCAGACATAGTTTAAATGTCAATACTATCCTGAAAAATGCACATGCAAATGCAAGAAAAGATGAACAATGCAAAGTTTTTTTTTGAAAAGAAATGATGCACATGTGAAAAGAACTTTTTTTAAATATTTTTCTAATTTTGGACTTTTTATGGAATTTTGGATAAAAATGCATATGTAAAAGAAAAGGGCCTTTTTTATAAATGATGCACATGTGAAAAGAACATTTTTTAAGACAATTTTCTAATTTTGAACTTTTTATGGGCTTTTGGAGAAAAATGCAGATGTAAAAGAAAAGGCTTTTTGTCTTTTTTTTTTAATTATGCAAGTTTTATAGATTTTTGGTTTTGTAGTTTTTTTAAAGGAAAAAAAAGGTTAGTAAAAATGTACAAGCATATACAAGATTTTTTTATTTTTTATTTATTTTTTTGTTTTTTTTTGTGTGTTTCTATTTTGTTTTTGTTTTTTTTTGTTTTTTTGTGGTTTTTGTTTTTGTTTTTGTTTTTTTACACATGTGGATTTTACAAAATTCTATGCATAACCCCCCCCCCCCAAACAAAACATATTTAAAAGTACGAGTTATGTCTAAAGTATATATACAATATATACGACACCCCCTATACTTAGCTCAAACTATGTCCTCGTAGTGATCAGAGAGCGAAAAAGGAAGACATAACATGTGCTAAGTATAGAAAAGTGAAAAGACGCCTATGCTACAACGACTCAAAGAAAGGGTAAAAAGAAGAGAAGTTGGTGATCCCCTCCTATACTTAGGATCATGTAATCCTAACTATAGTAGAGTGTACAAAAGGGGAAAATCGATGAAGAGAATGTAAAGACTCAAAAATAAAAAGACATGATATGAACAGCATCACCCCCCCCATACTTAGGGTAGAGTATCCCTAAGTATAGGCAACAACAAGAGTGATGAACAGGACGAATATGAACAACACAAATCATTCACCCCCCTATACTTAGGATAAAGCACATCCTAAGTATAGCATATATACACACGGAAAAAGGGTGAATGATAAAACGGGAGAAGAAAGAGTGAAACGAAATGATATACAAGAGGAGTGGATGATCTTGTATTAGACGCAGAAGATGGAATCAACATATCATCATCTGATACCATAGACATCGAATCAATGACGGACATGAATGTATCATGATCTAGATATTGCTTCAGCAACTGTCCGCTCACAACAAATGGTTGTGCGTCAGATAACAACCCAGATATGACAATACTCCCATTGTCACGCACAGCTCTCATGATGAATGTTCCTGACCACTTGATTTTTAATTTTCCTGAAAACAACTTCAACTTAGCATAAAATAACCAAACTTTCTGAACAGGGGAGAAAGTCTTTCTTCGGATGTGTTTATCATGCCAGCGCTTGACTTTCTCCTTATACATAAGTGAGTTATCATATGCAAAGTCTCGGAATTCCATTAATTTGTTCAAATCCAACTTCATGTTCTTTCCTTCCTTCTCATAATCTAAATTGCATACACGGAGTGCCCATAAAGATTTGTGAATTAATTCCACTGGAAGGTGGCAAGGCTTTCCATATACCAATCTGTAGGGAGACATACCCAAAGGAGACTTGTACGCCGTCTGATAAGCCTATAGAATTGAATCAAGCATCTGGGACCAGTTCTTCCTATCTGGGCGTATAAGTTTTTTCAATATCATCTTGATCACCCTATTTGAAATTTTTACCAAGCCATTAGTTTGAGGGTGGTAAGGAGACGCAACTCTGTGCTCAATGGCATACTCCTTCACAAGCTTCTTTACTTCTCTATTAATGAAATGGCTTCCCCCATTTGAAATTAGTATTTTGGGAATACCGAACCATGCAATAATATGGTGATTGAGAAAGGAACACACTATACGACTATCTGCGGCTCGGGTGAGGATAGCCTCCACCCATCGACTAACATAATCCACAGCGAGCAGGATGTACTGAAATCCCTTATTGACAGGATATGGGCCCATGAAGTCTATGCCCCAAGCATCAAAAACATTAGAAATCTATATATATCTTAGGGGCATGGTATCTTTGGAACCAACAGTTCCTCCCATTTCTGACAATCAGTACAACCTCGAACATACTCTGTAGCATCCTTAAACAATGTGGGCCACCATAGACCACTCTGTAAAACCTTTGTTGCCGTGCATTTTCCCAAATGATGCCCACCAGATTCTAATTTGTGACAGTGCTCAAGTACACTGGTGTGCTCCTCCTGAGGAATGCACCTTCTCCAGATACAATCTGCTCCCTCACGAAATAGGTACGGATCCTCCCACTGGTAATAATGAATCTCTGACAGAAATCTGTCTACCTTGTACTTTGGCCAATCTTGTGTAACTTTCTTTGAGACAAGATAGTTCACAATATGAGCATACCATGGGAGTGAGTCTGCAGACAAAATGGCCTCATCTATAAAGGTTTCGGAAATAGGAATCTTGTTCTGCTCAAAGGTCTCTGCGTCTGTGATATGGGAAAGGTGATATGCCACAACGTTTTTCACTCCAGGTTTATCTTGAATCTCAAAATCAAATTCCTGGAGAAGAAGGATCCATCTGATAAGGCATGGTTTGGCATCCTTCTTTGCCTGTAAGTATCGTATGGCAGTGTGATCCGTATACACAATAACGTGTGAGCCGATGAGGTAAGATCTGAACTTTTCTAGCCCAGACACAATTTCTAACATCTCCTTCTCTGTAACTGTATAATTCCGTTGTGCTTCATCCAGAGTCTTACTAGCATAGTGTATAGCAAATGGTATCCCATCCCTTCTTTGTCCTTAAACCGCTCCCACTACGAAAACTGATGTATTCGTCATGATCTCAAAAGGAAGAGACCAATCAGGTGGTTGTAAGACAGGGGCACTAGTAACCATTTCTTTCATCTGATTGAATGCAAGGAGGACTTTCTCATCGATAACAAAATCAGTCTCCTTACAAAGAATCTTAGTCATAGGTCTGGTGATTTTGTTGAAGTCCTTTATGAATCGCCTATAGAATCCTACGTGTCCCAAAAATGACCTCAACTGCTTCAAATTCTACGGTGGCTCTAACTTGGAGATCACACCAATCTTATCCGGGTCAACCTCCATATCATGTTTAGAGATGACATGGCCCAATACAATCCCATTAGTCACCATAAAGTGACTCTTCTCCCATGAGAGCACTAGGTTTACCTCACACTAACGTTGAAGAACTCGGTCTAAATGAGCAAGACATGTGTCAAAACTATCCATGTAGACCGAGAAATCGTCCATGAAGACTTTAAGAAAATTACCCACCATGTCGAAAAAAATGGCCAGCATACACCTTTGAAATGTAGTGGGGACGTTACACAATCTAAAGGGCATCCGTCTAAAGGCGTAAGTGCCAAACAGACAAGTGGAAGTAGTTTTCTCCAGATCCTTAGGAGCGATAGCAACTTGGTTGTATATCGAGTACTCATCCAAGAAGCAAAAGAACTCTTTCCCTGCCAACCTCTCAATAATCTGATCAATAAAGGGAAGTGGAAAGAGATCCTTCTTGGTAGATGAGTTCAGGCGTCGGTAGTGTACACAGACACGCCATGAAGTGGGTACCCGGGTCGGAATCTCCTCACCACGGTCATTCTTTATGATCATAATCCTGGATTTCTTCGGGACCACATGTAAAGAGATGACCCATTTGGAATCCGAAATGGGATATATAAAGCAAGCATCACACCATTTCTTGATCTACATCATGACAACCTTCCTTAGATTTGGATTTAGACAGCGCTGACATTCACAGGAGGGCTTACAGTCATCCTCTAGGTAGATATTATGCGAGCACAATGCTGGAATAATCCCACGGAGATCCGAGATATTCCATCCTATGGCCTTGCGGTTTCTCTCAAGAACCCCTAGCATGCGAGATTCTTGTTCAGTAATCAACTGTGAGATGAGGATGACCAGAAACATTTGGGGGGGTGCAAGGAAGTCATATTTCAACGTTGATGGTGAAGCCTTGAGCTCAGGTGGGGCCTGAATCGGCTCTGCTACTGTACTGGTAGACGGTATGTGATATGTACTCTGTAGACTATCCACCTTGGCTACTATCGGCTCGGTAAATAGAATATATGCAATGAATGATCTTTGATCAGAAAGGAATGTCTCATCAGAATGTTCAATATTCTTATCAATGAATGGCTCAGATATCTCAGCAATAATCTCAGAAAGATATCTCTCATCTATGCATAAATTAGGAAATTCAACGAATGGCTCAGATATTTGGACCTCAGAACTCTGCTTAAACTGCTCATCGGTAACTATCTCAATTGAACCACCAAGGGAACTCATGTCGACTGTGCTTTCCAGAGAATCCTTTTGGGAAAGGAACTCCTGGGTATCTATAAAATCCATGAAAAGATCTGTCTCTCTCAATGCAGCTAGAAAATCACAGTCATCTGTCTCTGATATAACTTTCTCTATATCATCTGCTGTTGGTGGCGGTGATGGTCTAGGCTCAGAGATCGTCTCAATTTTCACCTTCTCACTATGAGAGTAAAAGATGATCTCTCCAGTACCATAATCAACTGCTTCTTCAACCCTTCGGAGGAACGGTCAACCTAGTATGATCGGGGTATGGAGTAACGGTGCAGGTGTGTCCATATCCATGACAACAAAATCAACAGGGAATTTCATTCCCTGCACCGTTACAATAACGTCCTCTAAAATGCCTCTTAGCCTCTTAATCGATCTATCAGCGAACTGAAGGATCATTCTGGTTGTTTTAAGGACCCTAACTGTAATTCAGTTAATAAAGAGGAAGGCATGAGATTAATGGAGGAACTGCTATCGAGAAGAGTACGATCAAATTCTTGATCAAAGATATGGCAACGGATGTGAGGTGCTCCCTTGTCTTTCTTTTTAGGCGGAAGGTTACTGATGGCATGAACTATGACCATGGTAAAGATGTGTTTCTCCGTTTCCTTCCATCTGTTCTTCCTTGGTTGACACTTTTGGGTACATGCCTATTTCATTCCCTTTTTTACTGTAGGCATGTATTCCATGGACTTAAGGAGTGGCATCTTTAAAAAGATGTTCTGTAAGATCTCAATCACTCTAGGATCAGATAGTGATGTTTTTAATTTTTGATTTTTTTAGCTTTTAGAGCAGAATGAAATGGAACAGAATCAGAATAAACATGCAAACGTTCATTTCCTTTATTCAAAGTAGAATCATCATGTACAAGAAGACAACCAGAATCAGTCTGTACAGTGTTGTCCAATCTAGGTGAAGGAAAAACAGAATCTAAAACAGAACGGGATGCTACTGCTGGTAAAGAGGAAGAATCTGTGACTGGTATATTCTCTCTTGCTAATGGTGATCTACATCCACCTGGTGAAGGTGGTGATGAAGCCGATGAAACTCCAGATGTTGGTGTTGTTATACTGGGCCTCTTGACTGCTGGTGAAGGAGATGATGTAGAAGATGATGCTCTCTCAGTGGATCGATCTCCCAACCCCAACTGCTGTGTAGGTGGCTGCAATCTCCTACCGCTCCTGAGATGAATGGCGTCAGATAAACAAGTAAAATCAAGGGACATACCTGTCTCGGGGATGGGTGGGCCATTGGCTACATGCTCCTTACGTCTGAAGTTGTTGGGGTTGGCTTCAACCTGTACTGGAATTAGTGTCTTGGTGATGGTGAGGTCGTCAATCCAGTGAGTCAGTTCATTATGTTCTTCATAAGCAGTGTGAGTTGGTCTAGTGCTGGATTGATTGAAGGGGCCTCAAGTTGCTCATTGACTGGCTGTCGCTGAGGCTGATAGTATGGAGGTTGTTGGTACCCATATGGATTCTGATAATGAGGAGGAGGAGGAGGAGGATGGGAATATTGTCCATAATATGCAGTTTGTTGTTGGTAAGAATGAGGGACATACATAGACTGCTGCTGAGGTTAGCCTTGTCTCCAGTTTTGGAACTGAGGTGGAGACTTATACTGAGGTTGGAACTGCCGGTGCTGTACTGGTAGTGCTGCTGTCTGCCTCCTTTAAGCTGGTGGGCAGGTCTCTGAGCTTGCTGTGATCCCAACTGGCCTTGCCCTGAAGGACGAGGCTGGTTTCGCTCACGATCGAACCACATACCGTTCACCTCCTGAATACCAGGTGGAGGTGGAGACTGCTGCTCAGGAATGTAGGCTACTTCCTGTTGATACGGAACTATCTGATGTGAATTCTGCTGAACCTGATCAGGTGTCTGCACATAGTAGACATGCTGAACTGTGGATGGTCCTCCGCTACTCTGCTTGGTGGAAGAAGTCTGCTCCCTAGTAGAGGTATTGGTTGTTGCACTCGTACTTTGGACTGTGCTGATCGTATTCACAAGAATCTCCAGGTGCTTTGTTATCTCATCCAGCTTATCCAGGTTCTTTATCCTCTGCTCGATTACATGAAGCTTATCAAGTTCCCAGGATCACTTTTTAATAATGTTCACTTTGGATATGTGGTTTCCAATGATGGCCAGGTCAGTGCTATCCACCTTATCCATTTCTTTTGTTACCGTCATATTGACATCCTTGTGGGGTACTGCAGGTTTGGTGACGGGGTGCTTCTGAAAAGCACGTGAAGAAGAAAGAGCTGCTAAACTTTCCGCCATCTCCTCGAAAATTTGGTAAAGGACATCCTCGTCCTTATTGAAGTGACTTCCCCCACAAGAGGCATTTACCATCTTCTGATCCTCAATGCTTAAACCCCCAAAGAAATTTTGTACAAGGCTGGTCTTTGGAATATCATGATGGGGGCATTTTTCCGTCATATCTTTGAATCGTTCCCATGCCTCGTGAATAGGATCTTGGGGCATATGGGAGAAATTAGCAATCAAGGATCACATTTGGGCGAGTCGTCCAAGTGGATAATACTTGTTCAGAAATGTGGACCTCAACTCTTCCCAAGTAGTGACAACCTTCCCCAAGTGATTTAACCAATACAAAGCTTTTCCCATCAGACTGAATGGAAAGGCGGTCATCTACACTGCCTCTAATGGGACATTTGGGTAGTGTACTGTTCCACAAATGTGATCGAACTGCTGGAGGTGTATATAAGGTTCTTCATTAATATTTCCATGGAATATTGGGAGAAGAGGTAAAATAGTTGGCTTAAGCTCAAAATGCCCATGAACCGCATGGATTCGTATCCAAGAATTTGTCTGTCCTGCCCCTGGATTATAAGCATCTTTTAGTGTAGGCTTAGCCCCATATTCTATATGAGGTTCTTCTCCCCCATTCCCACCTCCAGGGTTTCTGTTATACCCCTCTCTCCTATCTTCTCTTTCCTGTCTCAGCTCGAGAATCATATCTCTCAATGTGTTCTGAAAGTTATCCTGCTCTGCTATCTGGGCTTGAATTGTCTGGATGGAGGCTAATATGGTTATGTTGATCTCGCTCTGCTCCGACATGGTTCCCTTTCCCTTTGGTGGCATCAAGTGTTCGGTGTATGACTCTAAAAATGTGCATGATACTCGATTAGTACTCAGAATTGATGGAGTCTTATATATTAATTTGAGATTAAAGCCAATCTCAAATAGTGGATTGATGGATGTTGTGAAGGATGAAGTGGAGAAAGAGGAATATTCAAGAAGTGAGTCTCTCCGAATAGAAGGTGAACGGCTCAGAGTGTAGAATGAGTTCGCAGAGTCCGAATGAGAAATACTCCAGTCCGACATCTTCGAAATCAATAGGCAGGATGCGATAACACGAAGGTCAATGCAAGAGTGAAAGTGAATGAAGGCGCAAATTGCGCAGAAGGATCTTTATCGCTAGCAAGCAAAAACAATACAAACCCCCAGTTCACCAACTCAACTCAGTGTAAAGACCGTGAAGGATTGGTCAATTATCTTGTTAATTATAGAGTTTGGTGACAATACAATCTATCAGAGCGGTTAAAACGAGCTGTTAGGATCCCAATGCTCTCAGGAGACTGGCCCAATCCCAAAGTTAGATCTTTCCCAGCCAGTATGAGTTGCGGACCGTTTACCGGCTAACCGATCAATTCAATCTGTTAAGGACATCACGGGCCGTTTACCGGCTACTGGAGAGATCCTCACTAGAGAACGACTAACCCAAGATAGTAATCTGAAAAGAGTTCGAGCGTAGCTCTTTCCTAGTGTGCAGGTCACTCTCTCTCAAGCAAACCAAAAAATGAGGAGGTTACTCTCGCCAAAACAATGATTTTTCCTTATGTTTATTTTAGGGTCAGGTTTTTCTTTAGCAGTCCCGTATTTTAGGCAATTGTCACTTGGTTAAAATATTTTCAAAGAATCGCATATCGAGTATCTAATTTCCTTTTTAACTTATGTGAGTGAAAATAAGGAAGGGGATCTGAAATGTCAATGCGCGATTAAAAACAATGATGCATGCAGGGGTTAGAGATGTGTACCTTGCCGCCGGCACTCTACATGCAAGTGATTTGCGCAGAATTTAAATAAACTATCCTATATGATGCCAGTGAACCGTCCTAGACGATAGCTTCTATTAACGGGCAAGAACAAGTTAATTTGACTAAGTCCGAATTACATTCTACTCTATAGGCACATAAATTCTTGTTTAGGGTGTTTGGACCTAATTAATTACCTGTCTCAAGAAAATTACTTAAAATAATTAAGAGGTAGCTCAAGAAATCCGTGGGAAACAAAGAAAAATAAGGTGATGAAAACAAAATCGATGAGGTCCCCCAAGTGCACCGGCACTTAGCGAAATAGACCCTGCAACAAATGAATGTCTTTTTTACAGAGTTCAAATGCTAGAAAAATAAATCTCTCTCCCTCTCTCTCTATCTCTCTCTTTTTACTTCTTCTTCTCCTCTTCTCATGCTATCCTACGACTTGGTGAAGAATCAATCCGCTTCCATGTTGCTTGGGTGCTTCGGCTCTCCTATGATCGCCTCCTTCGCTCCACGGACCCTCGCAAGAAAAAGAAAAGAGAATGTGTAAGAAATACAATTATCAAATATGAGAAAGAAAAATGAAGCAAGTGCAGTGGTATGAACAATGAAGTGAATGAAAAAATGTAAAAAAAAATATACAACCAAGAACAGTAGGTCAAAAGAGAAACCTAACTACCCTCCTCGTGCCTCCCCGGCAATGGCACCATTTTGTTGATCGCAGGAATCTCAAGGATCGGAAATTAATGATGATACGTCGTTGCTATACCAAAAATCCTGCGACAAACAAACAAATTTTTTATTTTTGCTACTTATTAACCTGTATAGCGGTCAGGGTCGAACTCAGGGAGGCTACAAATCCCGAGGGTTATTCAATTTATGGAAAATCAATTAAGAGAAAAACATGAATCTAAAAGGATAACTATCCTTGGTTTTTGTGATATTTTATCTTTTTAATTTTTTGAATAATTTTTTTATTTCTAATTTTTATGTATTTTATGATTTTTAAATTTTAGAGATTTTGATTTTTGCAATTTTTATTCTCAAAAATAATATGAAGCAATATTCACAAGATCAAAAATACGCGTACCAACTCTTTTTGTAATTTTTCAATTTTTTAAAAAATGCTCAAAAAAATTAAAAGAAAAAATTTTTGAGTTTTAAAAGTTTTGAAATATTTTTGGGAATTTTTGTGAAATTTTTAGATGTTTTTCTGTTTTTTTAAAAAGCAAATAGTAAGAAAATGCGAAATAGTGCACATCCTGGAGTAATTTGCAACTTAAAAATACTTTAAGTACCCAAAACTCCTGATAATTATTTTTATGATGAAATAAGTGTAAATATCTACAAATAGGAATTAAAATCCTTATTTTTGGGAATTTTATATATTTTTTATGATTTTTATAAGATTTTGGGTATTTTTAATTTTTTTGGTTTTTATAAATAATTAATGCATGAAATTTACACAGTAATTAAAAGATAATAAAATCAAACTACCTACTTTTCGGACTTTTTGAGTTATTTTCGATTTTTTAAATTTTTGAATTTCAGGAAGAGAAAAATGGCATGTTTTTTATTTTTTAATAATAATAAATGAAATCAAAATGCAATGGAAATTTTATGCTAGAGATATGTACATCAGGAGCATAGCACAATTTTTCAAAAAAATTGTACTAATAAAAACTTTTATTTTAATAGAGAAATCATGCAAATTAAAGTCTGTAAATGGAGGACTGAAGTGTAAATATTTATTATTTTATCATTAAATAAATAACAGAAATAAATAGAGGTAAGAAGTTGTAAATTACCCAAGTTGCACGTGCATCGTGTGTGCTAACCTTTAAGTGCAGGGGCACGTTTGTAATTTTAAAAACCTTCGGGGGCTTGGGTGTAATTCTGCTTAAATAAAATGTACTTGATTTTAGCAAGGGCTCTTCTGTAAATTTGAAGTCTCCAGAGGATCAGTTGTAATTTTATCATTTTTTTATTCAAAGCCCTAATTCCTTCTCTTCTCTTTCATTCTTCGTTCACAACCACTGGGGCGCAAGGGGCAAGGGGCCGCCGCCGCAAGGGGCTGGTGGCGCGGCAGTATGCGCGGCTGATGAAGGAGGTTACGCGAGGTGGAGGCGCACTTCGCGTGCAGGTGGCTTCGATGGTGGTATATCTACGGCTGCAGCGTATGTCAATGAGGTCGGCGGCGAGCGGTGATGATCTGGGGTGTCGGGGGTGCTCTTGGCATGGAGGAGCAGGCGGTGGAGTGTCTAGCGATGGAGGATGTTGATGGAGTTGGGGCGTCGCTGATGGAAAAGGATGGAGATGCGGCCTGCAGTGAAGAGGAGCGGCGGAGAACACGGGTTGGCGGCGGTTGTGGAGCGTACCAGGCAGTGAAGGGCGATGGTCGTGGGGAGGGGGCGGCGGCGCCTGTAGGGCGGCTGCCTACTTCTCTTTTTTGTTTTATTTTTTATTATTTTTTTGTAAATTTTATTTCTTTTGTAAATAAGAAACAGAAATAGAAAAGATATTTTTTTTTATTTTTTTGTAAATCCAAAAAAATAAAAACAGAAAATGAGAATTTTTATTTTTATTTTTATTATTTTTATTATTTTTTTAAGATTATCCTTCAAAACCAATGTTAGAGAGAATAAGAAAACAAATAATTTTTTGTATCATTTTTTTATTTTTTTACGAATAGAAAAATGAACGAGGATCCAACGGAAATGAAAGGAATCGAATTTGATTTTCTGACCACCATGCGTGGTCGGAGTTGATAGACGTGAAAGATAGAAATTGAATGTAGAGAGATCAAGAACGTGAGATGAAAAATCGAGTCGAAGCGGATCAAATCGTGATGTTTTTTTTAAGATCTATAAAAACAAAATGACGATGGAATTAAAATGCGACAAATGAAACTAAGATTAACCTAAGATTAAAAAACGATGGATCTCACTTAGGAGCGGAAATGGAGCGATCGTCTCGACAAGGCCGACTCGCTGTCACCGGATGGTTTGGAGACTAGGCACCTTTCTCGACGAAATTTTCTCTCTCGGAGATCGGATTCCTCTATCTCTAAAGATTGATCTAGTTGGAATGTGGGAGAAGGGGCCATATAAATAGATAAGATGGAGCATGAAATTTGAATTTTTGAATTTTTGAATTGTTGGTTGAAGATATAAGAGAGATGAAAATTGAGATGAGATAAAGATAAAGAGAGATAAAACTATTTATAAAATTAACTAATCTTTTTAATTTTTGTCACTTTATTTATTGGAAAATTAAAAGTTAATAACTTTTTTATTTTTTGTGGATTTAGTTAAGAAAAATAAATATATACATATGTTATATACAAATATGACATTATATATGGGTAAATAAGCAAATTAGTTTTTTTGTTATAACATTTTTATTATTTATTATTTTTGTTTTTAATATTTAGTAAAAATAATTTACAAATATATAAAAATACAATATTTACAAAATACATGGGAAAATTGCATAAACCACCCCCAGAAAACCAACTTTTTACTCTAACTCCAAAAATTATGAAATTACAGCCATTTTAAAGATAATTTAATTTAGAAATCAGTGGAAGTGATGTTTCAATTTGAGTTCATATGGAACCAGAATTGCTCTTTCAATTAGTGCTTAGTGGCTTTTACCAAGTGTGGTTGCTTTTATTCTATACATTATTTAATTGTGTAGTTATTTTTATTAATTAGAACACATTTTTATTTACAACTTTGGTTTTGAAAGTTATTTGATTTAAGATCAATTAATGCATAAATAAATTAGTGTCAGTTTTATACAGATATGCAAAAAATAAGTGGGAAGTATTTACAACAACACACAAACATTTTTTGGATTTTCTGCCTAAGGACCCTATCTCCCCCTACTTTATTCCTGGTCGATCAGGTCAAGTCTTGACCTTCTCTCGGGGTTCGGGTCAGCCTGTATACAATCGTCCTTTTTATTTTCTTTTCTTTGTTTTTCCTTTCTTTCTTTCTTTATTTATTTTAGGTTAAAATTTGTAAGAAGTGTACAATATTTACACACAGATTCAAGTTAGTAAGAATATGGAGTTAGTGTTATATGCAGGTGTTTTGTAAGGGATTTTAAGCTAAAATAAATGAATAAAGATGATGAATCGCAGATTCATCAGCAAATTACAATCAAGTCCCTGAAGATTTCAAAAAATTGCAAAAGCACCCCTGCTCTCCAACCTGTCAGTGCATAGCACGCTAACCATGGGTAATTTGTATATTTCTCCCTACTTTTATTTCATATTATTTCTTCCTCTAAGAACAATAACTATCTGCATTTCAATCCTGACTTCAGACATTATCTTTGCATGTGTTTTTAATTGAAATAAAAGTTTTTTCTTGGTCAATAAATTCTTGAAAAATTATGTTATGCTCCTGATGTGCATATATATTTAGCATAAATTTTTCATTGCATTTTAATTCCATTTATTATTATTTAAAAATAAAAACATATCATTTTTATCTTTCTGAAATTCAAAATTCATAAAAAATTGAATATTGCTCAACAATTCCAAAAAAAATAGAGTACTTTTATTTCATTGTCAATTAATTTTTTTCTAAATTTCACGCATTAACTCTTTATAAAACCCAAAAAATTGAAAAATACTAAAAATCTTATAACAATCATAAAAAAATCTAAAAAAATCCAAAAATTATCATTTCACTTCCTGTTTGTAGATATTTGCATATTCTGTCATAAAAATTATTTCCAGGAGTTTTGGGCATTAAAATATTTTTGAGTTGCAAATTAATTCAGGATGTGCACTATTTCTCATTTTCTATGATTGTTTGACTCTTAGAAAAATATAAAAACATCTCAAATTTCCACAAAAATTCCCAAAAATATTTCAAAATATTTAAAATACAAAAATATTTTCTCTGGATTTTTTAGCATTTTTTATATAACTGAAAAATACAAAAAGAGTTGGTGTGTGTATTTCTTGTTTGTGCATATTGTTTGTTATTTGATAATTAAAAAATTGCAAAACTAAAATCACTAAAAAATTGCAAATCAAAAAATAAAAAAATGAAAAGAATAAAAAAAATAAAAAGAAAAAAATTCATAAAAACCAAGGATAGTTTGCCTTTGAGATTTCCTTTTCCTTTTAATTTTTTTTTGTTGATTAATTAAGAACCCTCAGGAAATGTACCCTCCCTGAGTTCAATCTTGTTCGATGTACTAGTAAATAAGTAGCAAAAATAAAAAAATTTGTTTGTTTGTCATGGGATTTTTGGGGATAGCAAAGACCATACCACTATTCATCAATTATCGATCCTCGACATTTCTCGTGAACAACAGCAGGTGTGCGAGAGAGGATGGATCAGAGTCGACCAAAGTGATCGCCTACTCATCATCTTGATAAGACAGATAGTTAAAGTCTGGAGACCTGAAAGATAAGTCTCACACTATAAAAACAAACGTAAAGCCAAACCTTGGATTCACAAACTCAACTCGGTGATGACCGTGAAAGTTTGGTCATTAATATTTTCAATTTTAGGGTTTATTGGCAGAGTACGTCTTCTCACAATTTATGTGAGATGATAGGTGCCTAAACTTCCTAGAGGACTTTCCTGAGTCTGAACATCTAATCAGTGACTTTAAGCCAATATGGGAGTAAGTAACAGACTGTTTTCGGTTACCCGTTTTACTTGAGGACAGACCTTACGCAGTGTCCTCTAAACCTCCCACTCTTTTAAGGAAACCCGTACCGCTTCCGACTACCAGAGAGTCCTCACTGAAGAGTAGAGCGACCAAATGTTGTATCAGTAGTCTTCCGAAAATTTCGAGCTTAGGTTCTAACCTTATGGGTTGTTCCTCATTCACAAATCTGGAAAGTACCTATCAGTCATTTGCTGGGGATTATTCTCCCAAATCAATGTAGAGTATGTTACATTTATTTTTATAGTCAGATATATTAACAGTCCTGTTTTATTTTCGGGTTATCACTTTTTTTGAATCTTTTCAATAAAATGTCTAATGATTTTCGTCTTTTTTGTTTTTCGACAATAGGTGAACAAGCAACTAGGTTTCGCGTCCTAAATCTAACTACGGAGGTGCAGATAAAATAAAATTGAAAAACCCTAGATAAGCACCTAGCCTCGAAAAAAGTCACTGAAAACGTCGAGAAAATGCGATGCGAGAAAACCGCAGTGTGTGCTTTGTTCCCCCAAGTGCACGACACTCGGTGAAACAAACCCTGAGAAGGGGTACAAGTTGGGATGCCCTTACGGGCCCCCTTCTACAAAACAGAAAATGAGCAATCGCCCTAATCTTTTTTACAGAGGTTAATACAAAAGAAAGTAAAAGGTTGGATCTTTGATTCTCAGTTGTACGGTGATGAATCCATGATTCTCACTCTTTATTCTTTTATTTTAGCTCTTCTTTTTAGCAAAACACCCTGTAAATTCCTTAAAAAATAATAGCATTTTGCATGGCATTATTAATATTGCATATTTAGCATGTATTTTGCAAAAATAAAAGAATAAAGTAAAAAAGAAAAAGAATGATGTATTTAGAATAAAGACAGTGTGACCCAAACCCCAAGAGAAGGTCAAGACTTGACCTTATCGCAAAAGAAAATAAGTAGAGAGAGATAGGGTCTACTATGTATTGTACATATCACCTATACTTGTACATAATATTTATATATTTATTTTTGATAAAACAAATTATTTATCCTTTTATTCCCTTGTTTATAGCTTTAGAAATAATATAAAACTAAAATAAAAGTCAATAAAATAAAATAAAAATAAAATCATCTAACCTTTGTATAAAATACACATGCTACATTCTTCAATTTTTTATACCTTTAAATAATTTATAAAAAATAAAATAAAAATATTTTATACATCTATAACATGTTGTAAATAAATAAACTATAAAATAAAACTATCTTTGTAAATATAATAAAATAAAAATACTTGTACATAATACATAGATAAATATATACTTGTATATAATACTATATATTGTATATACATTATTTTATTTTTATATAAATAATTAAAATTCACAGAAAAATAGCTTGTAAAAAACTCATTTTTTATTGTATACACTTTTTAATTTAAATCCGTTTAGTATGTTCAATCTTATTTTCTTTGATTTTTGTAAATCCTTGATTCGAATTGGTCCAACGGGGATAGTTGACCCTAGTCAATGTCCCCTTCCCATCCAGGTCGGGTCGCACGTGCTTCGTCGGAGCGTTTTCTGTGCTTTTTGGTGCTCGACTCAGTGCTCCATTTAATCCCATTTCTTTGCCCGATTGAAGCCCAAACTCCCACGATCCTCATGAATCCCTAGGCGTAGACGGATCTGCCTAGGGTTCCATGTATGTCTCTGATCTTCTTAGACCCTTTGCTTTCCTATAAACAGTCTAATCTGCCTCCAGCACGGGGATAAAATAAATTATTAATGAATAAACAGGTCATTGTTATCCCTAAAAATCCTGCGTCAAACAAAAAAATTATTTTTTTATTTTTGCTACTAATTAAACTGTATAGCGGACATGATCGAACTCGGGGAGGCTACAAATCTCGAGGGTTATTCAGTTAATCAAAAATCAATTAAGAGAAAATAGAAATCTCAAAGGTCAACTATCCTTGGTTTTTGTGATTTTTTTTATCTTTTTAATTTTTTAATAAATTTTTTCTAATTTTTTTATTTTTTGATTTTCAAATTTTTACTGATTTTGGTTTTGCAATTTTGTTTATTTCAATAAATAAGATGAAGCAATATTCACAAGATCAAAAATACGCATACCAACTTTTTTTGTAATGTTTCAATTTATCAAAAATGCTCGGAAAAAATCCAGAGAAGTTATTTTTGGGTTTTAAAAGTTTTGAAATATTTTAGAGAATTTTTGTGGAATTTTCAGATATTTTTGTATTTTTCTATAAATCAAATAGTGAGAAAATACGAAAATGTGCACAGCCTAGAGTAATTTGCAACTTAAAAATATTTTAACTGCCCAAAACTCCTGGCAATTTTTTTTATGACAAACTACATTCAAATATATAAAAGCGCAAACTGAAATCACAATTTTTTGTATTTTTATAGAATTTTCTATGATTTTAATAAAATTTTTAGTATTTTCCAATTTTTTGAGGTTTTATAAAGAATCAATGCGTGAAAATTGGCCACAAATTAAAATATAATGAAATAAAACTACCCTGATTTTTTGGAATTTTCGGAATTATTTTCGAATTTTTTGAATTCAAACAGGGAAAAATGGCATGTTTTTTATTTTTTAATAATAATAATAAATAATGAGAAAATGTAGTGAAAAATTTATGCTATGAATATAATCATTACAAGAGCATAGCATAATTTTTGCAAGATTTATTGGTCAAGAAAAACATTTACTTACATAAAAGGGAATGTAAAATAATTTCTGTATAAACAGGACTGTTATGCAATTATTTATTCTTCTCGCATAAATAAATACACTAAATAAATGACAGAGAGAAATGTGCAAATTACCCAGAAGGGGAGTGCTCTTCACAAGCTAGATAGAGACTCTGGTGGTCTTATTTGTAATTGTTGGAATCTGCAGGAGCTTTGTAATTTTCCTAATTTTTTAATTCCATGCCCTAATTCCTTTATGTTTGTTTCGAAGCAATCGCAAGGAGGGGGTACAGGCCGCCACCCTTCTTCTTCCTCAAGACGGTAGTTGGCGTGGATGGAGTGCTTCTGGCGGAGGGAGGAGAATGGCCACCGCGCACGACCTTAGTGGGTGGTGCGGCGGCGAGGAGCAAAGATGGTGGTTCAGCAGCAGGCCTTGGAGGAGGGGCCTCTGGTGGCGATGGAGTAGTGGGCGCCTCCCCAACAGCGGCGGCGATGGAGGATGGAGGGGAGCCCCACCATATGGTCGGCTGAGGTTGCGCGGCGGAGGGGGATGGCGTTGATGGAGGGGTTGCGCTGCCGAGGTACAGGTGGTTCCTTCTCAGGCGAAGGGCGTGCATGGAAGAGGTCAGAGGAAGGGGCGTTGAGTGCGGCAGCTGTGGTGAAGGAGATGGCCGTGGGAGGCGGAGTCCTGCGGGGACGATGGTGGCAGGGGGTGGTGGCCCTGCTGCCGTTTCTTTTTTCTTTGTTTTTTTATTATTTATTTTATAAGTGTATTTTTTTGTAAATCCGAAATATTAAAAAAATGAGGAATATTTTTTTATTTTTTTATGTTTATATTTTTTGTTGTTTTCTTTTTAATGTCCTTCAAAACAAACGTTAGAATTAAAGAAAACAAACGGTTTTTTTATTTGTATTATTTTTAAATTTTATCTACAAATAGAAAAATGAATGAGGATCCGACTGAAATGAAGATTCAAATCTGATCTCCAGCCACCGTACGCCGCCGGAGTTGAGAGATAGTGGACGATAGAAATAGAATGCGGGGATATCAAGAACGTGAGATGAAAAATCGAGTCGAAGCAGATCAAAACCGTGATGATTTTTTTTTCTTTTTAAGATCTAGAGAAATAAAATGACGATGCAATTAAAAAAATGACAAAATAAAACGATGATTAACCTAGATAAAAAATTTAAGAAAAATGATGGATCTCACCTTAGGAGCGGAAATGGACCGTGATCGCCTCGATGAGGCCGACTCGTTGTCGCCTGACGGCTCCGAGGCTAGGCACTATTCTCGACGAAATTTTCTCTCGGAGATCGGGCTCCTCTTTCTAAAGATTGATCAAGTTGGAATGAGGGAGAAGGAGCCATATAAATAGAAAAGATAGAGATGAAATTTGAATTTTTGAATTTTTTGGTGGAAGAGATAAGAGAGATGAAAATTGAAATGAGATAAAGATAAAAAGAGATAAAATTATTTACAAAATTATCTAATTTTTTTAAATTTCGTCACTTTATTTATTTGAATTAAAAAATGTTATTTTTTATTTTTTTATGATGGTTAATTTAAAATAGCAACTATATACATATATGACATTATATACAAGGTAAATGAGGAAATTAGCTCTTTTTTATTTTAAAAATTTTATTTTTTTATTTTTTTTATTTTAAATAATTAGTCAGAATAATTTACAAATATATACGCAAATACAATATCTACAAAATACATGGGAAATTGCACAAACCACCACGAAAACCCAACTTTTTACTCATAACTCCAAAAATTATGAAATTACAGCCATTTTAAAGATAATTTAATTTAGAATCCAGTGGAAGTGAGATTGGTTCAATTTGAGTTGATATGGAGTCGGAATTGATCTTTCAATTAGTGCTTAGTGGCTTTTTTTCCCAAGTCCGGTTACTTATATTATGTACATGATTTAATTGTGTAGTTATTTTTATTAATTAGAACACATTTTTATTTACAACTATGATTTTGAAAGTTATTTTATTTGAGGTCAATTAAGGCACAAATAAATTAGTGTCAGTTTTATACAGATATACACAAAATAAGTGAGAAGTACTTACAACAACACACACACATTTTTTTGGATTTTCTGCTTAAGGACCCTATCTCCCCCTACTTTATCCTGGTCGATCAGGTCAAGTCTTGACCTTCTCTCGGGGTTCGGATCAGCCTGCATCAATTACATATATACAGTCTTCCTTTTTTATTTTATTTTCTTTATTTTTCCTTTATTTATTTATTTATTTTAGGTTAAAATTAGTAAGAAGTGTACAATATTTACAAACAGATGCAAGTTAGTAATAATATGGAGTTAGTGTTAATTTTATAAAGGATTTTAAGCTAAAATAAATGAATATAGATGATGAATCACAGATTCATCATCCCCCTATGTTTTACCTTTGCTAATCCCTTAGTAAACACTTATTTGAAAGAATAAGTAAAGAAAAAGAAAGGAAAAATAAAGAAAGTAGGATAATATTGAGTATTAAACTTATCTTCATAAAATTGTAGTTTGGAGCTCTGTCGGACCTTTGGATTATTAGTGTGTCGGAACTTCTGTGAGATATAGAATTTTAAAACCGACAGCCTTCAAGTTCTATACATCATCGTCACAGTTTCGGCTCAGAAGTCATCTTAGATCAATCCTCTTCCCAAAGCATACCCTATGAACATTGAACAATCGACTCATGTGTGTGAAAGGTTTTAGCTCTTCCCGTCCAGAATGCCACACTACCTTGCAAATCTCCTCTCCAGTAACTCGTCCTCGGGGAGTCAGGTATTTCCTTCTAAGGTCTGTCGTGCTGTGTTCACAATCGAATTGGGGGAGATGTTAGAAGAAGGAGAAAAGAACTGAAGGGTGGCCAGTGTAGTCACCTCTCCTTGCGAAGCTGTCCAGTGTAGCCGAGTCTCCACCAAGATGTGCAGGTTTTCTTGAAGCTTGAACCTTTTTGGTCATATATTTATTTGATAGTGGCTTCTTTGTATTTGGATTTTTGGTGGTTCTGCTTGGATCTTGTTGTGCCCCTACGGATATAGAATCTTTTTGTTTCCATACATGTTTTGGGGTCTTAGAAAAAATTGTGCCTAGCCGTCAATCCCTTTTCCGAAGCTCTATTTCAACCTGAACTTCGGTCTTTAGATTCCTACGCTACCAGAAAAGAAACTCACACAATCTTCCAACATCCCGTCTGAGTTGAGCTAAGTGCATAGTGCGAGAGTACAAACTAATTCCCTATTCCAGAGTTATACCCAAAATGAAGAGACCAGGTTAGACACTAAGAGTCAAACGCTGCACATTGTCATGTGGAACTCAAAGAATTAAGTCAAAGACCTGAAACTTCTAAAATCCTATTTCTCGGTGAAGTTCCTCTGAGAATTAGGTGGATTAAGGTCCAACTAAGCTCCATTCTTCAATTTTATTCCAAACATAGTTTAAATGTCAATACTATCCTGAAAAATGCACATGCAAATGCAAAATATGAACAATGCAAAGAGTTTTTTTTTTGAAAAGGAATGATGCACATGTGAAAAGAATATTTTTTAAATAATTTTCTAATTTTGAACTTTTTATGGATTTTTGGAGGAAAATGCAGATGTAAAAGAAAGGTTTTTTTAAGGAACAAGGGTTAGTAATAAAAAACTACATGTATATACAAGATTTTTTTGTTTTTTTGTGTTTTTTTTGTTGTTTTTTTTTTTGTTTTGTTTTGTTTTGTTTTTTCTATTTATTTTTCTATGTTTTTTTGTGTTTTTTCTCTCTTTTTTATTATTATTTTTGTCCTCTTTTATTATTATTATTATTTGATTTTTTTACACACATGGATTTTACAAAGTTACACACATAACCCCCCAAATAAATGTATTTAAAAGTACGAGTTATGTAAAAGTATATATGCAATATATACGACACCCCCTATACTTAGCTCGAACTATGTCCTCATAGTGACCAGAGAGCGAAAAAGGAAGACATAACTCATGCTAAGTATAGAAAAGTGAAAAGACTCCTATGCTACAACGACTCAAAGAAATGATAAAAAGAAGAGAAATTGGTGATCCCCCCCTATACTTAGGATCAAGTAATCCTAAGTATAGTAGAGTGTACAAAAGGGGAAAATCGATGAAGAGAATGTACAAACTCAAAAAATAAAAAGACATGATATGAACAACATCATCCCCCTATACTTAGGGTAGAGTATCCCTAAGTATAGGCAACAACAAGAGTGATGAACAGAACGAATATAAACAACACAAATCATTCACCCCCCCCATACTTAGCATAAAACAATCCTAAGTATAACATATATACACACACGGAAAATGGCTGAATGATAAAACGGGAGAAGAAAGAGTGAAACGAAAGGATATACAAGGGGAGTGGATGTACAAAGGTCAAGAAGGTCGAAAGCGAACCTTCTTGCGGGACCGCTGAGGTATGGATTTGACAAGGTGTAGGTCGATATTGGGATCATCATTAGACATAAACTGAGTAGGATCGACCAAAAATGTATCCCCAACGGTTTCAGATTGTGCAGGCCTAAACCGATTATTGGAAGTAGTATGGTAATGTCTAGCCTGGGAAGTCTCGCAAGTATCAAAGTAAAATGGCTCGAAATCATTATCAGAAAAAGTAGAATCAATTTCAGCCTGGCGAGCCTCTACCGGATCATCATCTTTATCAAAAGGCCCAAATTCCTTTATAAAAGCAATCAATCAAATTTGGCATGATCGGTCTCATCTGAATTAGGGTGAATAGGAACGGACTCATCAGTCAAAGTAGTCGAATCATGTCCATCCTGTCTAGTCTCAGGGTCTGCCTTCCGTTCTAGGGTGTCTATCATGTAAATTTCGTGGATGTCATCAATGCATCTCCACATATCAGAAGGGGGAACTCCAAGGTCTATGCTTTCAGAGTCTTCCTCCTTGAAGAGGAATTCTTTAGTTTCATTATCATCCAACATATAACAAGAATACCTAATATTATCATCGAGATCAATATCCTTGGGGTTGGCTAACACGGGCGGGCTCTCATGGGATGCAAGTCTCTAATCAGTAGTGGGTATAGTGATCAAAACATCGCTCCCTACATCAGAATGGAAGTGAATCTCTCCTGAACCATAATCAATAACAGCTCCTGCAAACGCGAGGAAAGGCCATCCCAGGATGATTGGAGGGTGTTCCACAAGGGTGGAGGTCTCCATGGGCACTACAACAAAATCCGAAGTGAAATTCATTCCCTGAATAAAACTGACAGCATTTTCAAGAATACCCTTTGGCCTCTTGATAGATCCATCAACAATTTGAACTATCATCCTGGTTTTCTTGAGAGGCCCAAGATGAAGAGATTGTACCATAGAGAAGGGTATTATATTAATTGAAGAACCACCTTCGAGGAGAGTGTTATCACAAGAATAGTCAGATATGGAGCAACTCACAAGAGGTGTGGCAGTGTTCCCTTTCTTAAAATATGGACGGTGAGAGATGGCGTAGGCAGTGGCCATGGTCAAGATGTGACGCTCAGATCTTCTACTTCACTTTCTCTTCTTGTGTTGATGAGTAGATAAATCTGTCATAGCCCGTTGAAGTGGAGCTTTAATGATCTCATGAAGGGTGGCTACCACTTTAGGTTTAGTTCACATTTTTTTTGAATTTTTGGACCTCATCCATACAAGGGAGATCGGAATCAGCATATACACGAGGATTGCCAAGAGCAGTCTGTATAGTGGAATCTTCGGGGTCAAGGTTGGGACATGATGTGAAGAGATGTGTGGGTAAATGATTGGGCACTTGGGTCCTCTCCTCACAAAATGAATCAATAATGTGTCTCCCAAAATCTTTTTGGATTTTTAATTTTTTCTCATGTTTTTGTAATTTGGGCGATTGCAAGCTCTCGTGATTATCCTCAAATGAATCCATATCCTCAAATAGTGGAGCAGCGTTCTGGCTCGTATTTATGTTAAATAAATTGCTAATCCTCGAATTCATATGCTCCATCATCTGGCTCAGTGTCTCAAGTGAGGAAATCATGAAAGGTGACTCCAAAATCCGGGGTTTGGGTGGATTGAATGAGGGTGGGTGAAAATCAAAGTCCTCCGATTCCTGAAATAATGGGTGAGGCGGATATGCACAAAAATCAGGAGGAAAGTCCTCCTGGAAAAGTGATGGTGGATCGTCTGGAGAATACGAGGTATCTGCGAAGATCGGATTGAAATAACTCCAGTCAGCCATCTCCGAAACAAAAGACGGGATCGGGAGAGCACGAGTGGTCAAGTCAAAAGATATGGAGAAAAAGGGGCAAATGCATAGAAGGATCGAGTATGCACACAAGCAATCAAACACAATACAAACCCCCAGTTCACCAACTCAACTCAAAGTGAAGATCGTGAAGGTTCGGTCAATTATCTTGTCAATTTTAGAGTTTGGTGACAATACAATATATCAGAGCAGTCAAAGCGAGTTGTTAAGAACCCAATGCTCTCAGGAGACTGGACCAATCCAAAGTTAGATCTTTCCCAGACAGTATGAATTGCAAATCGTTTATCGGCTACCCGATCAATTCAATCTGTTAAGGATGTCATGGGCTGCTTTACTGGCTACCGGAGAGATCCTCACTGGAGAACGACTAACCCAAGATAATAGGTCTGAAAAGAGTTCGGGCATGGCTCTATCCTAGTGTGTGGGTCGCTCTATCGCTCAAGCAAACCCAACAATGAGGGGGTTACTCTCCCCAAAACAATGATTTTTCCTTGTGTTTATTTTAGAGACGAGTTTCTTTAGCAGTCCCGATTTTAGGAAGTTGTCACTTAGTTAAAATATTTTAAAAGAATCTCCTACCGAGTGTCCAATTTCCTTTTTAACTTATGTGAGTGAAAACAAGGAAGAGATCGGAAATGCCAATGCACGATTAAAAACAATGATGCATGCAGGGGTTAGAGATGTGTACCTTGTCGTCAGCACTCTACATGCAAGTGATCCGTGCAGAATTGAAATAAACTATCCTATATGCAAATGCAAGTGAACCGTCCTAGATGATAGCTTCTGTTAACAGGCAAGAACAAGTTAATTTGACTACGTCAAACTTACACTATACTCTATAGGCACAAAAATTTCTTGTTTAGGGTTGTTTTAGACCTAATAAATTACCATGCTCAATCATTTAGTTAAAGCAATCAAGAGGTAGCTCACGAAATCTGTGGGAAACAAAGAAAAATAGGGCAATGAAAACACAACGGTGAGGTCCCCCAAGTGTAACGGCACTTGGCGAAACAGACCCCGCACAAATGAATGTTCGTTTACAGAGTTAAAATGCTAGAAAAGATAAACTCTCTCTCTTTTCTTTCCTTTTTTAATTTTTTTCAATTCGTCTTCTTCTCCTCTTCCCACGCTATCCTGTGCCTTGGTGAAGAATCAAGCCACCTCCAAGTCGCTTGGGTGCTTCGGCTCTCCTAGGATCGCCTCATTCGCTCCGCGGGCCCTCGTATGAAAAAGAAAAGAGAATGTGTAAGAAACACAATAATCAAATATGAGAAAAAAATGAAATGAATGTAGTGGATATAAACAATGAAGTGAATGACAAAATGTAAACAGATATATACCAACCAAGAAATAACATGTCAAAAAGAGAAACCTAAACTACCCTCATCATGCCTCCCTGGCAACAGCCTTTTTGTTACCAGCGTTTTCTTCGAGCATCGGAAATTATTGCTAAGATATCACTCGTTTCTATCCCCAAAAAATCCAGCGACAAACAACAAATTTTTATATTTTTTTTTGTTTTTTGCAACTTATTAACCTATATAGCGGACACGGTCAAACTCAGAGAGGCTACAAATCCCGAGGGTTATTCAGTTAATCAAAAATTAATTAAGAGAAAAAACAGGAATCTCAAAGGGCAACTATCCTTGATTTTTGTGATTTTTGTGATTTTTATTTTTTTAATTTTTTAATTTCTAATTTTTTTTAATTTTGTGATTTTCAAATTTTAGTGGTTTTTAGTTTTGCAATTTTTTATTTTCAAAATAATGAATATTATGCACAAGAACAAGAAATATACACACCATTTTTTAAATTTTCAACTACACAAAAAATGCTCGGAAAAATCCAGAGAATTTTTTTTTGTTTTAAAAGTTTTGAAATATTTTTGAGAATCTTTGTGGAAGTTTCAGATGTTTTTGTATTTTTCTAAAAATCAAACAGTGAGAAAATACGAAATGTGCATAGCTTGGAGTAATTTGCAACTTAAAAATATTTTAAGTGCCCAAAACTCCTGTTAATTATTTTTATATATACTACAAATAAATATCTACAATCAAAATACTGAAATCACATTTTTTGATTTTTCTAGAATTTTCTACAATTTTTAAAGATTTTTAGTATTTTTCAATTTTTTGGGTTTTATAAAGAATTAATGCATGAATTTGCACCACCAATTGAAAGGCAATGAAATAAAACTACATTAATTTTTTTGGAATTGTCGGAGTTATTTTCGAATCTTTATGAATTTTTAATTTCAAATAGGAAAAAAGACATGTTTTTGAATTTTTAATAATAATAAATAATGAGAAAATGCAGTGAAAAATTTATGCTATGAATATAATCATAACAGAAGCATAGCATAATTTTTGTAAGATTTATTGGTCAAGAAAAACATTTACTTAGATAAAAAGGACATACAAAATGATGTTTGTATAAATAGGATTGTTCTGCAATTATTTATTGTTCTTGCATAAATAAATACATTAAATAAATAATAGAGAGAAATGTGCAAATTACCCAAAAGGGGCATGCTCTTCACGTGCTGGATAGAGACTTTGGGGGTATTATTTGCAATTGTTGGAATCTCCAGGGGCTTTATTGTAATTTTCCAATTTTTTTAATTCCAAGCCCTAATTCCTTTGTGTTCGTTTCCAAGAAATCACAAGGAGGGGGTACAGGATGCCACCCTTCTTCTTCCTCAAGACAGTAGTCGGCATGGATGGAGTGCTTCTTGCGGAGGGAGGAGAATGGCCACCGCGCATGGCCTTGGTGGGTGATGAATCTGTGATTCATCACATCAAAAGTCAAAAATAGAGCCTTGTTCCCGAGAAAATAGAGGCATATTTCCCTTTATCTTGCATAAATAGCATTCATGCATGCATCCATAATTCATGCATTTTAGGAGCTCATCTGCATTTAAATAAGAAGCCAAAAATCACCTGTAAAAGACCTCTTCATCAAATAACTCCTTCTCTATAATATATGTATATACTCCTTAAGAATATAGGGAAGAAAGCCACAAATCACCCTTGTAAAAGAGCCTAAATACCCTGAGCACCCTTGTACATTAAAACACACATAAAGCCCGCATACAAACTCCTACTTAGGTCTACTCACTCTTAGAATACTACATATCAAAAGACCTTCAAAATGAGACTAATTTCATTGAAATTGGAGCTTGTATGAGGAACTTGGGTTTTTGGGTCATTTTGTATACTACATATGTATATTTATGTAACTTTGTATTTATGTATCATATTTGACCTCATCTCCGTCTTTGGTCAACATGAAACTTGTAGATCTCATCAAGATCTACAACTTTCATGTTTTGAGTTTTTCCAAATTCGGCCTCCTCCTCTTTCTACACGTGTCTTTCCCTTCGACCACTCACAGCAGGCCACGTGGCGCCCTCTGATTGCGCCACGCGGCCCGCTGCCCTTTGTCTGCTCCGCCCGCGCCCTCCACCGTTGGATCGCACCTCAGATCCAACGGCCCAGGCCTGACCACGTCCGCTCTCTTCTACAGCCATCAGATCCACCCCGCATTCCATCTGGACCGTTCCTTAGCGCCGCATCCTCAACGAGCCACGTGGCGACCTCTAGGCCGCCCGATCGCGCCCCCGATCCCTTCATCACAACCGCTCGTCTTCCAGCGGATCGTGACCCTCAGATCAATCACCTAGACCCGATCCTAGCCGCCCGCTCGCACTTCGCCCGCGTCACGCCACGTGTCACCCTCATAGCCCTTCATCTGGGCACTCCAGATCTAATCTCACCCGCCCGCTTCGCGCCTCCATCTGGCCGTTGGATCACAAGATCCAACGGCCAGGACTTCGTCCCCTACCTCGGGCAGCCCCTCTCTCCCACGATCTCCGCCTTGCGGGAGGGGCCGCCCCTTTCTATTCTCGGCCGCACTCCAGCCCCCCTCGCCGGCCACTGACTCTCCCACGATCTTCCCCACTCTTCCCTCTCCCTCGCCAACACCCTCGAACATCACCATCTCCGCCACACTCGCTCCACCACCTCCATGAAACTCGCCACTCACCCAGCTCTGCCGCCACCTTCGACCTATAAATACACCCTCTCCGACCACATTCAAGCCCATCCGCCACTCCAGGAAAGAACCCCGAGCTCCAAGCTTCCTCTTGGTGACAGCAAGCGGCCGAATTGTTGAGCGACGAAGGACCTTCTTCTCCGGCGAGATCCACGGTGCACAGCCGTGCCGCAGCCGCCCTCCGCGTAGCTGCACGAGCTCGAGGCTTACCGACCTCTGGAGCGACGACCCCTGGAGCTCAAAACCGAGCCCCAAACCCCAGGTAACCTCCTTCATCCCCTCTCCGATCATCCTCTTCTTTTCTTCCGATCTTCTCCGATTTTATTCGCCTTCCACGGACATCTCCACACCTCCTCGACATCCCGACGAGCTCCGCGACGGTGCTAGCATCCTCGCGGGCTTCTCCACTTCGCCATTCACCGCACTTCGACCATCGTCGACTAGCAGCTCCGCCGCTTGTCCGGAGCCACCTCGCCCGATCACCTCAAGCACCCGCAGGCCTCACCGACCACGCCATCCTCTCCACGATCGTATCAGCACGCTTCGGCTATCCACATAACCCTTGCAGGTACCCGATCATCATTGGCCGGAGCTTCATCGGATCCTTCTTCGAGCTTCATCGACCAGGTGCTCCAGCCCTCCTCCAGCCAATCCGAGACCACCGGAGGCTTCGCCGTCCTCATCCGCTGCTTCCGAGCTAGCTGGGAGCTGACAGAGCTCACTGACGGAGCTCAGCGAGGCAGGCGGAGGTCAGCCCCCTTCACCGGAGCACAGGCCCCTCCTCCGCAGGCGGCGGAGGAGCGTTGAAGGAGAAACAGCAGCCACCGTTCGATCTTCTGATCGAACGGCCCTCGTCCCGCCACGCGTCTCTTCACCGCCTTCGTCCTCGACCGTCGATCGCACCAAGGATCGGACGCTCCACCCGCTGCCACGCGTCTTCACCTACCACCCTTGGATCCATCCAGATCCAAGGGCCCTCAGGCCGCCACGTCGCCCGATCCGAGCCTCGGCACCCAAGCCTAGGCTCGGGTCCCCCGAAGCAGATCCGAGGCTAACCCGAGCCTCCAGAAGCCCCGACCCTCGATCCGAGCCTCCGACGCCTCCGAGCCTAGGCCGCCCCACGTGAGGAGCACGTGCGGCCTGGGTAAATTGCACCGACACCCCTGGAGGTTTCCAAAATTGCAGAAAGGTCCCTGTGAAGCAGACATCACGTGAGGCGCACGTGATTCGTGGAGAATTTGCATTCAAGTCCTGCATAGTCTTGGTAATTGCACTTTAGTCCCTGTCAGCATGTTTATTTCTTGAACATTTATTTTTCAGTATTGCATTTAGACCCCTATGTTTGCACGTGTCCATAGCATGCATTTTTGATTATTTTTGAATTTTAAAAGTTGCATATTGTTGAGAACTTTGTCCTCTACCTGTTAGCACACGTGTTGTATTTTTGTTGGTTTTCTTGATTTATTAATGAATTAATTGGTTGATTTGAGTCATATTTTGCCCAGAGATGCCATTTGATTTTTAGTAAATTATCTGTGCCTTCAAAAATCACCAAAAAAATCACAGTAGCTTAAGGACATTGTTTTTAACATCCCATAAAAATTTCACATCATTTGCACGCATAACGAGGCCTGAATAAATAGTTTAGTGATTTCCTTTGATTAATTTTAATTAATTCATTTCACAACATTTTTTTAGTTCTGTCAATTTTCCTAGGTTCCTGATCATTAGACCTTCCTAGGATAATTTTAGTTCCGAGAAATATTGTGTTTTGATATTTATTAAAAATTAAACATTGAAAATCACACTGTTTGTTTAGTTAATTCATAGAATATTCATTTTGAGTCAAAAAATTCCAAAAAAATTAGTGTAGGTCATTTTCATCATAAGCAACCTTCTGGCCAATTTTCATAATTTTTGGACTGAATTTGATATATCAATTAAATCTAACTTGAAATTGGCTAAGGATTGTCTGCATTGTCTACATAGTAATTAAAAAGACCAAAAAAAAAAAAAAAAATCGTTCCCCGAATCTCGAGCACTTGTGAATTGATGTAATCAACCTAAGGAGACAGATGCCTCCCTGAGATCGACCTTGGACTTCACCAAGTAAAAAAAAACTACATCACTTAACATTAATAGCTAAGTGATTTTTGATTAATCCCTCGTATCCGACTGCAACGAATATCATTAATTGATTTGGACATTAATTTGACCGGATTAACTAAGGGTGCGGGAGGCTTATCAAAATGGCGCCGTTGCCGGGGAGGCACGGCTTAGGTTAATTTACATCACATTTTGAGTGTTTGATTTTCTAACCCCCGGGTAGTCTGACCCCCGGTTGTTCTTGTAATTATTTCTCTCATTTATTTTTGCTTTATTTTATTTTTGTGTCACTCTCTGACCTTATCTTAATTTTTGTGCGAGGAACGCGAGGAGTCGGCGACGCTTCGAAGACTTAGCACTTAGATTGTGTGAGAGAAAGAGAGGCCTTGTAATTTTCATTTTATTTTATTTCTTTTGCATCGTTTCCAGCGGTTCCCGTTTGGGTTCTCGCGCGTGTAAAAATAGTGGAAACCGTGTCCCGTGTGCTGTGTGGTTGATTGGTAACTTAGCTTGCACTAGCGGCTCCTCGAGCCAATCTAGGACTTGTTTGTGCTCGTAATCAATAGGACCACACAACACATTTAAAAGACGCACTTAGACCGCAGGACTTAGTTCAAATCAATCTGTTCTTCACGCTAATAGAACTGCCTGTCTAGGAGCGGCTTTTATCGCCTGCATTTGCATATAGGATAGAGTTTTCAATTCTGTATAGCATCCTGCATCGACAAGCGAAGGGATCACTGTAAGTATTCTCTACTTAGCATACGCATCATAGATTTTAACTTGCATCGGCTTTTCTCGATTTCCCCCTCTGATTTTCTCACTTAATTAAAGGAAATTGGGACTGTCCGATAGGCGTGCTTTGTGGTGATTAAATTTCAGTGATAACCTACTTTAAAACTGGGACTGCTAACAGTATTGACAATAAAAAGGGAATAAAACTGAAAATTGTTTGCGGGAGAGTAACCCCGACCTTGTTTTCAGGCTGAGTGAGGGTACCTGAGTGTGTGTGAACACCCTAAGGTAGAGCCCAAATCCCCGTCTTCCATATCATCGTTCTGACTGATCCTAGCAAATATCACAAGCCGGATACTTTCAGATTCTTTGACTAGTACCAAGTAGCCTCCGCCTGTCTCAGGTAGATAGGGGCGAAATTGCGGTACTTCGCGACAAGCTGCCAGTAACCCCCCGGGGTGAAGTTCCGGCCTTGTCAGCCTCCGCCTGCTTGCAGGTAGATAGGGGCGTGGTCACTGAATCCCTCGGCTTGGGATAGGAGCGAAGAAAGGAAGGAGCGGCGGTATCTTAGACGACAGGATAAACAGGGAAGACGCATCCGGCTCTGAGCCGACTTCCCTCTAGGCCGCGTAATCCTTGCTAGATTTGCTTGAAATTCACACTTAAAAATTACAAGATAAATTGGACTCAATTTGAGTCCTTCACTGTGTTGAGTGTGAAAACCAGGGTCTTGGATTGTTCTTCTTGCTTGCTTCAGGTAGGAGTAAAATCCTATCTTCTTCTCGCTTATCAAGATGAGTCAATGGGGAGATCTCGACACACAATTCACTGATCCCTCTATGAGTCCCCCAGATAACTCGTCTTTTTCGGTCCAAACGCACTTTGGACCACCCAGGACTCATGACCCTCTTGAGTCCTGGTTCCCTCCTGCTCAGGGTGGTTACCCTCAAACCAACCCTTTTATCTCCTCTGAGAGTACCGAGGAAGACCATTGCCTCGGTAATCCATTCCTTGATTTACCCTCTAACACCGGACCTATTTTCCATATCCCAGAACTGGAGGGAGAAATGCCGCCAAGGATGCCGCCCGACGAGGACCAGATGAGACAGATCCTTAGACGTCTGGCAGAAGCTGAACAGAAGAATGCCGATCTCACTGCACGAATGGGGCAGATTATAGTAGCAGAAGGAATCGACCGGCCAATGGTCGATACATATAACCCGGCGGAGAACGAGATCCAGAATTGGCTAGCACCTGCAGTTCCCGACCAGGCATTCGAGCTGAAGCCCCACTTCCTTAGCCTGCTGCCGAAGTTCAACGGAAACCTCAGCGAAGAGCCGTACACCTTCCTCCGTGACTTCGAACTAGTCTGTAATAATCTGAGCCATCCCAATGTTGGCCAAGACTATATCAGACTGAAAGCCACCCCTTTTGCCTTAGGAGATAAGGCTGCACATTGGCTGAAGAACCTAGGGGTGGTTTGTACTACCTGGATGCAGTTCAAGGACCTCTTCCTGAAGAAGTTCTACCCACTCAGTAGAACCAATCAGATGCGTACGAAGATTGCCAGCTTCGCCCAAGGACCCTGCGAACCGTTCCACGAGGCGTGGGACAGGTTCAATGATTTAGTGCAGAAATGCCCATGCCACGGCATTTCAAAGGCGATCCTAGTCCAGACCTTGTTCTGCGGCTTAACCCCAGAGATGCAGGGGTTAGTCAGCGCCGCCTGCGGAGGAAGCTATCTGAACAAGAACGAACACGCCGTATGGAAGATCCTGGAGCAGATGGCAGAAACCGGCAGGTCACAGGCCACAAGGGCCTATCAGTTGTCTCCCTCGATTCTATCCAACGAGACAACTAAAAGGACTGTTGCTGATCTGACAGAGGACCTCATCCCCAGCATGGGGATGATTGCAGACAAGCTCACCATGGTCGAACAGATCCACAAGCGAGTCGCGGAGATGGAGTCTCTTTCGAGCCTTCCCAAGAAGGTGGAGGAACTCTCTGAAAAGGTAGCCAAGATGAAGCTACCCACCCCTTCTGCACCACCTGTACCTGTACATCGAGTTCATCTTGTACAGGAACAGGCACCGGGGTCTCAAAGCAGCTGGGATCAGACTTACACCCAGCAGAACCATCAAGCACCCCCACCAGTTGAGACAGCATACGAGGAGCCTCCGCCCGTCTACGAGATCAACGGGCTCTGGTATAGCCGTGACCCACTAGTCCGGCAAATTGAGATGGGGAAGGATCAGGCACACCGCCCAACCCCAGTATACCAGGAGACCAGACCCGTCACAATCCCGCGATACCAGTCCAGGCCAGACCAGGGGTACCAGCCGCAGCAGCGAACCTACCAGCAGGGGCCAGCACCACCCCATCAGCAGCAGTATCGGCACGGCCAGCAGGGCCAGTTCAGGACGGCATCCACGCAGCAGCCAGCCCAGCCCACCGAGTTGGAGTCCCTCACCTTGGCGATCCAGACCCTGTCTGATAGGGTCCAGCAGATGCAGAACGATTACTTGGACATGAGAACCGACATCAATCGGGTCTCTCGTGCTCAAGACCAACAAACGGCGCCAAGGACTCCACTTCCCGCACAGGTTCAGGCCAACCCGAACAGCATACACCAAGGCCAGAACCGACCTAGAGATCAGGTAGACTATTCAGATAATTATTTATCTGAACATGAGATCCTTTCGTATGATAATGTTAACCATATGTCCCTCAGGAGCGGAAGGACCGTGACCATACCTGATCGGGCACGGGCACAACAGGAAGGAACCTCCGAAGTTCGACCTGAGGAGAATTCGGAGGAGGAGGAAGAGGAGCATCACCACCACCACCGCAAGCAGAAGAAGAGGACATCTGAGTCCTCGAAGCAGCACCCCCGCATCCACCTGGAGTCCGACGGCACCGATGAGCCCGCACCTCCATCTGAGGAGGACCAGTCAGAAGAAGCGGAAGACGCATCACCGGTTTCGCCCAAGCATTTTCCCTTTCGTCAGAGTCAGCATCAGAGTCTGTACAAAAGTCCGAGTCAGAGTCCTGTCCAGAACTCAGTTTCAGTTTCTAATGAAAATATTTCAGTTCCAGATCCTGAGTTAATAATCCCTTTCCCCCAAGCTCTTAAGGGTGGGAAGAAGAAAAACACAAAAATCCAAAAAGATGACCCTGAGATGGCTGAATTTTGTAACAAACATATCAAGGTCACAATCCCTTTCGACAAGTTCGTGGAAATGACCCCTGCATTCCAGAAATACCTTAAGGTGCGATGCACACCTACTAGGGTTAGCAGGAAGACCAAAAGCCGTGTTGAGAAACACGTTCTATCAGTAGCCACGACTTGTGCAATAAAGAACTCGTTTCCTCGGAAACGAAGAGACATGGGTGCACACTATGTAGTGAGTCATGTTGATGACATCGCGTTTGCACGCACTCTCCTTGACAATGGTTCCTCGATCAATTTGATGCCCACAGCCCTCTATGAGCGGCTTGATCTCGGACCTCTTAGGAAATCTAGAGCTATTCTGCAGTTTGCAGATAAATCCACTAAGAGGTCCCAAGGAGAATTAAGGAACATTGTGATCAAAGTCGAGGGTCAGGAATACCTGGTGGACTTCACTGTCCTTGATATGGAGACCCCTCGTAATTGGAGAGATTCCCAGATTATCTTGGGTAGGCCCTTCCTTAGAACAGCAGGGGCCTTATTCGATTATAAGAATGGGAAGATTCAGTTCCAAACTCCAGGCGGAGATGAGGAACTAGAGATGAAGCAGACCAGATGGCAGAGACCGGACTCCGAATCCAGCACCGAGTACTCTTCGATCGAAACAGACAGTGCACATGTAGACTTAGTTGGGCCATGGAGACAGAACCCAGCCAGCACCGATATGTCCATCTCCTTTGAAGATGATCCAGTACATGAGTCAGTCTGCGAGATCATTAGGAACGAGTACAGCTCTGAGCCTGCATCACCCTACATCTTCGATGACATAGAGGCCCAAGAGGGCCTGTCAGTCCTTACATCCTTAGGACAATCGGAAGATGAGGAAGACGAGTCGGACGAGGCGTTTGCCGATTGCATGGAGACCTTTGACGATCCGACTCCAGAGCCAAGCTTGGTGGCAGCCACTGCAGATCAAGATCCAGCCACTTCCAACACCGAACCAGATCGGATTGAGCCAGACTTCTTAGATGATCATACCATCCCTGAGCTCAAACCCTTACCCACAACCCTTAAGTATGCCTTCCTTGCGGGCGCAGCCAAGAAATTTCCGGTCATTATCAGTTCGCAATTGACCGAGGAGCAGGAATCTCGCTTGCTAGAGATCCTGGAGAAGAACCGCAAGGCAATAGGCTGGAGCATTTCCGATCTCCACGGGATAAATCCCGCTCTGTGTTCGCACCATATATATTTGGAGAATGAAGCCAAACCCTCTCGTGAATTCCAACGTCGGTTGAATCCAAATCTACGAGAGGTTGTCAAGAAAGAGATAGAAAAATGGTGCGACGCGGGTTTTATCTACCCAATCTCCGACTCTAAGTGGGTGGCCCCAATCCATGTTGTCCCGAAAAAGTCGGGAATTCAGACGACCACCAACGAGGACGGAGAGGAGATCGTGACGAGAGTACCCACGTCGTGGCGCGTCTGTGTGGATTACAGACGCCTGAATGCCGCGACGAAGAAGGATCATTTCCCCCTACCGTTCATTGATCAGATCTTAGAGAGACTAGCAGGGAAAGAATTCTTCTGCTTCCTTGATGGGTTCTCGGGCTACAATCAAGTAGCCATAGCTCCAGAGGACCAGGAAAAGACCACGTTCACATGCCCCTTTGGTACCTATGCTTTCAGGCGCATGCCTTTTGGGTTATGCAATGCTCCAGGTACTTTTCAAAGGTGCATGATTGCTGTATTCGCCGAAATGGTCGGCGAATTCCTGGAAGTCTTCATGGATGACTTTTCGGTCCACGGCGACTCTTTTGATTCCTGCCTTAGGAATCTGGACCGAGTCCTCAAAAGATGTTGTGAGGTCAATCTGGTGCTCTCCTGGGAGAAAAGTCACTTTATGGTGACGGAGGGCATAGTGTTGGGGCACGTCATCTCCAAGAGAGGAATGGAGGTTGACCCTGCCAAGGTGGATGTGATCAGACGACTCCAGCCACCAACCAACGTACGGCAGTTGCGGTCGTTCCTCGGGCATGTCGGATTTTATCGGAGGTTCATCAAAGATTTTTCTAAAATTGCCCGACCGCTAACTGAGCTTTTAGGCAAAGACGCGGAGTTTATTGTCGATCACAAGTGTCTTGCGGCCTTTAAGCTATTACAAGGAATGATTATGGACGCACCCATTTTACAAGCCCCAGATTGGTCTCTCCCTTTTGAGATCATGACGGATGCATCAGATTATGCTGTTGGGGCTGTATTGGGACAAAGAAGAGATGGCGTCCCGTTTGCAATCCACTACGCAAGCAAAGTGCTTGATTCTGCTCAGCGTAACTATACAGTTACCGAAAAGGAAATGCTGGCGGTAGTGTTTGCCTTGGACAAATTCAGATCGCATTTAATCGGATCCAAGGTGACTGTGTTCACAGACCACACGGCACTACGATATTTGATGGAGAAGAAGGACGCGAAGGCGCGTCTTCTTCGTTGGATTCTACTTATCCAGGAATTTGATTTGGACATCCGTGATAAACCTGGAAAGAAGAACGTAGTAGCTGATCATCTCTCTCGTCTCGAAAATATTAATACTTCCGAGGTTTCCCCAATTCGAGACTCCTTCCCTGACGAGTCGATTTTTGTTATCGACTCACTCCCATGGTATGCCAATATCGTGAACTATCTTGTCTCCAAGAAGGTTCCCGAGGATTGGCCCAAGAGCCAAATTGACCGACTAAAGTCGGATGCTAGACACTACCATTGGGAGGATCCGATCCTTTTCTTTGAAGGACCGGATTGCGTCTGGAGACGTTGTATTCCTCAGGAGGAATACCAGAGTGTCCTTTCTTTATGCCATAGCTTAGAGGCAGGAGGACACCACTCCGGGAAGAGGACCGCATGGAAGGTGCTTCAGTGTGGCTTTTACTGGCCGACTCTGTTTCGCGATGCCACCACCTTCGCGAAGTCGTGCCCAGTATGCCAGAGAATGGGAGGAACCGTTGGTTCCAAGGATGAGATGCCGATGCAGCCGGTCATCATTTGTGATGTCTTTGACGCCTGGGGCATCGACTTCATGGGCCCATTCCCTGTCAGCCACGGATTTGAATACATCCTTCTTGCGGTGGATTATCTGTCAAGATGGGTGGAGGCTATCCCGACCCGAGCCGCAGACAGCAGGACTGTCTGTAAGTTTATCAGAGAGCACATAATCTCTAGGTTCGGGATCCCCAAAATGATGATATCAGATGGGGGTAGCCACTTTGTGAATCGGGAGGTGAAGAAACTCCTGAAGGATTACGGCATCGAACACCGTGTCGCTAGTCCTTACCACCCACAAACCAATGGTATGGCTGAGGTGTCAAATAGGGAGGTAAAAACAATACTGCAAAAGCTCGTCCGCCCAGACAGGAAGGACTGGTCTCAGATCTTGGATCAGGTCCTCTGGGCGTATAGGACGGCTTACAAGACACCGTTAGGTACCTCCCCATTCCGAATGGTATTCGGAAAGCCGTGCCATTTGCCCGCAGAGTTAGTGCATAAATCAGAATGGGCAATAAAGAAGGTCAACTGGAACACACACCTGGGCCAAAAACAGAGAGACATGGATCTGAATGAGCTTGTGGAAGTCAGAAACCGCGCATACGACAACAGTGTGGTGTACAAGGACAAGGTGAAGCGTTGGCACGATAGATTTATCAGACGAAAGACCTTTGTTCCTGGACAGAAGGTATGGTTGTTCAATGCCAGGCTGAAGACCTTCCAAGGCAAGCTGAAATCCAAGTGGACGGGACCATTTGTAGTCCGAACGGTGCATGATAGTGGATGTGTCGAGATCTCAGATCTCGCGGATGACGCACCGACATTCCTGGTTAATGGGCAGCTGTTGAAGCACTTCGTTGAATCTAATGAACAGTTAGTCCATGTGGAGGAGATTGTATTCATGCGCGAGACAGATACAGCAGATACATCTCAAGCCGTGCATGAGACCTTGCAGCAATGAACTCCAGCCATCAGCAGCATCTTCAGAAGATTCAGACCGACTCATTTGTACATATATCATCATTCCTGTATATCCTTTCCTCTACCTCCACGATTCTAGTAACCCATCCCCACATCATCGAATCATTATCTCGGACTATACTTAGGATGACCAGATCCTAAGTATAGGGGGAAGGGGTCACCCGAGTCGTTTCACTGTACATTCTCCAGATCACATCGGTCCTCATACGCATTTCTTACCAATACTTAGGCTGACCTAAGCCTAAGTATAGGGGGGACCGATGCCCATATTGTATATTCATCCATTCCCATCTTTCCTCGTCCGCCCCATTTTTGATCTTCTTCTACACTTAGGCCGCCAGAGCCTAAGTATAGGGGGGCAAGACGACTTCTATACTTTCTATTCCTCTTTGGCTCTCCTATGCTTAGCACGAGCTATGTCTTTTTCCTCGCTCTCTGTGCTCTGAGGACATAGCACACGCTAAGTATAGGGGGGCGTGTATATATTACATATATACTTTACCCATAGCTCGTACTTTCGCATATTTTTGTATATATATATTTGCAATAATTATGGGTGGGTAAAAATTGAAAAAAAAAAAATTGTACACTTGTATACTACTTGTAAACCTTTTGTAAAAATTAAAAAAAAATTAATAATAAATTAATGTACAAATTATATCAACTAAAGATTGTTGTAAATAATAATAAAAAAAAAGATTGTTGTATACCAGAAAAATAAAACAAAAAGGCTTCTTATTTACTCTTGCATATTATCTTGCATTTTCAAAAAAAAAAAAAAAAAAAAAAAAAAAAAAAGTCTTGCATTTCATTCATAGCATGTCATCTGCACATCATCTGCATATCTTGCATATGCAAAGTGAAAAGCTAGTGGGTTCTGAACCAAGTTATGAGTAGATATTGAGGATGGACTTGATTTGACCTTAACCCATCTAATTTCAGAGGGACCTTATAGGAACTGGAATTAAGATTTTTCAGGTCAAGTGACTTAATTCTTTGAGTCCGCAAGTCTATGTTCACATGTCATCTTGATTAGTCTAAGTAGAATATTTCGTGCATACGCAGGATTCTCTTAGATAATGACCTAACTTGGACAAGCACAATGCACGTAGCTCTTCATTGATGAGGTGGTGAGGAGGTAGAATCCTTTAGCTTGGAGTAGCACACGGGTGGAAACATCCGTCCTCCTCTAGGGAGGGTAGTGCATCTCAACCTAGTCTAGTGGTGTTGACATCTAAGGACGGGATGCTGTGGGTTGCAATAATGCTTCAAAAGAGGGATAGTCTACTGGCTCAAGAGGAAAAACTCCTGATGTACATGCTGCACATTGTATATAGTGAAAAAAAAAAAAAAAAAAAATTGCAAGAAAACTCCAAAAAAATCAGACAGGTCCAAGTCAAAGAAAAAAAATTTTTACCTGTCGGAGTACGAAGAAATGCAGCTGGATGACTTGGCTACACTGGTCAGGCATCCCGGGATAGGTGGCTACACTGGCCACCGTCCATTCTTTTCTCTACCCCCTCCTCTTGAGTTGGTCGCACTTGAACTTAGAAGGGAATACCCCGCTCCTCGAGGAAAGAGTTACTGGACCGGGTTATTGAGTTACCTTGTTAGAGGAGGCTGGTTCCGAGTCATTTCTGATGTGGAGAGCTATATCTCACTTACACAGTACAAGTAAGAATCATAGTCATCAGAAATTTGCGTTTGAGGATTTGTTCTGACCTGGCTATTGAGGCGTCTTGAATAGAAGACTTGTGGAACTTGAAGTCTGTTAGCTCTTAAGTTCAGGTCCAAATAAGGTTCCGCCACACAATTAATCCAAAGGTCGAGTCAGGCTCCATTTTTAACTTTTGTTCATGACCTTGGTATGGAACCCAAAATCATTTCACTCTCGCATTTCATTTAGTTGCTCGGGGACGAGCAAGGTTTAAGTATAGGGGGTTGATGAATCTGTGATTCATCACATCAAAAGTCAAAAATAGAGCCTTGTTCCCGAGAAAATAGAGGCATATTTCCCTTTATCTTGCATAAATAGCATTCATGCATGCATCCATAATTCATGCATTTTAGGAGCTCATCTGCATTTAAATAAGAAGCCAAAAATCACCTGTAAAAGACCTCTTCATCAAATAACTCCTTCTCTATAATATATGTATATACTCCTTAAGAATATAGGGAAGAAAGCCACAAATCACCCTTGTAAAAGAGCCTAAATACCCTGAGCACCCTTGTACATTAAAACACACATAAAGCCCGCATACAAACTCCTACTTAGGTCTACTCACTCTTAGAATACTACATATCAAAAGACCTTCAAAATGAGACTAATTTCATTGAAATTGGAGCTTGTATGAGGAACTTGGGTTTTTGGGTCATTTTGTATACTACATATGTATATTTATGTAACTTTGTATTTATGTATCATATTTGACCTCATCTCCGTCTTTGGTCAACATGAAACTTGTAGATCTCATCAAGATCTACAACTTTCATGTTTTGAGTTTTTCCAAATTCGGCCTCCTCCTCTTTCTACACGTGTCTTTCCCTTCGACCACTCACAGCAGGCCACGTGGCGCCCTCTGATTGCGCCACGCGGCCCGCTGCCCTTTGTCTGCTCCGCCCGCGCCCTCCACCGTTGGATCGCACCTCAGATCCAACGGCCCAGGCCTGACCACGTCCGCTCTCTTCTACAGCCATCAGATCCACCCCGCATTCCATCTGGACCGTTCCTTAGCGCCGCATCCTCAACGAGCCACGTGGCGACCTCTAGGCCGCCCGATCGCGCCCCCGATCCCTTCATCACAACCGCTCGTCTTCCAGCGGATCGTGACCCTCAGATCAATCACCTAGACCCGATCCTAGCCGCCCGCTCGCACTTCGCCCGCGTCACGCCACGTGTCACCCTCATAGCCCTTCATCTGGGCACTCCAGATCTAATCTCACCCGCCCGCTTCGCGCCTCCATCTGGCCGTTGGATCACAAGATCCAACGGCCAGGACTTCGTCCCCTACCTCGGGCAGCCCCTCTCTCCCACGATCTCCGCCTTGCGGGAGGGGCCGCCCCTTTCTATTCTCGGCCGCACTCCAGCCCCCCTCGCCGGCCACTGACTCTCCCACGATCTTCCCCACTCTTCCCTCTCCCTCGCCAACACCCTCGAACATCACCATCTCCGCCACACTCGCTCCACCACCTCCATGAAACTCGCCACTCACCCAGCTCTGCCGCCACCTTCGACCTATAAATACACCCTCTCCGACCACATTCAAGCCCATCCGCCACTCCAGGAAAGAACCCCGAGCTCCAAGCTTCCTCTTGGTGACAGCAAGCGGCCGAATTGTTGAGCGACGAAGGACCTTCTTCTCCGGCGAGATCCACGGTGCACAGCCGTGCCGCAGCCGCCCTCCGCGTAGCTGCACGAGCTCGAGGCTTACCGACCTCTGGAGCGACGACCCCTGGAGCTCAAAACCGAGCCCCAAACCCCAGGTAACCTCCTTCATCCCCTCTCCGATCATCCTCTTCTTTTCTTCCGATCTTCTCCGATTTTATTCGCCTTCCACGGACATCTCCACACCTCCTCGACATCCCGACGAGCTCCGCGACGGTGCTAGCATCCTCGCGGGCTTCTCCACTTCGCCATTCACCGCACTTCGACCATCGTCGACTAGCAGCTCCGCCGCTTGTCCGGAGCCACCTCGCCCGATCACCTCAAGCACCCGCAGGCCTCACCGACCACGCCATCCTCTCCACGATCGTATCAGCACGCTTCGGCTATCCACATAACCCTTGCAGGTACCCGATCATCATTGGCCGGAGCTTCATCGGATCCTTCTTCGAGCTTCATCGACCAGGTGCTCCAGCCCTCCTCCAGCCAATCCGAGACCACCGGAGGCTTCGCCGTCCTCATCCGCTGCTTCCGAGCTAGCTGGGAGCTGACAGAGCTCACTGACGGAGCTCAGCGAGGCAGGCGGAGGTCAGCCCCCTTCACCGGAGCACAGGCCCCTCCTCCGCAGGCGGCGGAGGAGCGTTGAAGGAGAAACAGCAGCCACCGTTCGATCTTCTGATCGAACGGCCCTCGTCCCGCCACGCGTCTCTTCACCGCCTTCGTCCTCGACCGTCGATCGCACCAAGGATCGGACGCTCCACCCGCTGCCACGCGTCTTCACCTACCACCCTTGGATCCATCCAGATCCAAGGGCCCTCAGGCCGCCACGTCGCCCGATCCGAGCCTCGGCACCCAAGCCTAGGCTCGGGTCCCCCGAAGCAGATCCGAGGCTAACCCGAGCCTCCAGAAGCCCCGACCCTCGATCCGAGCCTCCGACGCCTCCGAGCCTAGGCCGCCCCACGTGAGGAGCACGTGCGGCCTGGGTAAATTGCACCGACACCCCTGGAGGTTTCCAAAATTGCAGAAAGGTCCCTGTGAAGCAGACATCACGTGAGGCGCACGTGATTCGTGGAGAATTTGCATTCAAGTCCTGCATAGTCTTGGTAATTGCACTTTAGTCCCTGTCAGCATGTTTATTTCTTGAACATTTATTTTTCAGTATTGCATTTAGACCCCTATGTTTGCACGTGTCCATAGCATGCATTTTTGATTATTTTTGAATTTTAAAAGTTGCATATTGTTGAGAACTTTGTCCTCTACCTGTTAGCACACGTGTTGTATTTTTGTTGGTTTTCTTGATTTATTAATGAATTAATTGGTTGATTTGAGTCATATTTTGCCCAGAGATGCCATTTGATTTTTAGTAAATTATCTGTGCCTTCAAAAATCACCAAAAAAATCACAGTAGCTTAAGGACATTGTTTTTAACATCCCATAAAAATTTCACATCATTTGCACGCATAACGAGGCCTGAATAAATAGTTTAGTGATTTCCTTTGATTAATTTTAATTAATTCATTTCACAACATTTTTTTAGTTCTGTCAATTTTCCTAGGTTCCTGATCATTAGACCTTCCTAGGATAATTTTAGTTCCGAGAAATATTGTGTTTTGATATTTATTAAAAATTAAACATTGAAAATCACACTGTTTGTTTAGTTAATTCATAGAATATTCATTTTGAGTCAAAAAATTCCAAAAAAATTAGTGTAGGTCATTTTCATCATAAGCAACCTTCTGGCCAATTTTCATAATTTTTGGACTGAATTTGATATATCAATTAAATCTAACTTGAAATTGGCTAAGGATTGTCTGCATTGTCTACATAGTAATTAAAAAGACCAAAAAAAAAAAAAAAAATCGTTCCCCGAATCTCGAGCACTTGTGAATTGATGTAATCAACCTAAGGAGACAGATGCCTCCCTGAGATCGACCTTGGACTTCACCAAGTAAAAAAAAACTACATCACTTAACATTAATAGCTAAGTGATTTTTGATTAATCCCTCGTATCCGACTGCAACGAATATCATTAATTGATTTGGACATTAATTTGACCGGATTAACTAAGGGTGCGGGAGGCTTATCAATGCGTGCCTCTTCTTCAGGGTCATTATCCTCCTCCTCTTCGTTATCAGATTCAATCTCTTCAGGTTGAGATGCATGCCCTTGCGACCTATATTATATATGGAAGATATATATCTATTACATGCATTTTGTAGTTATAGAAATTTAAAATTATTACTCATTCTATAAGAAGAATACTTATATGTACGCCGTGAACTCCTCTCGGAGCTTCGTCACCTGCTCCACCATCATCGCCATCTGCGACTCCATTGGAACTGTAGTACAGCGGATGCGGTGAAGGAGATGGTCGTGGGCGGTGGAGGTCCTGTGGGGACGATGGGGGTAGGGGGTGGCGGCCCTGCTGCAGTTTCTTTTTTTCTTTGTTTTTTTTATTTTTTTTATAAGTGTATTTTTTTGTAAATCTAAAATATTAAAAAATGAGGAATATATTTTTTGTTTATATTTTTTTTGTTTTTAATGGTCCTACAAAACAAACGTTAGAAATAAAGAAAACAAATGATTTTTTATTTGTATTATTTCTTAATTTTATCTACAAATAGAAAAATGAACGAGGATCCGGCGGAAATGAAGATTCGAATCCGGTCTCCGGCCACAGTACGCAGCCGGAGTTGAGAGATGAAAAATCGAGTCGAAGCGGATCAAAATCGTGATGATTTTTTTTCTTTTTAAGATCTAGAGAAATAAAATGACGATGGAATTAAAAAAATGTTAAAATAAAATGACGATGGAATTAAAAAAATGATAAAATAAAGCGACGATTAACCTAGATAAAAAATTGAGAAAAATGATGGATCTCACCTTAGGGGCAGAAATGGACTGTGATCGCCTCGACGAGGTCGACTCGCTGTCACTGGACGGCTCGGAGGCTAGGCATTATTCTCGACGAAATTTTCTCTCAGAGATCGGGCTCCTCTCTCTAAAGATTGATCAAGTTGGAATGAGGGAGAAGGAGCCATATAAATAGAAAAGATAGAGATGAAATTTGAATTTTTGAATTTTTTAATTTTTTGGTGGAAGAGATAAGAGAGATGAAAATTGAAATGAGATAAAGATAAAAAAAGATAAAATTATTTACAAAATTGTCTAATTTTTTTGAATTTTAATCACTTTATTTATTTGAATTAAAAAATGTTATTTTTTTATTTTTTTATGATGGTTAATTAAAAATAGCAACTATATACATATACTATATACATATATGACATTATATACAAGGGTAAATGAGGAAATTAGCTCTTTTTGTTTTAAAAAATTTATTTCATTTTTACTTTTTATTTTAAATAATTAGTAAGAATAATTTGCAAATATATACACAAATACATTATTAACAAAATACATGGGAAATTGCACAAACCACCCCAGAAAATCAACTTTTTACTCATAACTCCAAATTATGAAATCACAGCCATTTTAAAGATAATATAATTTAGAATCCAATGGAAGTGAGATTAGTTCAATTTGAGTTCATATGGAGCCGGAATTGGTCTTTCAATTAGTGCTTAGTGGTTTTTTTTCCAAGTGTGGTTACTTTTATTCTGTACATGATTTAATTGTGCAGATATTTTTATTAATTAGAACACATTTTTATTTACAACTTCGGTTTTGAAAGTTATTTGATTTGAGGTCAATTAAGGCACAAATAAATTAGTGTCAATTGTATACAGATATACATAAAATAAGTGAGAAGTATTTACAACAACACAAACATTTTTTTGGATTTTCTGCTTAAGGACCCTATCTCCCCCTACTTTATTCCTGGTCGATCAGGTCAAGTCTTGACCTTCTCTCGGGGTTCGGGTCAGCCTGCATCTATTACATATATATACAGTCTTCCTTTTTTATTTTATTTTCTTTATTTTTCCTTTCTTTTTTTATTTATTTTAGGTTAAAATTAGTAAGAACTGTACAATATTTACACACAGATGCATGTTAGTAAGAATATGGAATTAGTGTTATACGCAAGTGTTTTATAAGGGATTTTAAGCTAAAATAAATGAATAAAGATGACGAATCGCAGATTCATCAACGGGGTAGCTCGTCCCTCACGCCACCACAGACCCTGAGCTACCTTCCTCATAGTGACAGCTGTTGGAGGAGTGCCTTAGGACCATCAAGAGGTGTCGGAAGACTCGTAGCTCACGACATGGCCGGAGCTCTGCCGCATGAAGCCTCCTAGCTAGTGGCAGATTGGTTGAGGCCATTACCTCGATGCTCACCTTCGCTTGAAGCTCAGGAACCCATCTGGACCTTAAGGCATCTATCCTTCTTTCCGCATTTCCAGTTTCGATTCCATTTCCCATTTCACTACGCTGCCATCACCTCTACTCCGACCAGCTTATCGGAGCCCCATTACCCCCTCCCATCCATTCTTATCGAATCACCTACTCGCCAGACACCCCCTTACGCAACATGTTCCCCCTGAGGCTCGACCATTGGGTCGAGATTAGGTCGGGTCTCCATCCCCCGCATTCGCCAAAGAACCAAATCCCTATTTCTCGTCCCTTCACTTGTTTTTGTTTGTGTGCTCAAATATCCCTCGCCGAAGCTTCACCACGAGATTAGGATACCTTGCAGGTACTTACGCGTGTATGGAGCACCATTTGGACTCCCACTGCTCAGGCGTAGCAGCTCCAGGCGAGCAGCCATCACCATGCTCATCCGACCATCATCGCCTCCATCAGAGACCTTCGTTCGACGCAGACCACTTCCACGATCCTGCTGGAGCCCTCAGATCTTTGATTGGAGCATTGGATCCTCTCCAATGCTCGATTGAAAGTCTCTGAAGATGAGTTCTTGCAGACCTTCTCTTGTCCATTGGATGAGACCTGCCTCTGCCAGATTGCATCACAGCCGCCCGACTGTGTAGCCTTTTGACTGTTGGATCAGAGCATTTGATGCACCTGTCCCGCACCTTCTAGACATTCCCTGCACCGTCACATCTACAGTTGAGGTTGATTAGAGTCGTACACTAGCGCCAGCCCCATGCATGCCACGTGCCCCTGCCCTTTGTATATTTCACATTTTATCCAACATGTTTTTGTTTTTATGTTTAGTCCATTGAACAAAATGTATAGTTAAGTACATTTGCATATAGGACCTTGTAGTTTTTGGTATTTACACTCTAGTCCTCTTGAGTCTGAAGCGCACATGTGTTCATGTGATTTCAAGGTTATTTGTAGTTTGAGTCCTGAACTTTCATAGTGTTACTGGTTAAATGTTAAATTTTTGGAAATTGCATTTCTACCCATTTGCGTCGTATATTGAGCATGTGTATGAATTGATTGGGATATTTGTAGATTGAACCATGAGCTTTCATATCATGTTGTTCTTTGGTCCAGAAACTCAATATACTTGCGAATAGATCCCTGTGAACTGTGCTTAATTACATGTTGTGTTTTAGACTTAATAAATATTAAATTAATTCAAAAAAATAGATAAAAAATACCATTGGCTCGTGTTAGTGTGTAATATTTACTAGAATTTTGTTTGATTGATTTATTTGCATTTTTATTTTTAAAAATTTAAAAACCCTTAAAAGTTTCAATATTTACCTCATAAAAATTGTAAAAATTTGAAAAATAGTTTAAAATTACACAAAAAATTCTGTGTGTGTCTTTTTGCTTGCTTTCCCTACACTTTTAATTTTGTTTGAAATTACATCATAAAAATCCTAAAAATTATAAGATAATCAAAATCTTATAAAAATAAAGAAAAATTCAAAAATTACAATTTTAGTTTCTACTTGTAGCTTTTTACTTCTATTTTATCATAAAATTGCTAATCAGGACTTCGGGTGTATTAAATATTTTTAATTTACAATTTAGTCCTTACTGTGCACTATTTTGAGTTTTAAGCCTTATATGATTTTTATAAAATTATAAAAACAATTGAAAAAAATCCAGCAAAAATACCAAAAATACTTTAAAAAACAAAAAAAACCAAAAATGTTTTTACTTTATTTTTCTAACTATTTTTAGTTATTCAGAAAAATCCAAAAAAATCATTGTGTTTGCCTTCTTTTATTTTTGAGCTCGTATGCTTTATTCAATAATTAAAAATCCAAAAATTAAAAAACTCTAAAAATTGTTTTATTTTAGGAAATTTGATGGTGGTTATACCAGATAAATAAAAATAGCAAACTGCTTACATCTTTGATTATTTGATCTTTCTCAAGTGGTTTAATTTTTCTCGATTGAGACGGCCTATCGATTAGGGTCGTAATGACCTTTGTTTTACTTTGGTACTTAATCCTTGTTGGTGGGTCCTTCATCTTAATGGCACCGTTGATGGGAGCACGGCTTAGTAGTCAGTTTTCAATTTGCTTTATTTTCTTATATATTTATTATAATTGTCTCTAACATCTCTTTGTTTCACTTTTTGTGCGAGGAAACACCCGAGGGATGTTTTGGCTTTATGTTGGAGGAGCTCGCATTCAAGGAGGAGCAGAGAGAGAGAGATAGAGTGGTTATATCATATAGAAGGTTTATTTTTGCAACATTTTATTATTGTAATAATTGTAGACTCTTCGATACTTGCTTGGGCGCTTAGACTTCGGGGCCTATTTTGCCGAGTACTGGTGTACTCGAGAGACCTCATCGCGGTTTTTCATGGTTTTGTTTTTATCAAATTTTATTTCTTTTTTATTCTAGAGGTTTTAGCCCCTAGACTGAGGAATTTCTGTTGATTGTGACGTATTTAGCTAAGGCCTCACACCTAACTTCTTATCTGTTCCTATAGATCGTAATTGGACTTAGCTAAAATAAAATCAAAAAAGTTAACTTATTGGGATTAGAGACCACGTACAGAGAGAGGCTGTATACAACGGTGGCATGACCCATTATGATGGGCACTGATCAGCATCGAAGATCAAACTCCAGCCTCTCTTCCTGATAGTTACATATTTGTGCTTCACGATTAATAGAAATTACTTGTCTAAGGATGATTTCTTCATGCATCATATAGATAGTTTACTTTTTGTCTTTACTTTTATGTGCGGATCACCCTACATGTAGAATGCTGGAGTTAGGTACACATTTCTATCTCTGCATGCATCATTGTGTTTGATCGTGCATCGGCTTTTTCGACTTCCTCCCCTTGTTTTATTGGACTCAAAGTAACCAAGGAAATCGAAAAATTCGTTAGATACTGTTTTATTTCAGGAAACTACCTAAAAAGAGATAAAAATAAAATTGGGACTGCTAATGCAAACTTGACCCTAAAACCAACTTCACTTAAAAATTCTTGTTTTGGGGAGAGTCACCCCCACATTAGTTGATTTATCTGTAGCGAGAGAGTGACCCTCACACTAGGCTAGAGCCATACCTGAACTCCTTTCAGACTACTGGTCTTGTAGCTAGTTGTTCTCTAGTGAAGATTTCACTAGGTAGCCGGTAATCGGTCCAGGACTTCCTCAGCAGATTGGGTAGTCGGTAAACGGTCCGCACCCATATTGGTTGGGAAAAACTAGTTGCGAGATTTGGGCCAGTCTCCTGGGAGCCTTGGGTTCCCAACAACTCACTTAACTGCTCGGATAGATTGATTTGTCACATTAATAAAAATAGACAAGATTAATGATGAATACTCATTCATTACTCTTATTTTAGCTACTTATCTTGGCAAAACATCATGCATATAGTTGTAAATACAATAAGTTACCAACAAGCATGCATTTATTAATAAATAATAATTAGCTTGTATTTGTGCAAAAATAAAAGAATAAGCAATAAAAGAAAAAGAAGGAAATATTTAGAATAAATATTGAGTGACCTAAACCCAAGAGAACACCCAATATGGGCATGATCGCCAAATAAAATAAATAGAGAGAGATAGGGCCACTCCACCTTGTGTATATTCCTTCTTATATGTATATATTTTATTTTCACAAAAATAAAAATAAAAAGGTATTTATACTCCCTTGTATATATTTCTAAAAATTAAACAAAAATTAGAAAAATAAAATAAAAATAAAAATAAATTCTCTCTCACATAGTATATAATACATGTATATATGTATCATATATCTATTTATTTTACAGTTGTAAATAACAATAAAAATAAAATAAAAATATTTTATACTCTAAATAATATGCTGTAAATAAATAAAATATAAAATTGCGGTATTTATACAAAAATAAAAAATAAAAATAACTTATATAAAATACCTAGGTATTTTATACAAGTATATAATATAGTATAATGTATATAAATTAAATTATATTTCATAAAGATAATAAAAAATCACCAAAAAATAGTTCATAAAATAATAAACATTTTTCATTTTGAACATTTTTAATATAAAATCCTCTTCTATTTTAATTTATTTTTCAAATATTTTGACCAATCTATTTTTTGATTGGTCCAGGAGGGATGTTGACCCCGGTCAACTCCCCCTCCCGGACCATTCTTCGCCCGGATCCGGTTTGTGCCCCATTTTCTCCCAATTTTCCCACTTAGATATGGCTCTCCCTTGCTCCGATTTCACCGCCCACTTCTCCCACGCGGATCAGCGATCCTCGCGGATCCCTAGGGAGTCGCGGATCATCTTTGAATTGCGCGCTCCATCTGATTCTCTTCAGCCACCTGGGAAGGACTATAAAATCTTCATTCAATTCTCTAGAGAAGCAGCTCGCACCGCACACTCTCTTGAGACCCTAGACCTCTTCCCCTTGGTGACAGCAACCAGAGGAGCATCTCGGTGATCTGAGAGAGCCGCTGCCGTCGATGCTCAAGCTTCATGGCCGGAGTTCCACCGTGACGAGCCTCCCCTGCCTTCTGTAGTGAGGTCGAGGCAAAGACCCCCTTCGACTTCATCCCCTGGAGCTCAGGATCTCGTTAGGACCCTCAGGTAAACCCTTCATCGTTCCTTGCTCCCTTATCTTCCCAATCTTTCATTTGTCGCCTTCCGCTGCTCCGCCAGCTCTGACCCGACGGTCGGAGCCTCACCGTCACCCTCCACAAATCGACTCATCCAACCACCGTCACCCTTCTTGTGCATCCTGATCACCCGAACCTTGGTTGTACGAGCCAATACTAGGCTTTAGGTTTCCTCTCTCGTTCGTCGGAAACCCCCGACTCCACCCACCATCGCTTCCCTTTATTTCAAGTCAAATAACCTTGGCCGGGGTACACCTTTGAGTCGGAGCTTTACCCCACAGGTCTTCTTGCGCATGGATTCGCCCCACTTCGCCTTTGTCCAGCTTTGTTCGAGCTTCCCAGGTCACGTCCACCTTCTAGGAGATCCGACCAGTGGCGAGCTGATCTGACCCGTCCACCCGATGCGGAGGAGTCTTGCGAGTCGACCATCGTTGTACGATCGTTCATCGGAGTGCTGGATCACCGTCGGTTCTCCGATGAGCTTCTCCCAAGGGAGTTCATCCAGCATCCTCCTCAGCTGTTGGATCATCGCCTTAGCCCAGATTCGATCACTGCCATCCAGTGCATGTCCTGGTCAGGCCGTTAGATCTGACATCTAATGGCCTCCGTACTCCCACGTTCGCACCCTCAGGACAGTCGTTGGATTCTCCAGCTGTCAGCACCAGAGCTGCATGACGTCATCCAGTCAGAGCGCGCCATCTGTCACCTCACGTGAGTCGCACGAGCGGCTGGGTAATTTGCTCCCCTACCCTTGCATTTATTTCCTGTTATAGTTTAATCTGTAAAATAAAAGTTATACTATGGACCATTTTGCATATTAGTCCCTGCATTTTCTTGTATTTACATTTCAGTCCTTATTGTGTGGATAAACGTCCATCGTCACGTGATATCTAGGTTAATTGCATTTAGTGCCCTGGATTTCTTCTTTGTTACATTTTGAAATTACAGTTTCATTAATTGTAGTTATAACCCTGTGCGTGCTTCTTATGACATGTGCTGAAATTTATGTGAAAATTGTAGTAGGGGCCTTATAGTTTAAACGCATGTTATGGTTTAGCCCCTGGAACATATTTTTATTGCGAATTAGTCTATGTGTGATGTGCCTCTTGTGTTTGATTTAATAAATAGCAATTTTTATCCAAAATTCATAAAATTTCGACACATGGCTCCTGCCATGGTGCAGAAATTTATGTGATTTTTTGGTTGCATTTTGTTTTTAATTAGTATTTTTAAAAAATAAAAACCTTCAAAATTGCTACTGTCTGTTTTTAAAATCCATTAAAAATATTAAAAACCCTCTAAAAATTCCAAAAAAAATTATTATTTGCTTGTTTTAGTTTGTTTTTGTTCTATCCAACTTTTGTTGTATTTGCATTTATAAAAACCCTAAAAATTGAAAAACATTAAAAATATTAGAAAAAACATTAAAATTCCTAAAAATTCAAAAAAACGCATTTTAAGTTTCTGTACTTAGATTTTTATTTCTAGTTTATCATAAAGTTCTTGCTTGAATTTTATAGGCATTTTAAGTATTTTTAAAGTTCCTTTAGATTCTTTCTGCACACTGTTTAGTATTTTTGGCCTTGCTTCATTTTTAGAAAATTAACTAAAAATCAGAATAATCTAAGAAAAATATCAAAAACACTTGAATATTTCTAAAAATCAGAAATATTTTTATTTTAATTTTCTAAGTATTTTTGCTACCTTAAATAATTTTTTATTTGTGCCTTTTTTATTTCTTTTACACCTTTTCTTAATTTAAAAATTAAAAAATTGAAAAACCTAAAATCCACCATTTTATTTTATTTCTTTATTTGGATCCCCGACTACTTCGTAGCCCACGCATTTCGTGCTCCTTGTATACGACCCTAGTAGCTATACCAGGTAAAATAAAATAGTGAGACCACTATTTGTTTGCTAATTGATTTATCTCTTTATTTTTGGTGGTCTTCCTTTTTCTTGTTGACTTAGCCTCGTGATTCGGTCGCAACGACCCTGATTATTCGTACCTTAACCCGGATCGTGAAATCCTACTCATCAGAATGGCGTTGTTGCCGGGGAGCACAGCTTAGTAGTCGGCTTTCTTTTTCTTTTCTTTATTTTTCTTTTATTTGTTTTCTTTTTATTTTTGTTTTTTACTTTTATTTGCTTTTATTTGTGTTTCTATTTCTTTTCTTTTTATTTGTTTTTTTGCATTTATTTTTCTTTTATTTTTTAATTATTATAATAATTGTTTAACTGACACATCTTTTGTTTCGCTTTTCTTGTGAGGGCCTGAAGATCGAGGGCGGCTTTCTTGGGGAAGCCGACGCACCCGCAGGACTTGGAGGCAGCTCTTTTCTGCATAGAGTCGCAGGAGAGCGCGAGAGAGGAGAGCAGGAGTGTAGGGAGCTTTAGTTTAGTTTATCTTAGGATTTTATTTATGCACTATATTTGTTTTGTAATAATACAGGACAGGACAGACTCTCAAACTTGGTGGATTTCACGGGGTCTATTTCGTCGAGCACCGGTGTGCTCGGGGGACCTCACCGTGATTTTCGTTGGTTTTGTTTTGATCGCTTTTATTTTCTTTTGATTCTCGAAGTTTTTAGCCTTAGACTTAGGATTTTCACTTTCCTTTTGATGTAATTATTAAGGCCCAACCCTAATTACATTTCTGCTCCTGTAGATCGTAATTGGACCTTATTAATTAAATCACTAATAAAAAAGTTAACCTGGTCACTTGAGGGGTCACGTGCCGCTAGAGGCCGTATACAGTGCTGGCAGGATCCATTGTGGTAGACACCGATCGGCATCAGAGATCAGACTCCGACCCCTCTCGTTGACCCGTTAGCTATTGTGCTTCGTGAGTAGAAATTTTCTTTAAGGTCGATTTCTTCGTGCATCATTTAGATAGGTTTACTTTCTGTCTTTTAATTATGCACGGATCACTTTGCATGTAGAGTGCTGGAGTCAGGTACGCATCTCTTACTCGGCATGCATCATCGTGTTTAGTCGTGCATCGGCTTTTTCACCTTCTCCCTCTATTTTTGGACTTAACAATAATCAAAAGAACCGAAAAATTCGTTAGGCATTGTTTTTTTTAAAAACACCTAAAAACAAAAACCATAAAATTAGGGTCGTTTAAGCAAACTTGACCTAAAAAAAACACTTCACCAAAAAAAATTATCTTAGGAGAGCAATCCCCTCCTTGTATGGTTTGAATGAGCGAGAGAGTGACCTGCACCCTAGGCTAGAGCCACATCTGACCCTTCTTCAGACTACTGATCACGAGTTAGTCGTTCTCCACTGAGGATCGCTCTGGTCTCCGGTAAAGTGGGCCGCGATATCCTTAACAGAGCGAGTCGATTGGGTAGCCGGTAAAAAGTCCGCGACTTGTACTGGCTGGGAAAGATCTAGCTTTGGATCGGGAAAGTCTCCTAGGGGTGTTGGATTCCCAACAGCTCACTTAATCGCTCTGAAAGACTGTTTGATCACCTAATAAAATTGACAAGATAAAAGACCAAACCTTCACGGTCATCAGCTCTGAGTGCGTAGGTGAATCGGGGGTTTGCTTGACTGATCTTGTTTGCTTTGCCAGATCTCATCTGCCTTCACTCGCCAGATCAAGATGATGGGTTGGAGGTCCCTTAGGCAGCCTCTAGTTGCACCGCTTTCGAGCACTCCGGCCCTCTCATCTAGGTTGGTTCACGAGAGCCGAGACCTGCTCTCCGAACCTGAGTTCGACTCCACCCTGTTCCCCCTCGACCACCCTTCTACTAGTCCTGAGGTGCCGAAGCAGAGATAGCAGCAGCCAGTTGATTTATCGGCACCTGAGTTTGGGTCTTTTGCCTTTGTAGAGACCATGGCTAGCAGCGAGGAGTCGATGGACCCAACGGGAACCAGACATACGTATTGGATAAGGGTGCCATCAACAATACCATGTTAGCCTCCCTTGAGACGATGCAGCGATAGATCCGGGATCAAGGGGCTTTCATGGTGGACATGCACCATGAGATGGAGCAGATGCGAGCCGACAGAGAGCGTAGAGCCGGTGGAGGAGGAGGAGGAGATGGTCCCGATGCCCGAGAGCTTGAGTAACAGCCCGTACAGTCAGCAATAGCCGCGAGACTTATGAGGGAGTTGCACAACCCTGGTGCAACTCTCACCCACAGATGCATAGTGTTGCCTGCTATTTTGGGGGATTTCAAGCTCCCACCTTAGACGATTCAGCTCCTTCCCCATTTCCACGGACTCACCACAGAGGAGTCGCACCTTCATCTCCAGGAGTTTGAGATGATCTGTAGTATTGTTCACGATCACCTCGTGGATGAGGAGACCATTAGGATGGTGGCCTTCCCTTTCTCCCTTGTAGACAGTGCAGCCAACTGGCTGAAGCATTTGGGGAGATTTGTCACCACGTGGGAACAGCTCCGGAACGAGTACCTCAACAGGTACTATCCACTCGGCTGGACTAATGCAGCCAGAGCCTTGATCAGCAATTTCTTCATGCTCCCCAATGAGAAATTTCACGAGGCATGGGACCACTTCAGGGAGCTCACAGACCGGTGTCCCCATCATGATATATCGAAGCCCAATCTCGTCCAGAGTTTCTTCTGCTGGTTCACATGAGAATTGCAGGGGCTAGTTAACGCATCCTGTGGGGGTTCATACTTTCCAAGGATGAGGATCAGGTCTAGGCCATTTACGAGGAGATGGCCGAGAACTACACTGTGATGTCCCAGATCCGATTCTATACTCAAGGGAAGCCCACATCGCAGGCCATGACCTATCAGAGGATAGCACAGGTAGATGATGGTCCATCCACTTCATCAGCAGCCACAGCACAGGAAGAGTCAACGGCCGCTGATATGGGGATTATCAGCGAGAAGTTAGACCGAATCGAGTTGATAGAGAAGAAGTAGTGCCAGGGTATGACGTAGATCAACCAGATGGCACAGACACTGAGTGACCTGAAGACCCAGATCATGTGTCTCCAGGAGGCACATACGACTTCTCAGCCCCGTCTCAGGTCACGGTAGATAACGATAGCAGCAGCTCGACCCACCTCCGCCCACTACCGACAGGTCCACCACATTCAGGTGGAGCTGTTGTAGCAAGCCGCAGCAGCAGTATATTCAGTCGCCACCATCTTAGGACAGTCAAATGGTGGTGTATCAGCCAGACCATCCCCTGATAGTACTCCCCGCACCCACCTACGAGCAGGAGTTGTTGATGGATGTTAACGAGATTTGGTATGATCGACCTCAGCTCGGGATCCGATGAGACCATCTCGGATTCCGTTGGTCAACTGGAGGTACCAATTCCCAACAACAGCCTCTAGTTCAAGGTGGCCAGTACGACCAGCAGTGAGAGCAGCACCAGCAGCCCCAGTTTCCACAGCAGCAGCAGCCACATCTCCAACAGCATTACCAGCAACATGGTCCTCATCCCTATCAGCAGGGACAGTCTTGGATGCAGCAGCAGCAGCCTTAGCAGTATCACTCTCAGCCCCAGTATCCCTCTCACTCTCAGCAGCAACCACCTCATTTTCAGAGAGGCCACCCATCAGGTTCTCATGAGACTACCTATGAGAACCCATCATTAGATGATCTGGTCCGCCTCATCTTCGAGCAGCAGGCTACCTTCAGATGGGAGATGGATGAGTTTCATCAGGAGATGAGAGAGATCGTCAAAGGAAAGGTCGTCATCCCTGTCCAGATTGAGCCGAATCCGAACAATCTCAAGAGGAAGTCTGAGCAGGTAGAGTTTACAGAGGTTACCACTCCTAGTAATTCACTTGGTGATATTACTGCATACACTTTTGATGCTGACATTGTTACACTTAGAAGCGGTAGGATGTCAGCCGGTGGTGCCTCGTCTAAGAGATAACCCCATGCAGCTTCAGGAGCGCCAGACGAGGAGGAGAGCAGTGCTGATGCCTCTCATGAGGATGATTATGAAGGTGGTGCTGACGCCACTAAGGACGTTGATCCAGCTGACAGTACTGAGGCCATCATTTCACCAGATGCAGGAGGTGGTGCTGATGCCACCAGAGATGATGCTGAGCCAGAGTGCGGTGCTGATGCCGCAATTCCAGATGTCGTGGATGCTATTGATGCCACCATTTCGATTCCTGTTGCATTTCCTTCCGTTCATGTATCTCAGGACTATTCTGTGAATAAAGGAAAGGGGTTTGGAGATGTTTGTATGGATTCCACTTTGCAGCAGAAACAGGTACCCGATCCTAGCCCTCCATCTGAGGAGGGCCCATCTATCCCCTTTCCCCAAGCACTCTACTTGGCTATGGGGTCCAAAAAAGAAAACCCAAAAAATCCCATCAGTTAGAGTTCAGCTAGCAAATGATGGACAGATTTCATATACAACTAACTCTACAAGAGGCCTTGGACCACATCCCCCTCTTCCAGAGGAACCTTAGAGACAGGACCACCATTCGCAGGAAGAGGAGGAACCACCAGTCAGAGATCCATGTGCTCACTCGTGCCACTTGCTTCACCATCCAGAACCGTCTGCCAGCCAAGAGGTCAGATGCAGGAGCTCCTTATGTCAGATGCCACATATATGAGCAGAGGTTCGATCGGACTCTATTGGACAGTGGTTCTTCCATTAACCTACTTCCGGCAGCCTTACTCGACCGATTCGAGTTTGGCCCTCTACGACAGAGAAGGATGATCCTTCAGTTTGCTGATCGATCTGTCAAGAGGCCGAATGGGTTGCTGAAAGACGTTGTCGTCACATCTCAGGGCCTGAGCTTCCCCGTGGACTTTGCTGTGTTGGACATGGAGATCCTTGAGTCTATGACCGATACCCCCATCATTTTAGGATGCCCATTCTTGGCCATAGCCAAGGCAGTATCCGACGAAGATAGTAGGAAGGTGTACTTTCACGTCGAGAGCGAGAGTATACAAATAGAGACGATCGATGAGATCAAAGTGTGAGATTCAGCTTGCTCAGAGACGCTCACATATTCAGATTAGATGACAGAGGCAGAGCGAGACATCCACCAAGATTGTGATTACAGATAATGAGTCGGTTTGGTCTGACCCAGTTTCACGAGCTATCCTCTCACCTTCAAAGTCCGCTGATGCACAGATTCCAGTAGAGGAGAGCTTGGAGAACACATTCCTGGTACAGGATATAGTTCAGGCAGCAGATCACGTTACTAATAGTGAGGCAGTTGATTCTTTTGATATAGATTTAGATCCCTTGGAGTCAGACATTGATTACGTAGAGTTTGATGATATGATTCCATGTCTAACTTCTACAGAGCCAGCAGATAGGGTGGAGACTAACCCCATTTAGAGCACAGACACACCAGCAGAGCAGTCTTCACCAGATTTTCAGCGAGAGTTCTCCCATGCAGATTTGTTTGCATTCACTCAGACATTTCAGAGGCCAGATCCACCAACACCCAGTTGTCCAGAGCTGAAGCCCTTGCCGCATTCGCTGAAGTATAGGTTTCTTGCGGGTGAGCATGAGATGCACCCAGCCATTATCTCAGCAGATTTGACTGGAGAACAAGAATCTCGTTTGATGGAGGCTCTTGAAAAAAACCACAAGCCGATAGGATGGAGCGTAGCCGACTTTAGGGATAAGTCCGGCCCTGTTCTCCCACCATATCTATCTCGAAGAGGATGCCAAGCCGTCGCGTGAGTTCCAGCGACGGCTGAACCTGAACCTTCGAGAGATTGTCATGAAGGAAATCTCGAAATGGTGGAGCGCTGATTTTATATACCCCATCTCCGACTCCAAGTGGGTTAGTCCATTACATGTGGTGCCCAAGAAGATGGGCATCACTACAGTTGTGAGTGAGTCTAGAGAGGATATCGCTACCTGGGTACCCACTTCTTGGAGGGTCTGTGTGGACTACAGACGATTGAACCAGGCCACCAAGAAGGATCATTTCCCGCTGCCTATTATTGATCATATTATAGAGAGGCTAGCAGGAAAGAGTCATTACTGCTTTCTAGATACCATCAGGTGGACATTGCGCCCGAAGACCAGGACAAGACCACATTCACCTGTCCTTTTAGGACATATGCTTTCAGACGGATGCCCTTTGGTCTATGTAACGCCCCAGCGACATTCCAAAGGTGCATGTTGTCCATATTTTCGGACATGGTGGGTGAGTGCCTGGAAGTCTTCATGGACGACTTTTCGGTCTACGGTGATGGGTTTGATACATGTCTTGACTGCCTAGACCGCATCCTTCAGCGATGCATCGAGGTCCATCTTGTGCTATCTTGGGAGAAGAGTCACTTCATGGTGACTCAATGGACGGTGCTTGGCCATATCATCTCCAACAGTGGCATGGAGGTTGATCCGTCCAAGGTGGATATCATTAGGAAACTCAGTCCACCATCCACCTTACGAAATTTACGATCTTTTCAGTGGCACATCAGTTTCTACCGATGATTCATTCATGATTTCAGTAGGATTGCCCGGTCGTTGATTGGTTTGCTAATGAAATACACCGAGTTCATTATGTATGATAAGTGTATAGTGTCATTTGAGACTCTCAAGAGTCTAGTTTTTGAGGCTCCTGTCCTCCAGCCGCCTGATTGGTCTCTCCCATTCGAGATCATGATGGATGTCTTCGATTTTGCCGTAGGGGCCGTGCTGGGACAGAGGAGAGATGGAGCACCTTTTGCTATTCACTACGCTAGCCGTACTTTGGATGCCGCTCAGCAGAAATATACCGTCACTGAAAAGGAGATGCTAGTTGTAGTCTTTGCCCTAGACAAGTTCAGATCATACATCATTGGATCTAAGGTGACCTTATTTACAGATCACACCGCCATCAAGTACCTCATGGCAAAGAAGGATGCCAAAGATAGATTGACTAGATGGATCCTTCTACTCCAGGAGTTTGATATAGAGGTTAAGGATAAGCCTAGAGTTAAGAATGTGGTGGCGGATCATCTCTCCCGATTAGAGCATCTTGAGGATTCTGAGCAGATTGACCCTATTTCTGAGACCTTCCCAGATGAGGCGATCCTTGCTATCGACTCTCTCCCATGGTACGCCGACATTTTGAACTATCTTGTTGCCAAGAAAGTTCCACAAGGTCATCCCAGGCAGCAACTTGAGACCTTCCTCGTGAAGGCCAAGTTCTACCATTAGGAGGATCCCATCCTTTATCATGAAGGAGGGATAGCATCTAGCGTCGGTGCATTTCTCAGGAGGAGCACCATAGCATCCTCACTTACTGCCATAAGCTTGAAGCAGGAGGACATTACTCTGGGAGGAGAACGACAAAGAAAGTGCTCCAATCCGGCCTATGGTGGCCTACCCTCTTCAAGGATTCTGATGAGTTCGTGAAGAGGTGTACTGGCTGTCAGAGGATGGGCACTTGTGGACAGCGTGATATGATTTCGATGCAGCCCATTCATTTCTATGAGGTTTTTGACGCACGAGGCATCGATTTCATGGATCCATTCCCTAAGAGTTAGGGATTCAAGTACATTCTGTTGGCCGTTGATTATGTGAGTTGTTGGGTTGAGGCCATCCCCGCCCGAACTGCAGATGCTAGGATTGTATGCAGATTTTTGAGGAAGAATATCATTTCACGATTCAGAGTACCTAGAGTGTTGATATCTGGCGGGGGGTCTCATTTCGTCAACGACAAGATAAAGGCCCTTGCTAGCAAGTTCAGCATTGACCATCGAGTAGTTACATCGTATCATCCTCAGCTCAATGGTCTTGCTGAAGTGTCAAACAGGGAGATCAAGACTATATTACACAAGGTCGTTCACCCTGACTGAAAGGATTGGTCACAGCTTTTGGACTTGGTCTTGTGGGCATATCAGACGTCCTTCAAGACTCCTTTGGGTACATCTCCGTTTCGCCTCGTTTATGTCAAGCCCTGCCATTTACCTATTGAGCTGAGACATAGGTCACTTTGGGCAGTCACAGATATACTTTGGATCCAGTTTGTGTTGGAGACCAGAGGAGGGCAGAGTTGGCGGCCCTGGAGGAGCTTAGAGATGTAGCCTTTTCGAGCAGCCTAAAGTATAAGGAGAGAGTGAAGGAGTGGCATGATTCTCATATCAGCGACAAGCAGTTTGAGCCAGGACAGAGAGTATGGCTGTTCGATGCCAGGCTTAGATTATTTCGAGGAAAGTTGCAGAGCAAATGGAAGGGACCATACCTGGTCTGAAAGGTACATGACAATGGAAGTATTGACATATCTGAGATGTCATCTGAGTCTACCTTTCGTGTCAACGGGCAGCTGCTCAAACCATATCTAAATCATGAACCGCTGGTTGTTGACGTTGCCCCTATTCATTTTGTGTGAGATGTGGTCTTTTGACTCACATCTATTGCATCTTACGCTTGATTATCACTATCTTACGCCTTGTATAGATCTAGATTTCCATATCACACCATTCTTCAGTCCAACGCCCCATTTGCATCTTATTATGTTATCCTTAGGGTGTACTTTACCTTAAGTATAGGGGGTGAGACTTTTGATTTTCTTTTAATTCTTTTCTGCCTATGTTTTGATGCCTATACATAGGGACATTTTACCCTAAGTATAGAAGAGGTAGACCCTGTACATTCTCCCACTCGGATTTCCCTTTATGTACAGCCTGCTATACTTAGGATTACTTGATCCTAAGTATAGGGGAAAACACACGAGATTCTTTTCCATTCTATTCCTTCATTCGTCTTTGTAGTATAGGTTTCCTTTTCACTTCCCTATACTAAGCACGAGTTATGTCTTCTTCATCGCTCTTGATTCACTCTAAGGACATCGTTCGAGCTAAGTATAGGGGGGTGTCGTATATATTTCACATTTTGTTTACATTCCAGATCCAATCTTCATAAATCCCAACATCACGATGATGGGAAGGAGGTCCCTTAGGCTGCCTCTGACAGCGTCGCTTTTGAGCACTCCTCTCCATTCAACTAGGGCAGATTCAGAGAGCCTAGACCTGTCTCTAAATCTGAGTTCGCTACCACCCTTTTCCCCCTTAACCACCCTTCTACTAGTCCTGAGGTGCTAGAGCAGAGGCCAACACAGTTATTTGTCCACTTGACGGCACCTGAGTTGGGGTTTTATGCCTTTGTAGAGACCCAAGAGATGGCCAGCAGTGAGGGACGCTCCGATGAGTAGCCTCAGGGATAAATGTTTGTACTAGACCATTCCGCCATAAACAACACACTATTAGTCTCCTTGGAGACCATGCAGCGACAGATTAGAGAGCAGTGAGCATTTATGGCAGAGGTGTGATGAAAACTGATGCTGATGCAAGCCGATAGAGTAGAGCCACAAAGACCAGCCGATGGAGAGATACCAGCAGCTGGAGGAGGAGACGGACGCTCGGATGACCAACATGAGCCAGCCAGGCCAGTACGGACAATGAGGCAATTGTACAACCCTGTGAAACCCTCACCCACCATTGGATACAGCTTCCAGAGATCCTGGGCGACTTCGAGCTTTGCCCCCATACCATCCAGTTGCTGCCCATGTTCCATGGGCTAGCCACCAAGGAGCCGCACCTCCATCTCCAGGAGTTTGAGATGATCTGAAGCACGGTCCATGACAGATTTGTGGATGAGGACACGATCGAGATGATCGCCTTCCCATTTTTCCTTAGTCGATAGAGAAGCATACTGGCTGAAGCATTTGGGGAGGTATGTTACCACCTGGGAGAAGCTCCGGACCGAGTACTTGAACAAGTAATATCCACTCGGTCGGGAAACGTAGCGCGAGCTATGATCAACAACTTCGCGATGATCCCAAAAGAGCAGTTTCACGAGGCTTGGGATCGATTTAGAGAGCTCATTGAGTGGTGTCCACATTACGATATATCCAAGCCCAACCTTGTTCAGATCTTCTTTTGTAAGTTGACACCGGAGCTGCAGGGGCTAGTCAGCAGCAACACATGCCAAGTCCTCTGCCGCTGACATGGACATCATCAACGAGAAGTTGGACCGCATCGAAATCATTGAGAAGAAGCAGTGCTAGGGCATGGCCCAGATTGATCAGTTGGCACAGACACTGAGTGAGTTGAAGACTCATATCATGTGTCTCCAGGAGGCACATACGGCTTCTCAACCCTATCTCAGGTCACGGGTTATTCCCAGTAGCAGCTCCACCCAACCATCTGCCCCGTACAGACATGTCCACCACATTCAGGCAGAGCCAGTCCAACAGTAGCAGCACTACCAACAGCCACCACCATCTCAGGACACTCAGATGGTGGTCTACCAGCCAGATCAGTCCCAACAGTTCTTCCCCCACCACACTTCGAGCAGCAGGAATCGTTGATGGAAGTCAACGGGATTTGATAAGACCGATATCAACAGCAGCTCGGGATCTGTCGTGATCACCCAAGTTTCTGATGGTCTACCGGAGGCACTGATGAGCAAAAAATCTCGCGATCCGGGTTAAGGTATAATTAGGGTCGTTGCGACCCAAACTGTGAAACTCACTCAACAAGAAAACTCAGAGACCACCAAATATAAAGTCAAGCAAATATAGCAAATAGCGGTCTCACTATTTTATTTTACCTGGTATAGCTACAGGGGTCAAACACAAGGAGCATGGATTGGTAAAACCTACGAAGTAGTCAGAACTCAAAAATAAAAGAAATAAAATATTTTTTGGTGGATTTTTGTATTTTTATTTTTTTATGATTTTTATAATTAATAAAAAAAGTATAATAGAACTCAAAAAGACTCAATCAAACAAGTATTCAACACAACAAAAGTGGTCAGAAAATTAAAATAAAAATATTTTTGGATTTTATAAATTTTCAAGTGTTTTTGTTATTTTTCGTAGATTTTTCTGATTTTTAGTGAATTTTCTAAAAATGAAACAATGATAAAAAAATCAAAGACAATGTGCAGCCAGAATCTAAAGGCTATTTAAAAATATATAAATAGCCTATAAAATTAAGCAATATCTTTATGATAAAGCAAAAAATAAAAATCTAACTAAAGAAACTGAAATTGCATTTTTTTTATTTTTTAAGAATTTTTAATGACTTTTCTAAGTTTTTAAGGGTTTTTCAAATTTTAGGGCTTTATAAATCCAAATCAAACAAAAAAATGGACAGAAGCATGAACACGGTAAAATAAATAAATATTAATTTTTTAGAATTTTTAGAGGCCTTTTAATATTTTTAGTTGATTTTTCAATTTAGACAGTAATAATTTTTAGGGTTTTTTAATTATAAAAAATATTAAATGAAAACAAAAAGGGTCCAGAAATTCACGGAAATTTTTACATAGTGGCAGGAGCCACGTATCCAAATTTTGTGAAATTTGGATGAGATTTGATATTTTATTCAAGCCAATCAAACACGCACAACACACAGGGACTAAAATGCAAGAAAAATAACTTCCTGGGACCAAAGCATAAAACGCATACAAAGTTCCAAGGGCCTACTACAATTTTCACATGAATTCAGCACATGGCCAAAAAAACCACGCATAGGGTATAAGTGTGAATAACTGAAACTATATCATCAAAACATAACACTCATTAAACCCGAGGGCATACATGCAATTGTTCCAGAAAGACACGTGACAAAGCATGTGCAACCATACAAGGAGGAAGAAAACATAAATAATGAAAACATCAGGTGATAATATGAAAAATAGTCCACAGTGCTAATTTTTTTTACACACTAAATAAAAACATAAAGAAACTGCAGGGAAGAAGGCGTAAATTACCCAACCGCTCGTGCGGATCATGTGGTGTGCCAGGTGGCGCTCGCTGAGTAGAAGGGGATCTGCGGCTCTGGTGCTGACACCTGGTCGATCTAACGGATGTCTTACGGGCGCAGACGTGGGCGTAGGGGGGCTGTTGGATACAAGATCTAACGGCCTAACAAGGTGCAAGAGACGGACGGTGATGATCGAGTATGGACTGCAATGATGATCTAACGGTAGAGGATGGCCCTGGATGAACTCCTCCCTGGAGAAGTTCGCCGGAGAACTGATGGCGCTCCAGGCGTCTGATGACCGATTAGGAAGAGGGGTTCGACTCGCGACGCTCCTCCGTGTCGGGTGGCAGTGGCAGATGGAGCATCCACCGATCGGATCTCCGGGACAGTGGTGGTGACCTGGGATAGATCCAGCAAGGTGGATGAGATGCGAGCTGGGGGGTAATTGTGCACTCTTTGACCTGCAGATGAAATCTATTGCTCGGAGGCTTGCTCCAGCCAAGGTTATTGGATGAACAACTAAGTGAAGCGACGGGGAATGATGAGGGGAGGTTCCGACGAAGGTGGCGGAAGGAACCTAGCCTGATCCTGGCTCGGTTAGCCAAGATCAGGATGACCAGGCTTTTGGGGAAGGATGATAGTGGAACGGGGAGTCAATCGGAGCGGCTAGGGGTGATCGATGGAGCTCCGACCGTCGGATTGGAGCCGGAGGAGCGACGGATGCAAAATCGGAGATAAACGAAACTAGGATCGATGAGAGGTCTACCTGAATATCCAAGATCAATCCTGAGATCCAGGAGGTGAAGTCGAGATGGGTCGTCGCCTCGACCACGCTGCAGTAGGTGGGGAGGCTCGAACGCGGCGGAGGTCCGGCCACGTGTGTCGAGCTTCGGCTACAGCCACTCTATCCGGTCACCAAGGGGTGCTTCCGAACGTTGTCACCAAGGGGAAGGTCTTTAGGGTAGAATAAGGGCTTGCGGTGCGAGCTACTGAGCTAGGTAATGGATTTTAGATTTTATAGGTCTTCCTAGGAGGCGATGAAGAACGGGCACGGGCACGCGAACCAAGAACGATCCAACCTTCCCTAGGGATCCGCGAGGGTCGTGGATCCCAAGGGAAGGATCAGGCGAAAGAATCGGGGCGAAAGAGCCTTAGATCTGTTCTGAGAAATTAGGAGAAATTGGGCGCGAAAGCGGATCTGGGCGATGACTGGTCCGGGAGGGGGAGTTGACCGGGGGGTCAACGACCCCTCTGGACCAATCAGAAAAAAGGGAAATGGAAAATATTTGTAAATTAAATAAAAAATAGAAAATGATTTTATTTTAAAATGTTTACAAAATGAAAAATGTTATTTTTTTCAAACTATTTTTTAGTGATTTTTGTTTTTTTTGAAAAAAAATTTATTATATATACATTATATTATATTATATACATGTATAAAATACCAATGTATTTTATATTTTTATTTTCTTATTTTTATACAAATACACTATTTTTATATTTCATTTATTTCCAATATAGAATTTAGAGTATAAAATAATTTTTTTATTTTATTTTTATTGATTATTTACAAGGGTGAAATAAATAAAAGTGTGATATATATATATATATACATGGTATATACAAGGGTGAGAGAGAAATATTATTTGGTTTTTATTTTGATTTTATCTTTCTCATTTTTATTCAATTTTTAGAACTATATACAAGGTTTAAAAATATTTTTTTATTTTTATTTTGTGGAAATAAAATATGTTCAAAAAGAAAGAATATATACAAGGTGAATGGCCCTATCTCTCTCTACTTGTTTTATTTGGCGATCAGGCCCATATTGGGCCCTCTTTAGGGATTTGGTCACTCAATATTTATTCTAAATATTTCCTCGTTTTTCTTTATTCTTTATTCTTTTATTTTTGCACAAATACATGCTAATTATTGATATTTACAAAAGCATGCCTATTTGGTAACTTATTGTATTTACAACTATGCATGGTATTTTGCCAAGAAAAATAGCTAAAATAAAAGAATAAAGAGTGATGAATGAGTATTCATCAGGCACCTTGCCCCAACAGCAGCCTCCAGCTCAGGTCAGATAAAGCAGCCAACAACAGCAACCCCCTCATTCTCACAACAGTATCGGCAGTAGGGTCCCCATCCCTACCATCAGGGACATCAGTGGAGGCAGCCATAGTAACCTCAGAAATACTCCCAGCCTCCTCCTCACTACCAGCAGTAGTCTCAGCCTCATTTCTCGCATGGCAACCCGTCTAATTCTCATGCACCTTTGTATGAGGACCTAGCTCTTGACGACCTCGTTCTCATACTTTGGACTAGTAGCCATCCTTCCGATGAGAGATGGATGAGTTCAGGCAAGAGATGAGGGAGACTATCAAGGGTAAGGCCTCCATACCCGCTCAGATTGAACCTAGCCTGAACAATCTGAAGAGGAAATCTGAGCAGGTACAGTTTACGGAGACTTCCACTCCTAGTGATATTTTAGGTGACATTTCTTACTCTGTATTTGATGCTGATTTTGTGCACTTAGGAGTGGTAGGATGCCAGCCAACGGCACCTCGTCTGAGCGACGACCACATGGAGATTCCAGAGCACCATATGAGGATGGTGGCAGTGCTGAAGCCGCTCATGATGACGATGATGGTGGTACTGAAGTCACCAAGGATGTTGATCCAGCCGACGGTACTGAGGCCATCGAGATTCCAGTAGCAGACGGTGGTGCTGATTCTACCAACATTCTAGATGTTTGTCCAGAGAGTGGTGTTGATGCCTCAATACCAGATGATGTGGGTGGTATTGGTGCCACCAATGTACCTCCAGTTGTGTTACCTCATTTTGTATCTCAAGACAGAAAAATACAAAAAATGGAAAAGACCAAAACTATGAATAAAGGAAAGGTTTTTGTATCCCCTACAAGTTCATATTTGTTGCATGATGATATTGGTATGGATTCTATTCTTCTACATGCAGAGGAGCCTATTCCTGACCCTCGTCTTTCTGGAGAGGGTCCAGCATCCCCTTCCCTCAAGCACTCCGCTTAGCGAAGGGGAATAAAGCAAAAAATCCTAAAAAGAAACACTAGATTGAGTTTAGCTAGCAGATGATCGATCGATTACAGATACAACTGACTCTACAGGAGGCACTAGAGCGCATCCCTCTATTCCAGAATAACCTGAGAGAGAAGAGCACCATCCACAAGAAACGGTGGAACCATAATACATAAATCCATGTGCTTACTCGTGCCACTTGCTCCATCATTTAGAACCTATTGCCAGCCAAGAGATGTGATGCAGGAGCTCCATACGTCAGATTCCATGTCCATGAGAAGTGGTTCGATCATACCCTATTACACAGTGGGTCTTCTATTAACCTCCTTTCAGCATCCTTACTCGACCGATTCGAGTTTGGCCCTCTTCGACAGAGCACGACAGTCCTTCATTTTGCTGATAGATTTGTCAAGAGGCCAAAGGGATTATTGAAGGGCGTGATCGTCACAATTCAAGGCCTGAAATTCCCCGTAGACTTTATTGTATTGGACTTGGAAATCCATGGGTCTGTGATAGATACCCCCATTATACTAGGATGTTCATTCTTTGACACAGCTAAGGCAGTGACCGATCATGATAGTGGGAAGGTATACTTTTGCGTCAAGGGCGAAAGTGTACAAATAGGGACGATCGAGGAGACTAGATCGAGATTCAGCTTGCTCCGAGCAGTCGAGTGATTAAGAACAGATGACAGATGCAGAGCGAGACGTCCACCAGGAGTGGGATTTTGTGATCACAAAGGAAGAGGCAGTTTGGTCAGACCCTGTATCACGAGCTCTTGTCACGACATCAGATAATGCAGACTTACATATTATGGTAGATGAGGGTTTAGAGAGTACACTCTTGGCACCGGACACTTTTGAGGTTGATGATCGTGGTCAGGATAGCGAAGCAGAGTACATTTCACGTTCTTCTGATTCAAATCCCTCGGATTCAAGCATTTATTGGGATGACTTTGAGTATTATTTGTCATGTCTGACTTCAGAGCCGACAGCTAGCGCGGAGAGCGATACAGTACAGATGACAGATACACCAGCAGGGCTGCCTTCGCCGAATTTTCACATGCAGTGAGAGTTCTCCGATGCAGATCCGGTAGCCTTCACTCATACATTTCAGAGGCCAGATTTTCCAGCTCCCAGTTGTTCAGAACTGAAGACCTTGCCCCAGTCGATGAAGTACAGATTCCTTACGGGTGAGCCAGAGATGTTCCAAGTCATGATCTCTGCGGATTTAACTGGAGATTAAGAATCTCATTTGATGGAGGTTCTTGAAAGAAACCACAAGGTGATTGAATGGAGCATAGATAATCTATAAGGGATAAGTCAGACCCTGTGCTCCCACCATATCTATATTGAAGAGGACGCCAAGCCATCACGTGAGTTCCAACGACGTCTAAACCTAAATCTTCAATATGTGGTCATGAAGGAAATATCGAAATGATGGAGCGTCGATTTTATCTACCCCGTCTCTGACTCCAAGTGAGTTAGTCCATTACATGTGTTACCCAAGAAGACGGGTATCACTACAGTTTTAAGCGAGTCTGGAGAGGAGATAGCTACTCGGGTACCCACTTCTTAGAGGGTCTGTGTGGACTACAAACGATTGAATCAGGCCACCAAGAAGGATCATTTATCACTATCATTTATTGATCAGATTATCAAGAAGCTAGCTGGGAAGAGCCATTACTATTTCCTTGACGGGTACTCTGGATACAACCAGGTGGCCATAGTGCCAAAGATCAGTAGAAAACGACATTCACCTGTTCGTTTGGGATGTATGCTTTTAAAAGGATGCCCTTTGGTTTATGTAATGCCCTAGCTACATTCCAAAGGTGCATGCTTTCCATCTTTTTGGACATGGTGGGTGACTATTTAAAGGTCTTCATGGATGATTTTCGGTCTATGGCGATGGGTTTGATGCTTGTCTTGACTGCCTAGACCGTGTACTTCAGCACTATATAGAGGTCCATCTTGTATTATCTTGGGAGAATAGTCACTTTATGGTGACTCAGGGGACGATGCTTGGCCATATCATCTCCAACAGGGGCATGGAGGTCGATCTGGCCAAGGTGGATATCATCAAGAAACTCAATCCACTATCCAATTTGCAAAAGTTGTGGTCTTTTCTGAGGCATGTTGGTTTCTACCGACGATTCATTCAGGATTTCATTTGTATTGCCTGGCCGCTTATTGATCTGCTAAGGAAAGACATTGAGTTCATTGTAGATGATAAGTGTCTAGCATCATTTGAGACTCTCAAGGGATTAGTTGTTAAGGCTCCTGTCCTTCATCCACCCGATTGGTCTCTCCCATTCGATATCATGACGGATGATTTTGATTTTGCAATAGGGGTTGTGCTGGGGCAGAGGAGGGATGGATTGCCATATGTCATTCACTATGTTAGCCGTACTTTGGATGTTGCTCAGCGGAATTATATTGTGACTGAGAAGGAGATGTTGGTCGTAGTATTTGCTTTGGACAAGTTCAGATCATATATTATTGGATCCTGAGTAACGATATTTATAGATCACACTGCCATCCGATACCTCATGGCAAAGAAGGATGTCAAAGCTAGATTGACCAGATGGATCCTTCTACTCTTGGAGTTTGACATAGAGATTAAGGATAAGCCTGGAGTCAAGAATGTGGTAGCAAATCAACTCTCCCGTTTAGAGAACCTTGAGGATTCCGATCACATTGCACCTATTACAGAGACCTTCACAGATGAGGCGATCCTTGCTATCGCCTCTCTTCCATGGTACGTTGACATTGTGAACTATCTTGTCACTAAGAAAGTTCGACAAGATTGGCCCAGACATCAACTTGATACTTTCCTTGCTAAAGCCAATTCGTGCCATTGGGAGGACCCCATCCTTTATCATGAAGGAGGGGATAGTGTCTTGCGTCGGTACATTCCTCAGGAGGAGCACCACAGTGTCCTCACATACCGCCACAATCTTGAGGCAGGAGGAATCACTCTGGGAGGAGGATAGCACAGGAAGTGCTCCAATCCGATCTATGGCGGACTACCCTCTTCAAGGATTCTGATGAATTTGTGAAGAGGTGTACTGACTGTCAGAGGATGGGCACCTGTAGACAGTGTGATATGATGTCGATGCAGCCCATTCACTTATGTGAGGTTTTGTATGTATGGGGAATCGATTTCATGGGTCCATTCCCTAAGAGTCAGGGATTCAAGTACATTCTGCTTGCTGTAGATTATGTGAGTCATTGGGTTGAGGCCATCCCTGCCCGAACCACAGATGCTAAAACCGTATGTATATTTTTGCGAAAAATATCATTTCACGGTTTGGGGTACCTAGAGTTTTGATATCAGACGTGGGGATTCACTTAATCAACGAAAAGATAAGGGACCTTGCGAACGGGTTCAACATTGACCATCGAGTTGCCACTCCATATCACCCTCAGACCAATGGTCTTACTGAAGTTTCGAACAGGGAGATCAAGACTATATTGCAGAAGGTTGTTCGCCCGGACTGAAAGAATTGAGCATAGCTTTTGGACTATTTCTTGTCGGCCTGTCGGACCTCCTTCAAGAAACCTTTGGGTACATCTCCCTTTCATCTCGTTTATTGCAAGCCATTCCATTTACCTACGGAGATCAAATACAAGTCACTTTGGGCAGTCACTGAGTTATTATTGGATCCCATGAGTATAGGAGATCAGACGAAAGTAGAGTTGGTATCCCTAGTGGAGTTGAGAGATACAACATTTTTGAGTAGCCTACAGTATAAGGAGAGTAATGATATGACATGATTCTGATATCAGCCATAAACAGTTTGAGCCGAACCAGCGAGTATGGCTATTTGATAATAGGTTGAGATTATGTCCAGGGTAACTACAAAGCAAGTGTAAGGGACCTTGTTTGGTCAGAAAGGTACAAGACAACGGAAGCATCGACATATCTGAGTTGTCATCTAATTCCACCTTTCGAGTTAACGGTCAGCGCCTGAAGCCATATCTTGATCATGATCTGCTGATCATTGATGTTTCCCCTATTCATTTTGCATGAGATGTGGTCTTTGACTCACATCATTTGCATCTCATGCTTGATTTTCACTTCTCTTTCACAACTGTATAGATCCAGTTGTCCATATCATTCATTCTTTTTTCCTAATACCCAATATTCATCTTATGATTATGCTATACTTATGGTGTGCTTTACCATAAGTATAGGGGGTATTAGACTTGTGATTATTTATTTTTGAGTTCATTACCTCTGTTTTGATGCCTATACTTAGGGATATTTTACCCTAGATATAGGGGAGGTAAACTTTGTACATCCTAACCCTCGATTTTCCCCTTGTGTACAGACTTCTATACTTAGGATTACTTGATCCTAAGTACAAGGGGATCACCAACCTCTATTCATTACATTTTTTTATCTATCGTTGCAGTATAACATTCTTTTCACTTCCCAACAAGTTATGTCTTCCTTTCATCGCTCTTTGATCGCTCTGAGGACATCGTTCAAGCTTAGTATAGGGGGAGTCGTATATATTGTATATATACTTTAGCCGTAGCTCGAGCTTTGTGTGAGTGTGTGAATAGTATTGCTAGAAATTCACAAAACTGAAAATCACAAAAATTTTAAAAATTTTTTACATATTTGTTTGTAATAAACTTTGCAAAAACTATTTCTGTACAAATGTTTGTAAAAATGTTTTGGTTGTAAAGCCCTTGTAAATGTTTTTGTATCAAAATTATATATACAGTACAAAATTTTTGAAAAATGTTTGGGAAATAAAAGTTTGCAAAAAATTGTTTGTAAATGTTTGTAAATATTTTGCAAAACTTTTCCTTCTTCCTTGCATTCAAAAATTTTTCATAAAAATTTGTATATTTTGAAAAATTGCAAAAAAGAGTTTTTATATATTTTCTTGTATATTCTTCTGAATTATAGTTGACATCTAAACTAGTCTGGAATTAAATTTAAAAATGGATCTTGGCTAAGACCTTAATCTACATAACTTCATATGAACCTTATAGGATTTGGGGTTAAGACTTTTCAGCTCCATTTAGTGACTTAATTATTTAGGCTATGTTCACATGTCATGTTGATGAGCCTAAGTAGAACACTTAACAACGCACGCATGAATCTCAGAGACAATGGTTTTTCAAAATTTGTATATTTTGAAAAATTGCAAAAAAAGAGTTTTTTTATATATTTTCTTGTATATTCTTCTGAATTATAGTTGACATCCAAACTAGTCTTGAATTAAATTTAAAAATGGAGCTTGGCTAAGACCTTAATCTACTTAACTTCAGATGAACCTTATAGGATTTGGGGTTAAGACTTTTCATCTCCATTTAGTGACTTAATTATTTAGACTATGTTCACATGTCATGTTGATGAGCCTAAGTAGAACACTTAACAACGCACGCATGACTCTCAGAGACAATGGTTTGGCTTGCACACAGACCTTACATGTAGCTTAACACAGATGAGGTGGTAAGGAATTCTTTGGCTTAGGGTAGCATATGAGGGTAGTACTTTTAGGAGGAACCTCTCATCTTCCTCTAGGGAGGAGTGCATCTCAACCTGGTCTAGTAGCATTGAGGTCTAAAGACAGGAGTTTGTGGGTTGCGACAATGCTTCAAAAGAGGGATAGTCTATTGGCTCAAGAGGGAAAACTCCTTGTCTATATGTTGCACCATGTAAATATGTTGTATATATGCACATAAAAAAAGTGCAAAAAATTGAAAAACTCTAAAAAGGGGACATGCCTGATTGAAAATAAAATGCATGCCAGAGTGTATAATAAGTAAATCTTATGTATTCCACCTTCTCATCTCATGGAAGCTTGAAACTGGAGACTTAGCTACATTGGCTTTGCTCCAAGGGATACGTGGCTACACTGGTCACAATCCATTCTTTTCTTTCCCCTCTTCTTGAGCTGGTTGAACTTGAACTTATAAGGGAATACCCCACTCCTCGAGGAAAGAGCTGCTAGACTAGGGAATTAGAGTTACCTTGTTGAGAGAGGTTGTTTCTTTGTCATTTATAATGTGGGGAGCTACATATCACTTACACAATACAAGGAAAGATGCATAATGATTGGAGTTTGCATATGTAGACTTGTTTAGACCTGGTTTATTGAGGAGTCTTGACCATAGAATTGTGGAACTTAGAGGTTGTTTAGTCTTAAACCTATTTCCCAATAAGGTTCCGCTAAACTAATAATCCAAAGGTCTGACTAAGCTCCATACTCCAATTTAATGAAGAAAAGTATAATAATCAGCCTTGACTCTTTTTCTTTTCATTTGATTTTCACTTCGTTTTCAAATAAGTGTTTGCTAAGGGACTTGCTAAGGTAAAGTATAGGCGATGATGAATCCATGATTCTCACTCTTTATTCTTTTATTTTAGCTCTACTTTTTGGAAAAACACCCTTGTAAATTCCTGTAAAAAACCATAACTTAGCATTTTGCATGGCATTGTTAATATTGCATATTTATCATGTATTTTTCAAAAATAAAAGAATAAAGGAAAAAGAAAAAGAATGATATATTTAAAATAAATACACAGTGACCCAAACCCCAAGAGAAGTCAAGACTTGACCAGATCACAAAAGGAAATAAGTAGAGAGAGATAGGGTCTACTGTGTATTGTATATATCACCTATACTTGTACAAAATATTTATATATTTACTTTTGATAAAACCAAATTATTTTATTATTTTATTCCCTTGTTTATAGCTTTGGAAAAATATAAAGATAAAATAAAAATCAGAAAATTAAATAAAACCATCTAACCTTTGTATAAAATATACATGCTACATTCTTCACTTATTTTATACCTTTAATAATTTAAAAAAATAAAATAAAAATTATTTTATACTTCTAAAATCATGTTGTAAATAAATAAACTATAAAAATGAAATTATTTTTGTAAAGGTAATAAAATCAAAATACTTGTACATAATACATAGGTAATTATAACTGTCTATAATACTATATATTGTATATACATTATTTTATTTTTATAAAAATAATTAAAATCAACATAAAATAGCTTGTAAACAATAATAATTTTTTTATTTTATATACTTTTTAATTTAAATCCATTTACTATTTCTCATCTTATTTTCTTTGATTTTTGTAAATCCTTTAGTCTGATTGGTCTAGCTGGGATTGTTTGACCCGATCAATGTCCCCTTGCTCAGCCGGGTCGAGTCTCATGTGCTTCGCTGAAGCTTTTTCTCTGCTTTTTGGTGCCTGACTCAGTGCTCCATTTGATCCCATTTCTGCACCCGATTTAAGCCCGAACTCCCATGATCCTTGCAGATCCCTAGGCACAGCCGGATCTGCCTAGGGTTCTGCGTATGCCTCCAATCTTCTTGGACCCTTAACTTGCCTATAAATAGTATCATCCACCTCCAACGTGGGGTAGCTCGTCCCTCATGCCACCACAGACCCTAAGACACCTTCCTTGTAGTAACAGGTGTTGGAGGAGTGCCATAGGACCATCCGTAGGTGCCGGGAGACTTGTAGCTCACGACGTGGCCGGAGCTCCACCACGTGAAGCCTCCCAGCTAGCTGCAGCTCGGTTGAGGCCAAGACTCTGACGCTCACCTTCGCCTGAAGATTAGGAACCCATCTGGACCTTTAGGTATATATCCTTCTTTCCGCATTTCCAATTTCGATTCCATTTCCCATTTCGTTATGTCGTCGTCACCTCTGCTCCGACCAGCTGGTCAGAGCCCTGTTACTCCCTCCCATCCATTCCGATCGAACCACCTGCTCGCCACACACCCTCTTACGCAACATGTTCCCCCTGAGGCTCAACCATTGGGTCGAGATTAGGTCGGGTCTCCGGGTCTCCATCCCCCGCATTTGCCGAAGACCCAAGTCCCCATTCCTCATTGCTTCTTTTGTTTATGTGCTCAAATATCCCTCGTCAGAGCTTCGCCCCGACCTTAGGATACCTTGCAGGTACTTACGCGCCTCAGAAGCACCATTTGGACTCCCAACTGCTCCGGCAGAGCAGCTCCAGGTGAACAACCACCGCCACACTCATCTGGCCATCATCGCCTCCATCGGAGCCCTTCGTTCGACGCGGACCACTTCCACGATCCTGTCGGTGCCCTCAGGTCTTTCATCGGAGCATTGGAACCCCTCTGATTCTCGGTTGAGAGTCGCTGGAGATGAGTTCTTGCAGACGTTCTCTCACCCATTGGATGAGACACACCTCTGCCAGATAACATCACAGCCGCCCGACCATACAACCTTCTGGCCGTTGGATCAGAGCATCTGACGCATCTGCCCCGTACGTTCTAGACATTCCCTGCACCGTAAGATCTGCAATTGTAGTTAATCAGAGTCGTACGCCAGCGTCAGCCCCACGTGCGCCACATGCCCTTGCCATGGGTATATTTCACATTTTATCCCACATGTTTTTGTTTTTATGTTTAGTCTATTAAATAAAATGTGTAGTTAAGAACATTTGCATATCAGACCTCTTAGTTTTTGGTATTTGCGCTCTAGTCCTCTTAACTCTGAAGCAGGTGTGTGCTCACGTGATTTCAGGGTTATTTGCAATTTTAGTCCTGGACTTTCATAGTATTATTGTTGAATGTTAAGTTTCTAGAAATTACATTTCTACCCATGTGCATAATATATTGAGCATGTGCCTGAATTGATTGGGATATTTGTAGATTGAACCCTGAGCTTTCATATCATGTTATTCTTTGGTCCAAAAACTCAAAGTATTTGCAAATAGTTCCCTATGAACTATGTTTAATTATATGTTGTGTTTTGGACTTAATAAATATTAAATTAATTCGAATAATTACATTAAAATTTGCATTTTTCTAAATTCAAAAATCCTTAAAAATGTCCTTATTTGCATCATAAAAATTGTAAAAAATTCAAAAACTAGTTTAAAAATTCCAAAAAAAATTATGTGTGTGCCTTTTTGCTTGCTCTACCTCCAATTTTAATTTTGTTTAAAAAATCGTAAAAAAAACCCTACAAATTAAAAACAATCAAAATCTTATAAAAATCATATAAAATTAAAGAAAAAATTTCAAAAATTACAAATTTAGTTTCTGCTTCTAGCTTTTTAATTTTATTTTAACATAAAATTCATAATCAGGACTTTCGGGCACATTAACTATTTTTAATTTACAATTTAATCCTGACTGTGCACTGATTTGAGTTTTCGGCCTTATTTGATTTTTATAAAATTATACAAACATTTAAAAAAAATCAGGAAAATTACCAAAACACTTCAAAACTCATGATACCCAAAAATATTTTACTTTAATTTTCTGACTATATTTGATTATTGAGAAAAATCTAAAAAGATTATTGTGTTCGCCTTCTTTTATTTTTGTGCTTGTGTGCTTTTTTCCAAAAAATTAAAAATCCAAAATTTAAAAACCACTGAAAATTATTTTATTTCAGGAAATTTTATTATTTTGTACTTCTCCTGTGCTCCTTGTGTTCGACCCTAGTGGCTATACCAGGTAAATAAAAATAGTAAACCACTTACATCTTTGATTGTTTGATCTTTTCTCAAGTGGTTTTATTTTTCTCGATTGAGCCGGCCTATTGATTAGGGTCGCAATGACCTCTGTTTTACTTTGTTACTTAACCCTAATTGGTGGTGTGTTCATCATACGGCTCGAAACATGTGTTGCACAAATAAGAAATAAAAAGTTGTGAAGTGAAAAAAATGAGAAAATAAAATAGCACAAAGAAGACAAAGCTCCCCGGCAACGGCGTCATCAGAAAAATCAACCCAAACCTTCTATTCTACAATAAGAATAGTATCATTGTATCAATCGGGTAATTTTAGCAGAAAATTTTATTCTTTTATTAATTTTAACTTAATAATAGAATATTAGTAAAGTGTATAAATCTGAGAAATGGCATGTATTAAATAAAATAACATTAAGATGCATTATATAATTTATACCAATAAGGTCTCAAAATACACATTTTGTATATTAACTCTGATTTTAGCGAAATCAAAGTCATTTGGTAAATAATTAAATAAAACAAAATTTAAAAGTGATTGCGCTTAATTCAAAGTCCATATAACCGAGTTATGAGGTTTGGAAAATTTAGGTCACGGCTTTGTGGCTTCAAAATTTATTAGTATTTTAATTTAAGTTATATTTTAATATTTTTTATATATTTTTAGAAATATTTTACAAAAAATTAAGTTAAACAGGATTAAGGATAATTAAATAAAAAATCGAGAAATTTCTACTTATACTGCATATAGACAAAGGGTCCAAATGCCAAAACTCACCTATTTTATTCTAATATTTTGTTGATATTTTTAATAAATAGTATTATTTACAAAATGAAGTTTAAAAGTGAGTTTGGTCAATTTGTAGTTTTCTATAAATAGTTATGAACCTTAGAAGTCGACTTTTACAGCTTTTTTAGCTCATCATAATTAATTTTTTTACGTTAAATATTTTTTCTGATGTTTTATAAAATAATATCTATTTTTATGAACATTTTTTGTGAAGTAAATATTTTGATTTGAATTGATCTTAATGATAAATAAAATAAGTGAAATATTTACAAGATGAGAAATGTGTAAATAAATTTTTATGATCTAGATTTTTTGACATTTTTATACATTATGATCCTTATATCTACCTAATTATTTATTTTATCAATAAAGTCAATATTGACCCAGTCTCGGGGTTAGGATTAGTCTTTATATTTTATATACATCCTTCTTTCTCTTTATTTTTCATTTATCTCTTTATTTTTTTATTTTGGATAAAATAGGTGTTAAATATATAATATTAATATTTGTGGTTAGAATGTTAATTAATGGAAATTAGTGAGTATTTACATGTATTTTATCAAGGATTTTAGCCAAAATGAAAGAATAAAAACGATGAATCATAGATTCATCAACAACGGCCATAACTAAGGAAAGTGCTTCTTTATTCCTTAATGCTAATATGTTGCCCATTTTGTATTAAGAAAACTTTACTTGACAACCTACTTAACTGCTCTTGTGGTTAAGCAATGCACTCTCATTCTCAAAATCTGCTTGGTTAAGTTTGTTGGAGTCATAAGTTTTATATTGACTTGGGTATTTTTTGTATAAAACAAAATATGTGGTTAGTAATGCATGGGGATCTTATTTCCCAGTTTCTTGGATCGTGTTACTGTGAAAACTTTACCAGGGAATTTGGCTTCTTCCTGTGAACATCTTTTCCTTTCATCAGTCTGAATTGGTGGAGGGTGTTGCTTGATAATGCCTTCTAGAGTGCCGGGCTGATAACACAACCATCCATATTTATCAAAACAATTGTTCCCAGATGTGATCATCATTTAGGGACTTTCTAATCAAATTGGAACTAGAGGGCGTGACTTTATTTCTTCATGCTTCTGGACATGCATTGCGAGCAAATAGGCCTAGGATCTATTTAATTTGATGAGTCCTTTGTTGGACTTTGATACAAAATTTCTTATCTCAACTGGCATGTAGTCTATCCCAACTAAAATGAGTCTGAGTTTAGGCTATTCCAACCCCTTTAATTATTTTTTATGAGAGTACAGAGAAGGAGTAATATTTGCTGAAGACACATCAATGAATGCATTGTATGATGAAGATGAATGGAATGTGCTTATAAAATTGGCATTTAAGACTAATGATTTATAGATAAAAGAGGAAAGATTGTGTAATGAGAAAGATGTTGTGGTGAAGAAGACAAGGAAATGATATGGTTGGTCACATGTGTTTTGAGAGGAAAGAGTGTATTCGTATCGGTAGTGTGTTGCATGGGAAAAAAAGTAACTTATCCATTTTCTATTACATGGAAAACTTTCATTTTTCATTACATCATAAAGACGTTTGTTTAAGAAGGCAATGAACATGTAATATGTGTGTTTGTGTGTGTGAGAAAGTATTTTTTGACTTTACTATGTATTTTAAGATGGATATGGTTATTTTTTATACAAATACATATATGCATGGCTACCACTTCTTTTTGAGATCTAGTTCCAAATATTGATGTTACTTTTTAAGGTTATAGATATGGCTATTTATTCATATTATGAAATAAATAAAGATATATGATACATATATACCTATCCATATCCATTCTTTTCTAACTCTCGGGTTTAACACTTTGAGAGAAGATCGTCTGTTGTACTCTTATTTACGATAGACCTACTGCAATTCTTTTTATTTTTGCGATTTCGATTACAAAATCCAACTTTATAGATTTAATATTATATTAATGCCCTGCATATCTTCCTAATTTCGCTCAAATTGGATATTTGCTATTTTATCTTACTGGTGAAAGATCGATGTAATATTTAAGTAACTTAAATTCCATTAAAAATGATCAGGATCTTTGACCATTAAGATAAAATACATAACCTCCAATTTGAACGAAATTTGGAGAATATGTAGAGAATTAATCTAAAATTCAATCTATAAGGTTGGATTTTGAAATCGAAACCGTAAAAGAAAAATGGATTACAACATGTCTACTTTAACTAGGTTTTCCACCCTTAACTTGAAAATTATAACAAATTGCAACTCCTTTCCCTCGTGCTTTAGCACAGGTTCCCTACTAGCAAGTTCATATGTTGGATCATCTCTATACTTCAAACCTCTGGAATCTTGTCTGATTGAAACTACCTAAATTTATCATTAACAAAATTAGTTGACAAAAATAGGCGAGATTTCTTATGTAACCAGAGCGAGAATACCAACCATAAACACCAGGTTGCTTAAAAAAATTGTCACTCAAAATTAATCCTTTGGGCTCAACTGTTAATTGCCCGAGAATGTAGGAATACAACTGATATTACAAAAGAGTTGAGCATAAATGATATTGCAAAATCTAAGAGAAACACAACTTTAAAAGATCCAGTATTTTAATGCTTTACCTATTTAATATATTCTGATTTTAACTTGATGAAGAATTCATTCTAATGTAACTGGTGATATTAATTATTGTTTACGGTATTTATCAATTAGAACAAGATGTAGGCATATCCACATGAAGAACAATGACAAGCTGATGGGAAAGACAGGTGGTATATAAGGGTGTTCATGAAGTGGGTACCTATCCCATTTCGATTTGACCGGTGCCAAACCATTTAACCGTTGACATTCTCAAGTGATGATGGAGATGGACTCGGGGATGGTAGCTGAACGTAGTACTCTGAATCGGGATAGGGGACCCATGATTATAGATCAGGTAGGACACGTTTATAACAATAATTTTCAAATTTTGATGTACTTTACAGTTGATCCTTAATCCTAAGACACTATACACATATGTATGTCAAACTTGATCTATTTACATTAAATCTTTTTAGATTATTTTAGCTAACACCATCGACACTGAGTTAATAACAACAGATTTGGGGTTATTTTTCTAATTATCGTTTAATTTAGATGCATGCAATTCTAATCTGACAAAAAAAACTGACGTATATATACATCGATGCAGCTTGATATGGTCAAAAAAATTGACGCAAATTTTCATTTATTTCATATATATACATCAAAGCAACTTGATATGGTGCATGCACTTGAGCACGATACGAAAACATGCAACGGTGGGGAGAACAAGATGGTTCCTGAGCCACGAGGGAGGCATGGCCAAGGATGGATCCAAGGGGGGCACATGCCTCCCCCCCCCCCCTTTAAATTTTTAGAGAAAATATAATACATCTCATGTGTGCACCTTGGAGTTTTAAAAAATCCTAGTGTACCATATATATGTACTCAGTACTATGGGATTCTTGGAGTTAAAAACTATCACATGCGTCCTCTTGGATTATTTATAACTTATCTTTTTACATTAAGTAATCACCAACTCCCAGTATATTTTATCTTGGATCGACTTTTATTAGTAATTTCTTATACAAATAAACATGTAATAGATATTATACGATGATTATCTTATTTCTATTCACATAAATGTAAAGAACCATACAAAAAATTATCAACTATTTGTCACACTACAATAGAATGCGTTTATGTGATTCTTTCCTAAAAATTGCAACTATATTGTATGTTGTTATATATACAATGACAATATAATTCTTTGAAAATATATTTTTATTATTGAAAGTAGCGACAAATGCCATATTCATTGCTTTATCATTAGCAATGATCCATATAATAATGCTTATGTATTGTTACTTTTCAAAAATTTGCCTAATGTCGCTAATTTTTCAACTAAAAAATAGTGATAGTTAGGTAAAATTTAGAATAATAACAACAAATAAGTGTTGTTATGGCACCAATGCTAATGATATAACAACATATATGACACTCGTCATTGACTTCAAGTATAAAATATAATTCAGCAATATTATCACTATTATATATTAAACAATGACGATATAGTCAAGGATTTCAAGAAAAATATCACTCTAGACCCATTATGTTGTAATGTCAAATCCAATTACCACGTAAGGAGATAATAATTAGATCTATAATTTTATTAACAAATTTTAAAATTAATAATTAAGTTATTCAATCTTATAGAATTTATCATTACTTTTATTGTTATAACTAGATTGCCAAATATATATATCTAGATGTATCGGATTCGTGCAATTTTATGAATATATATTAACCTAATATTTCAAATTATTCATAATAATATGTATTAAATTATGTATAATATATTTTAAATTTAATACATGCTGGAATAAACATAGTTTATATTACGAGAAATAGATCCATAAGATTGGATTTAAAAAAATCAAAAATACTAGAACACAAGTAATTTAGAAAAAAAGGATACAAAATATCATAAAAAACCTAGACACCTTGGTTAGGTTTCTAAAAAGGAATTTGAAATTATTACTAATATTTATATGGAAAAATACATATGGCATAATCTATCCTTTTTAGTATCATCGTTATAAAGTTATCATGATAGTATTGAAACTGATAAGTATTTTTTTAGCTTATACCCGCTCGTCAAATTCTTTCGGCTCCATCCCTGGGAATGGGTACAACTGTAGTGGCAAGGACGAAGCTAGGAATTTTCACTTAGGGGGAAGCTACTAAGTGGTGATTTTCCAAATAATTATTAAAATATTTATAATTAATTAAATATGCATCAAGATTGAATATTAAAAAAATAGTTACCAATCAACATATGAGGTGCGGATTTGGGCAAGTAAAGCCCAAATCGGCACATGAGGTGCCGATTTGGGTTTCCCTCTTTCATATCATTTATGTTCATATCCCCTTTTTATTGTCGTACAAATCACCCAACATTCAATTTGCTTCTTCAAAGGAGGGATATGAATGCAAATGACCAAAAGGGTGTAAACTCAAATCAGCACTTCAAATGCCTATTTGGGCTTGCACCATGTTGGATCATTTGCACTCATACCCTCCTTTGGAGAAACAATCGTTGGGTGATCTTCTTCTCCGCCAATTTGAAGAAGCGAGCCATGAGATATAAATGTGAATGACCCAAAAGGACAAAGCCCAAATCGGCACTTGAGGTCTCAATTTGGGGCCCGCCTCTTAATTTGGGCATGACTCCTCAAATCGGTCGATTGATAACTAATTTATTAAATATCCATATTTGATGCCTATTAATTACGAATATTTTTATAATATTTTTTAAAAAGTCCAATAAAATATTATTTATATATTTTATTTTACAGTTACTGCAATTTTAGTTTTCAATCTGTCTTTATTGAACTTCAATAGTAGCATAATTTAAGGAAAATACTTATAAAATATGTGGTATTGTATTTGCAAGGAATTTTTAGAAAAACACGCTAGTAAGTTTACAATTTTATATAAGTATCTCCCCAAAAGTTGTATTAAAAATTTATCCCTCATAATTTGTCATTTTAGAGAAAATACACTCCTCGTTACAATAATACGAGTATATAGTCATGCTCTTTAAAAGTATGTTATCATATTGTTCTTTCTTGAATATAGTGAGGAATATTATTCATTGTGAAATAATTTTGTATATCAGCAGCGAACATCAGATCCATCGCTATATCACTAGCAACAGTCCATATACAGGGATGCAAATGAATGTATACAGATAGGGATGTGGTATCCTTAATACAGAAATATATATCTTGCATATTTTGAAAATCACAAATTATATTTTTAAATATGCATACATATAATTATAAGTCATCTACGAATATTAAAAAACAAATATTGGCTTTCCTATGGATAACAAACGTCTCTTCAAAGCTTATTAAAGTTGAAACATAGAATTGATTAAAAATATTAATCGCATATGAGTAATATCAAAAATAGTTTATGAAAATGGATATACTGGTACAAATACGGATATTTGTGGATATCAAAGTTATGTCAATATCAGTATCCATTTTAAAACAGATAGAATACAAATATTGAAATTAATATAGAACATATACATTGATAGATCGGATATGAGTATATCCTTATCCGTTTGCATCCCTAATCCCGACCCATATTGGCTGACCCTAAACCCATGGCTGTGGATATCTAATAAAGTATTCCAAATCATACATTCGATACCATTTGACCTCTAATATATGGTGTTTCAACCATATCAGTGAAATAATTTTAAAAATTTAGGGTTTTTATCAGTTGTACCCCTCTGAGATATTGCAATTTCAGTTATACCCCTCCCTTTTGGAGAATATCAATTCTGCCCCTAACTTCTTACCGTTTTATCAGTAGTACCCCTCGGGTTAGTGACCGTCCATCCTCAACACAAACGGACGTTAACTTTGATGATACAATCGGAATTAAATGTAAAGAAAGAGGGCTGGAAGGTCATCCTCTTCCTCCTCCATATTCGTCCCCTTCCTCCCCTTCTCCTAGTCCCCAGCATGCTTCATCTCCTTTATAGCCTCCTCCCCTCGGCCCCAGCTCCTCCCTACATCCCCAGCTCCTCCCCTTCCTCCGCGTCTCTCCCTTCGCCCACATGCTCCCCTTTCGCCCTTGCTCCTCCCCCGGCCCGCCCCGAGCTCCTCCTTGTGATCTCCCTTTACGTTCTCCCTCCAGCCCCACGACTGAAGGATATGGTTAGATCCTCAAGCACATCACGGAAGCGTGAGTGTCGTATCGAATACGACGAGGAGCGACTAGTCGCACTAGTTGCTCGATGCACCGGAATTTAAAAAATTTTCTTACGACGAAACTACATGATCCAAGAACACTTCTCGGATCGTTTCGTCTAAACCACAAATAAGTAATAGTATTACCTCTTGAAGCGTGGTTGCGATCGAGTCTCTAAACGAAGAGACCTCCTGTCTCATGTCCGATCTGACGGAGGAGACGCTTGCGAGCGCGGGGATGAACCGCATGCTTCTCGCAATCCATGTTGATGATCCAAGCGGCGGATCTCCTGATCTTGACACACGAGATCCGACGTCTTCTTCACGAGCGAGGCACACCGAAGGAGACGGAGATCCACGAGCAGACGAACGGGCAGCATAACGACGATGCCGCGGTGATGAAGAACCTCTCTAGGTCATCCATGGTGGACGGCCACATGAGAGGGAGAGAGAGGGCTGTCGAGTAGAGAGAAAAGAGAGAGAGATGCTTCTCAAGCATTGTGTGTAAAATAGAGAGCATGGTATGCCTCTCTATTTATAGGGTTTTGGGATCCATGGATCTCAATCCATGTTACATATAAAATCAATGGATGAAATTGATTTATGTCAATCCAATGTCCAAGATTGTTGTTGGTAAAATCAACAAATTTAGTTTAAAATATATTTGACAAAAGCAAATATAAATTATTCCTAAATCAAACCAATAAATAAGGAGAGAAGATACATGGAGATTTCATCTCCATGTACCTTCCAAAGTGGACGGCCACACATTCCTTATAGGAATGATGTGTCGCCCAAAGATTCCATGGAGATTGCAATCTCATGGAAATCCATGAGATTGCATATCAACTTGAAAATCTCCTTTATTTATTTCCAACAACTTTTGTTGGCTTTTATTCTACAAAAATAATTCTCAATTATATTTGAGAATATTGCAATCTTGCCATGGAAAAAATTGTGAATCAAATTCACAACCCAAAACAACATATAATTTACATTGTCAATTAATTACACAATGTGTATCCAATACAAATAATAATCAATCAACACATATAAATTATAATTAGCTCTCTCTAATACATTATAAATCACATTTATAATATATTATGAATAATTGGATATTTCTATCCACATTATTTTTATCCATAACAATTAAATCACATTTAATTATATTGGATAACTTATTCTCATGTACTCAAATAATATGAATCACATTCACATTATTTACATCTTTGATAATCAAATCACATTTAATTATCTAAGATAACTCTCCTTATAATATGAATCAAATTCATATTATTCATGATAATTAAATCACATTTAATTATCCATTTTCTCAATGCTCGGATTCATATATCAACAATAGAATTATCCATGAACTCTTTCAAGGATAATGGGCTTTCTCCGCGAATACTTGGAGATAAGGACAGGGCGATTGTATTGTTCCATGTATAGTGACATGGATATTGAGATCATATCTCAAATCCAGCGCGGGCCTCCCATAGATGCTTGATTAAATCAAGACCGCAAATCTAATCTTCTCATTGCATCTGAATCACATTCAGATCAATGTCCAACATTTGGACTAAGATCATATTACTTCTCTACTGAGAGGAGTCACTAAAATCCAGACCCGTTTCATCACTCCCTAGGAATGGAAGCGTCATGGTTATACAATCGTTTATGATCACATCACCCTCAGGTATTCCTAATACCTGTACATCCTGCATACTGGAAGACTCAGAATAAACCCGAAATATTAGATCAACTTTACACTGTCTACTTCAGGGTTCTATCAGTAAGTTTCTCATTCGATCATTGGGAGTCGGTATCGATCATATGCTTTCCAAAAGCATATATCATACCTAGGTCTTGATCATATACTTTCCAAAATTATATATCAAACCTACAAATTCAGTCAAGCTTCCAAAGCGAGACGACCATGCGCATGGAATTTGATTCTTCCCAATATCTCATGAGTGAGCTCATGTCTTCCGGTTTAGTAACTGAACTTGTATGATCCCTTTGAGAGATCGTATTACTCATATGCCCTTATATGCACACTAGCGCGCCGGTGTATAGACATTGATTAGGTCATCATCCTATTGATCTGCCAAATGTACATACTCAATCATATAGTAACACATCTGTCTCTGGTCAGAGGATGTGTGCCTGTATCGTGACAACATACGATATAGGACTTTGGTTATCTCGATCTCGTTAAGTCAACTCTTTGACTTAACTAATCTGACACCTCCGAATCTCTATTCCTATGCAGAGGACCTACATCAAGAGGTCGGTCAGATATCAGCCTATAGAGAAAGGATTGCCATCTCCTTTTCAGGCTGGAGATCATCTCTTAATAATCATTTGATGGTGCTTGATGAGTCCTCAATCTAACTCTTTAGATATTCATCCAAGCACTAGCCTTTATGATTCAATAATTGAATCAACAGCTGTATGATCATCAAGATGGCCATGGTACATTACCCTAATTGTACTAAGGGACCTTTTATGCAAATTATTCATTCTTCATTTCAGATCAGGGAATGATATTCGCAATAACATTTATTGCATAATGGCTCACCGTGGGCTTGCAAGTCCAACAATCTCCCACTAGCCCAAAGAGCCATTAATGGGCTAATCATTTAAACCCACACTCATGTGACAATCATAGGCTATTAAGAAAATAGCTAGGTAAGTTGATCAGTCACTCTGTTCCTGTGAGACTATGCCAAGTCCTTTTACGGCACTTGCATATCCCCAGTAACAGTGCTCGCATCTAATGCGAATGTTGCATCTCATGCAACCAATACTCAATTTTGTTAAATCTATTATAGGGTCCTTAACACTATTGTAATAACCAGTATTTCCGTAATTCTTATCAGAATACCTTTATTCCGAGAGATCACGATCTCTAAAGTTGTCCGAAGTTAAGACCTTTTAGATCACTATCTATAAAGTCTTAAGAATTTGAAGATAAGACTTTGAGATCACTATCTCTAAGTTTCATCATCTTTGAAGATATTGATATTACTGCAATCAAGTGTTTTATCTCCATAGTAGGATTAGTAACAGTTTACTACTCCCACTGCATGGCAGACATCCGGTATTCGTACACATCCAGCATACACTCAGCTTCTCGTAACTGATGCACAAGTGCAAGCAGTTCTAGCATTCACTTCCTCAACCTTTTGAGGTGCTATCCCTTTAGATAGGTTAGTACCATATCTTAAGGGATGGAAGCCTTTCTTGGAATTTCTAAGAATAGAAAATTTCCAAGGTGTACTAAGAATGTGACAGTCCCAATATCCTCTTCTCTTTGCTTCTGAACATCTTCAGAACTAGGATCTAAGAGGTATCCTTGAGATCATATCTCAAGGTATGGAACAACCAAATTATAAAAACACTTACTAGTATCATCCTTAGATCGTTCCAAATGATTAGGATATTATCTACATTTAGCATGATGAATACAACGGCACTCCCACTAAGCTTCACATGGTTCATCAAGATTTTATCTGAAATCATAACATTTATAATTTCATCAAATCTTATGTTCCAACTACAAGAAGCTTATTTGAGTACAAAGATGGAGTTCTTTAGCTTGCACACCTTGCTTTCCTCAACCACGAAGCCCGGGGCTACTTCATATGAATATCCTCAGAGAGGTATTCATAGAGGAATGTAATCTTGATTTACATCATGAAGATGTCATGGTCAATTTGTGTAGCTATAGTTAGCAATATTCTGATGGGTTAAAGAAAGGTCACTGGAGAGCAAGTCTCATCGCAGGTGATGTCTTCTCTTCGGTGTGTAGCTCATGGCTACGAACCGTGCTTTGAAGGTCTCTACCTTCTCATCAGGTTCCTCCTTTCTATTGAAGATCCATTTACACCTTAATGGGTCTTACCCATATAGGTGGATCCTCGAGGGTCCATATACAACACTTGTATATGAAGTCTACATTAGACTTTTATTGCTAACATCCATCTATCCATGTCATGATCCTCAGGAGCTTCATCACACGAAGTCCAATCATTTTCACATGGAATACATCCTCAAACTTATCTGAAGAAGTATTAGTGTTTCATCTTCAATTATTCTTTTAGTTTCCGATTTCAGGAGCCTCATTATCCTCTCAGGATTAAATGAGTTCCTTTACTTCATTTTATCTTGATTCTTAAGAGTGTCATCCTCTAAGAATCACATTCTCAGAGATGAGATCCTTTAAGAATCTCAAGGTCATAAAGTAGGTATACAATACCATCCTTTATTTTCCTAATGAAGTAGCACTCTCTAGTGCTAGATTCCATCTTACATGCATGGAACCTTATTAAATATATAATGTAGTCTCTACTACATATATACCTTGGAAACTAAGAGATAATTATGCTAGGATTAATCATTGATTAAATCATGTCACACATGATCAATTGTATCTCCCTACAACTTCATTGAGTTCAGGTTCATTAGGAGGATTGAGATAGGAATGATATTCATATCTCCATAAGGTATTTCTTGAATTCATCTAATAGGTACATGCTACCTTGGTTAGATCAATTTATTTCATCTTCCTTCAAACTTTGGTTCTAAACCAAAATTGTGAAATCTTTGAACATTTCAAAGTTTTCTAAGTGAAGAGAAGAAATCTCATATCACAAATAATCACTAATAGATATCACATATACATAATGTTTATTCTGATATAGATGATTTACATACATCAATATGTATGAGATCTTGAATACCTTAACATCTTACACTTATCACAAAGAAGGGTGTATTGGACATTTTTACTTTGAATACAATATTCATAAGTATGCAAGTTTTGAAATTTTAGAAATTCTAAAGTTTCATCTCTTACTTGTCCATTGATCTCATTAATAGACATATTCCAAAACATGATGCCAGATCATTGTCAAATGATCTTTATCCTCCTATTGATCTTTAAAGGTTTAATTTTCAGTATTAGAAATCTTAATGAACCATTCATTAATTTTCTTAATTTAATAGAGTCCACTAGATTTTAGATTACTATCTGAAATATCTCCATCATAACTCTTTATGATAGATTTATTACAGAATTCATGTTTATATCCAACAATTAGAAATAAACAATGAGTGTATTCTAATATCTAGGTTATAGAGACATTCTCTAAGACTAAGGGCTCCCATTGGAAATATGAAGTCTATTGATCTCATGGAAATTGTTGCAACACTTGCATCACTTTCAACATGGATGACCAATAAACCTTAAGATAAATTTTCTAATATTCTAATACATATGCAACCAATTGCAAGTGTTATTAGAAAACTGAGATACAATTATTAGACTTTATCTTATCAAATAAGTAAGTCAATTTCAATGATTATATGTAGATTATTCTGATGTACTATCCAATTCCTTCTCTAAGAATTCTAGATAGATTTGATAGTCATACTATCAACACATCAACATATTGCAGTATTGGCATTCATCCAACTCTTTGGATGCCATATGGAAGTCACAGAAGTACAGTCAACTCTTTGATTATACTTCTTACTTGGGTCCAACCCATGCTTCCACTGCGATCCCTTTATCTATAAGCAACAATTGCTTAAGACTAAGGATCTCTTATGTTAAATTCAAAAGAATTTAATGTAAGAGCATTTTGACATTTATACATGCTTCACCCAATTCATACAATATGAATATTATGAAGCTTCAAGAATGACTAGAGTATAGACAGTAGAATGATGACACTCATCATCTACATCCATTTAAACTCTTAAAACATAGGTTCAGGTAGGTATTCAAACAATTTGAATACATCATCTCTTATAGAGCTATCATTCTACATGATGCAGAGAACCATATCATTCATGATTAAATGTCAAGAGCACTTATGTATGCCAGAAAATCTTTATTGATTTTATAAGGATTATTTGATAATTACGATCATCATTGACATGTCACTTCCAAAGTACATTCGATGAGATCAAGACTTATAGAGACATACAAACCCTAGGGTTTTAGTCCTATTGTCTATTTAATTATCACTTCTCATTATTATGAGGAAACTTGTACATTGCAACCACATACATTGTGTGTCCAATTGCAAGTACAATATCTGGAACATAGGGTCCAATCCACGATATTTTACTGGTTATTATTGATTATAATATTGAGTGGGTTTAATGAAGGATTATCTGAAATAAGAAATTTGCATGAATATATATTTTTCTTTGATTTAGGAATTTTACATCAAAGTTGTCTTGCTATGTCAACAATGAAAGTTCATTCCCTTAATCACTTTCAATGTAAGAGATATACTTACCATTATATCTCAAGCAAGATCTGGGATCTCCTACCTTATTTTTGTTGCATCCCAATAATATGAGAACCTGCAACTCGGATAAAAAGAAGCGGGAACACATTCCGCCTTGCAAGTCCAACTTGCATCTCCCAATTCGGTCTTTAACACCCGGGCCCACCACCCCTAAGGTGATGTTGACCCGTCAATAATTGAACGAACCGTCAACAGGAATACAACTCGCTATGCGCAATCCAATATCGCCCCAATAATATGAGGACCCGATATTGGGGTCACTACGCATACGTCCTTACTCTTTCGAGAAGCGACGAGCCCGATCCAAATGGATCATATGCAGGAGCTGTCACTTCGGACATGCGTCTCCCACATATAATATCTGGCGACGAAACCCTTCGCCTTGACGGGAGACCATGGATGTCACTCATGTGATCCTCCATATCATATTCAAATTATAATTAATCATTTATGAATCACATTCATTACGATTAATTATTCCAAGGGAAATAATAACTCTATTCATAATAGAGTGTTCTTAATTGGATATAATTCACTTAATCATATTAAATTAATTTTTCAATCCAATTCAATCAACAAACTTGATTTTACTTGAATATATGGTATTATCTCAAAATACATATTAATTCGTATTTTAATAATTAGAAAAATATATCTTAATCCCTTGGACATTATCCCGGCCCTACCCGCTGCCATGGCCAGTACCGACGGGAGTGGGACGGACCGCATACGTTGCAACCCGCTACCCCAGCGGTCCCCGACTAGACACCATATCCGCCTCGGGAAAGGATAATGCCAAATTGATTAATTTGTACTTGAGATGATCATCGGTTCTTCAACCGAAATTATACCATATAGTAATCAAAACAATTTTGATTATAAGGGAATTTGCTAGACAAATTCTCAATCCTATTCAAGCAAGGAGTTTGATGATTGTGGTTCAATTATGATTTAGATCACATTTAATCAATTAATTGGTTGAGGCCAAGTCAATTAAGGAAATAATCATCTTCCAATATTTCTCAATTATTTTCCATAATTATTTCTTTAAATTAACAATTAATTTCATTAATTGACAATCACATGTTCTTGATTAAGAAAGTAATTTCAGCAGTGACCCCTACTTACTAAAATTAGCATATCTTAATCAATTTAAATCCAAATTAAACAAAGTCAGTTTCCAAAGTTTGCTAATTTGATTTAAAACAGAATCTATGTGATTTTCTCACATTTCGAGGCGTCTCTAAACAGTAATTAACTCTTTAGTTATGTTAAGATTTGCAGTTCCCGTAACAGTGAATACATGTTCATTAAAACTACCATATCTAGAGAAAACAGAATCCAAATTACGTAAACTCAGATCCTATGGTTTTCTTATTTAATGAGGAACAAAATCCAAGTGTTATTTTCGTGTTTAAACAATTTAAATAGGGCCGAAAAATTACACTAAACAGAGATGCGAAAATGAAATGCGATAAAACTTTCGAAATCCTAACGAACCCAAGTCGTCATCGGTTAGCGAATCATATTCAAAACCGTCAACCTGGCTCTGATACCACTTGAAGGATATGGTTAGATCCTCAAGCACATCACGGAAGCGTGAGTGTCGTATCGAATACGACGAGGAGCGACTAGTCGCACTAGTTGCTCGATGCAGCAGAATTTAAAAAATTTTCTTACGACGAAACTACATGATCCAAGAACACTTCTCGGATCGTTTCATCTAAACCACAAATAAGTAATAGGATTACCTCTTGAAGCGTGGTTGCGATCGAGTCTCTAAACGAAGAGACCTCCTGTCTCATGTCCGATCCGATAGAGGAGATGCTTGCGAGCGCGGGGATGAACCGCATGCTTCTCGCAATCTATGTTGATGATCCAAGCGGCGGATCTCCTGATCTCAACACACGAGATCCGACGTCTTCTTTACAAGCGAGGCGCACCGAAGGAGACGGAGATCCACGAGCAGACGAACGGGCAGCATAACGACGATACCGCGGTGATAGAGAACCTCTCTAGGTCATCCATGGTGGACGTCCACATGAGAGGGAGAGAGAGGGTTGTCGAGTAGAGAGAAAAGAGAGAGAGATGCTTCTCAAGCATTGTGTGTAAAATAGAGAGCATGGTATGCCTCTCTATTTATAGGGTTTTGGGATCCATGGATCTCAATCCATGTGACATATAAAATCAATGGATGAGATTGACTTATCTCAATCCAATGGCCAAGATTGTTGTTGGTAAAACCAACAAATTTAGTTTAAAATATATTTGACAAAATCAAATATAAATTATTCCTAAATCAAACCAATAAATAAGGAGAGAAGATACATGGAGATTTCATCTCCATGTACCTTCCAAAGTGGACGGCCACACATTCCTTATAGGAATGATGTGCCGCCCAAAGATTCCATGGAGATTGCAATCTCATAGAAATCCATGAGATTGCATATCTCCTTGAAAATCTCCTTTATTTATTTCCAACAACTTTTGTTGGCTTTTATTCTTCAAAAATAATTCTCAATTATATTTGAGAATATTGCAATCTTGCCATGGAAAAAATTGTGAATCAAATTCACAACCCAAAACAACATATAATTTACATTGTCAATTAATTACACAATGTGTATCCAATACACATAATAATTAATCAACACATATAAATTATAATTAGCTCTCTCTAATACATTATAAATCACATTTATAATATATTATGAATAATTGGATATTTCTATCCACATTATTCTTATCCATAACAATTAAATCACATTTATTTATATTGGATAACTTATTCTCATGTACTCAAATAATATGAATCACATTCACATTATTTACATCTTTGATAATCAAATCACATTTAATTATCTAAGATAACTCTCCTTATATTATGAATCAAATTCATATTATTCATGATAATTAAATCACATTTAGTTATCCATTTTCTCAATGCTTGGATTCATATATCAACAATAGAATTATCCATGAACTCTTTCAAGGATAATGCGCTTTCTCCGCGAATACTTGGAGATAAGGACATGGAGATTGTATTGTTCCACGTATAGTGATATGGATATTGAGATCATATCTCAAATCCAGATCGCGGGCCTCCCATAGATGCTTGATTAAATCAAGACCGCAAATCTAATCTTCTAATTGCATCTGAATCACATTCAGATCAATGTCCAACATTTGGACTAAGATCAGATTACTTCTCTACTGAGAGGAGTCACTAAAATCCAGACCTGTTTCATCACTCCCTAGGAATGGAAGCGTCATGGTTATACAATCGTTTATGATCACATCACCCTCAGGTATTCCTAATACCTGTACATCCTGCATACTGGAAGACTCAGAATAAACCCGAAATATTAGATCAACTTTACACTGTCTACTTCAGGGTTCTATCAGTAAGTTTCTCATTCGATCATTGGGAGTCGGTATCGATCATATGCTTTCCAAAAGCATATATCACACCTAGGTCTTGATCATATACTTTCCAAAAGTATATATCAAACCTACAAATTCAGTCAAGATTCCAAAGCGAGACGACCATGCGCATGGAATTTGATTCTTCCCAATATCTCATGATTGAGCTCATGTCTTCCGGTTTAGTAACTGAACCTGTATGATCCCTTTGAGATATCGTATTACTCATATGCCCTTATATGCACACTAGCGCGCCGGTGTATAGACCTTGATTAGGTCATCAACCTATTGGTCTGCCAAATGTACATACTCAAACATATAGTAACACATCTGTCTCTGGTCAGAGGATGTGGGCCTGTATTGTGACAGCATACGATATAGGACTTTGGTTATCTCGATCTCGTTAAGTCAACTCTTTGACTTAACTAATCTGACACCTCCGAATCTCTATTCCTATGCAGAGGACCTACATCAAGAGGTCGGTCAGATATCAGCCTATAGAGAAAGGATTGCCATCTCCTTTTCAGGCTGGAGATCATCTCTTAATAATCATTTGATGGTGCTTGATGAGTCCTCAATCTAACTCTTTAGATATTCATCCAAGCACTAGCCTCTATGATTCAATAATTGAATCAACAGCTGTATGATCATCAAGATGGCCATGGTACATAACCCTAATTGTACTAAGGGACCTATTATGCAAATTATTCATTCTTCATTTCAGATCAGGGAATGATATTCGCAATAACATTTATTGCATAATGGCTTGCCGTGGGCTCGCAAGTCCAACAACGACCCCCCGCCCCAGCCCACCCCGAGCTCCTCCCCAACCCCTCCCTCCCTCCTACCCCGTGAACTCCCCCTCCGCCCTCCCTCTAGCCCCGCGACCCCCCGCCCCAGCTCCTCCCCAGCCCTGCCCTCCCTCTGCCCTCCCTCCAGCCCTCCCCCTAGCCCTGTAACCTCCCCCTCCACCCTCCCTCCAGCCCCACGACCCCCCGCCCCAGCTCCTCCCCAGCCTCGCCCTCCCTATAGCCCCGCGACCTCCGCCTCCGCCCCCTCTAGCCCCACGACCCCCCACCCCAGCTCCTCCCCAACCCCGCACTCCCTCTACCCTCCCTCTAGCCCCACGACCCCCCGCCCCGAGCTCCTCCCCAGCAAGCCACAACTCCTCCCCATCCCGCCCCGAGCTCCTCCCCAACACACCCCAGCCCTCTGCTACTCCCTCCGCTCCGTATCTCCCCCTCCTCCTCCCTTGGCCGACACGCCCTCCCTCCCCTCCTCCTCCTCCCAGGTCGACCTTGTCGTCATCGGTGTCCTCGAGCTCGACCTTCACGGCGTTGTCCTTGTCGGAGGGGACTGGAGTTCAGTATGATGGAGGAACCCGAAGCACAGTGCATCTGAGACAGAGACCGAGATATAATGTGTTCGCATGAGAGCCGAGGCACACTACGTCTGAGAGGGGGATAGAGGTGTGGTGCCAAAGGCGAAGGTGCAGGTTCGTGAGACAGTCAGGCCAGACAACCAATGCTCAAAGGGGGGCGGATTGGAGTGACGCATATTATGGTTTCAACCTTCGAGATTTCAAAGCATAGGTCCGCCCCTAGCAGGGAGCGTGATAGTAATCTCTTGGTGTGCCCGGTGATGTACTTGAGAGGCTCTAAAATTCCAAGTTCAATAATCGGCAATCTCGTCCCCTCTTAAGAACTTGCTGCTCATAGACCTACAAAGAAACTTCCTTATTCTCAATTTTTTGGATTCGGATGATATACCGGAGCTTCTTACATTTAATTACATCTACTCTAAAAAGTTACTTATGGTGCACCAAGTGGTAACGACTCTGTAATATTTGGAGACAAGAACCGTTGCATGCTTAAAATCGTTGGGGTCTTTAACATGGTGCATGGACAAGAATTTATTGACCTCTTGTTTTTAATATAAACATTCATATAACGGTGATTATTTACTAAAAGATTTTTATTGCTTAAAATGCAGTGTGTCACTTTCTTGTATCTTTGTTGTGGGTGTGGAAAGTTGAAAAAAATATTCATGGAATCCATTCCGTTGCACATGGCAATTATTCTGGCTTTTGATGAGAATTCAATAAATGCTGAAGCATGTCTAATCACTATAATGCCATGGAAAAAACAGGAAATCGAGCAGCAGCTCGATAGGTTGTGTGGCAGTCCTCTTTTTCATATCCATTTCAATAGTTATGTGCAATTTGGAATATTTTTATGTATTCTTTGATATTACCCCCATTTTATGTCAACACAGGGAAGGCAAATTGATTGTAGGAATAGTGTGCCAACAAAAAAACAACCTCCATATATTAATGTAACAGAGAAAGGGAGAAATACGGGGCTATTAAAATAAAAAAATCACTAAATGTTAAGCCTCGTTGAAGAAAATATGAAGTGGGTAAGCTTAACGTTGCAAGAGAGGGATGTAAATGGATAGAAACAATGATGATGAAAATTAAGGAATATAAAAAAGAGCCCAATCAGCCTATGCATTAAGGACCGTTCAATTCGGGAATAAGCATGAATAAAAATGAGGAATAAGGAGAATAGGTAGAATAATACTAGGTAAAGTGGAATAAATATCAGAATAAAAGTGGAATAAGGTGAAATAATGAAATGTGAATGGGATTAGCCGTACTCTTTGGAACCACGTCGAGCGGAGAATTGACCCCTTATTCTAGTACTAATGCCCTCAAAATCAGCTTCGGATCCCAACTTCTTGTAGAAGTCAACAATCGCAAAGTAAAAATCGAGAAGATCCCAGCAGTAGACGCACATTCTAGAAGAATGTCTAAGAAAGACGATGGCAGCTTTTCAAAAAAAATAAGTCAACCAACTTCGATTATCACATGGATTTGAAAGCACAAATTGCTCTTCAATATATCAGTATAAGTGCAGCACAGTGAAATGAGTACTACATGGCTAAAGATGGGTGCAAATTAGCCACTTAAAATGACAACTGAGAACAAACAATAGAGAATGAGTTTTAATGCAATGCTCAATCCTTCGGTTACCTATTCAAGTGAATACCGTAAACCTGTAGCTCGGATAATATTTCCAAAAATGATCACTTATCAAGGCGTCAATTAGCAAACAATAATAACTTAAGAAGCGATGCAAAGGATCTCTTCTCCTTCATATTATTTGTTTTGATCCACCCTATTGGTAATCCAACCCCTTATTAACAATGCTAACAAAAAACACAGTTGATTCAGGAACCCCCCATATAACGCACACACACAAAGAAAAATGACAAACCACCATCACTATGTTGATATTTTATAATTTATTTCAAATACTTTTTCTTATAATTAAAAAATTAGTTCTATATTTAGACTACAAGTTATGCTATTAATTCCCTCTTTCACCTAATTAATGTCCAAGCATTTGCTAATGGATTAACGTTGAGACGGTATGCTACAAGTTGTGCTTTTGATTTTTAACATGTCTTTTAACAACGGTGGTGTATTGATTCTTTGAATTTCTTTTTCAACGGCATTGTTGCAATTATCTTATTGAATGCCCTTCTTGTAACCTAAGCATTTGTTGTCAAGAAACGTTATCAAGAGGAGCATAACGTTCTCCTAAAATACTTGTATAAATAGGGGTCATTAGCATTTTGTTGAAAGAACACACACAATATTTCTATCTCTCTTTCCCTTCTCTCCATTTGAGTGATTCTATTCCGAAGGAAAGATCTTTGTTGCTCAACCGATCGTTGGAGAAGTGCACGCCCGTCGAAATCTCGCCGTTGTATCCTGGAGGATAGTCGTACCGGTACCGGTTGCACCGTCGGAATTTCCGTGGGAGGTACGAATCTATTCTTAAGGACAGTGCATCTTGCACGCCTCGGCTAGTTGGTTCGTCTCGTCATATTAAATCCGGTATTATTTTTCTAAACCCTCATTATACATTTTTATACATTCATATTTATATCTTATATTTCACCTACAATCTTAAGAATAAATTTAGAGGGTTTTTTGTTTATTTTATCCAAATACCATATCTTAGATATAGTTGTAATTGAGCAACTTTCTGATTCCACATAATGTGGTGAAAGAGAAATGTTGATGGATTTTTTTTGGTTCTTTATAAGAGTTGAGTGGTGCAACTATTCTAAAAATATCTAGTTTTAAATATCCGAAATTGTGGGGTTGTTTAACCAATGTCTCACTTATTGAGCATAACGAAAAAAATAGCATGTATTAAAAAAAATGTGTCTGCGTTTGATCTTCGGATATGTTATAATACTGTTGTTGATATATTATCATTTGTTTTAAAATACCTTTTATTGCAAATATCAAGACTAATATAATTCATTTAATGTATGGTCATTATTTATATTGCGTCGACTTTATTTCCATGCAATTGAAGTATGTATTGGAAATTGGCCAAAATTAGAAATGGTGTATTAGTTTTTAATGGTATTTCTCTCACAATAATAAAGTACAATGAACATAAGAATATGAATTTTTTTCCAGTGGCCGTTATTTGGTCATTCGTTTTCTTTTGAAGAATGTTGGTTTTTTTTGTCATCCAACACCATTATCATATTAATATTAATATGACAATTGAATTGATTTCTTTGAGTATTACTACACTTATTCTTTCATCCGTTGGAGATATCAAGTTAGCTGTTCAACTTCATTATGATACAAAAAAAAGCAAAGGATCTTCTTCATTTGAATGCAAGGAGATAAGTAATCTAGTATCTATAAACCCACTGATTAATAAAAGTGATGGCATATTCAAATCAAGTATGCACATTTGTTGTGGTCGTAGAGGCTTGATGAATTGCTTTAGACAAGATGTTGCGTATATTTTGGAGAGTTACATAGGTACACTCCAAATCCAGAAGAGAGCAGTGAGATGCTCTGTTTTGAATGCATTAATATCTCAAAGAAGAAGCATGTTATTGTTTAATATTATATGAAGATCCTACCATTCTCGAAGGATATTGTGATGCAAATAAGTTGAAAAATACTAGTTGATTTGTTCTTACTGCTATCAGAGAAGAAAACATGTATTGAAAAAAAAATTTTCAATGATCATTATATATACATATTGGTCATTGTAATATTACATGTGGATCTCTTGTGATTAAAAAAAAGGAGCCTCATAATTTTTAACTGCTAATTTGATATCAAAGATATGAGAGAAATAATTACTATCGCGAGAATAAACTTGTGATAAAGTTTAATTATATTTTTTCCCTCGCATGAATATTATATTGGAAGAAATCTCTAAAGATTTTATTCTTTTAATTGCAAACGGGTAAGCACTCCTTTTACTGCAAAATCATTGTTCAAAAGGAGTAAAAGTGATAGTATACTTCAAATTAGATATGCATTAGACACAATGTTCCATATATTGTTGCAAAAGTTATGCAGGTATACTCAAAATTCTGATGGAGAACATTGTGATGCCCTGAAAAAGGTGCTTAAATACCTTAAAAGAACAATGAGATATTGCTTAAAGTTTTGTGGAGAACCTTCAGTAATTGAAGGGCATTGTGATGCGGATTGGATCTCAGATTCAGATGAATTGGAATCTACTAGTGGATATATTTTTACCCTTGCAGGAGGAGTTGTTGCTTGGAAATCAACCAAGCAAGCTTGTATTGCTCGGTCTACTATGGAATCCGAGTTCATTGCCTTAGAGAAGGCAGGTACTGAGGCTGAATGGTTGAGAAACCTTTTAGCAGATCTTCCCTTTTGGATGAAGCCAACGCCATCTGTATTCATCCATTGTGATAGCCAAGCTGCTATAGCAAGAGCTAAAAATAAAATATATAATGGGAAAAGCAGACATATCCGTCTGAGGCACGTTATTGTGAGGCAACTCATTAGTGATGGCATTAATCCATGGATTATGTGAAGTCAGAGTTAAATTTAGTTGATCCTCTGACTAAACCACTAAGCAAAAAGTTAGTGGAGAGTACATCGAGGGGGATGGGATTATGTCCGAATCAAAAGTCGAAGTGATGGAAACCCAACCTTCATGAATGGAGATCCCAGGAAGAAGGTTCATATGGGAAAAACAATTCACTAGACGACTTGCAGATACTATCAAATCTTCCCTATTCCTATGATGTACAATGTGATAGTATGAAATGTGGTGAGGTTGAACAAACCTGTTCTTAATGGATATCATAGCCCAAATTGGGTGGTGTATACAAGCAGTATACACTTGATGATGATCCACCTATATGGGTGTGGAGGTGAGGCCGCTTCCTATGAGATTTTTGGGCAAAATCTCTAGAGCACTCATGAAAAAATCCAGGTAGACGCATGGCCGAAACGTGTCAACACGCATGAGCAACAAAGATTAGAAAATGTAGTGTGGGATATGGGTCAATGGTTTCAAAAATAAAGGATTGGTTCATAGGAATTATTATTCTACCAACCTTTAGAAACTATATTCATACTCTCTACGTCTTGGTTCATAGTCGATAAGACACCAAGTCTTATGCATTACATTTTTGAATTCCTTCAATAGTCATCTTTAAGTTTTATCCCTCTTTTAATATTTATTAACTTTAATTTTTTTTTTGAAATTGTGGGGGATGAAAAGAGATAGTTCAAAAAAAAGATATTTGAAATAGTGGGGGATTGTTGATATTTTATAATTTATTTCAAATACTTTTTCTTATAATTAAAAAATTAGTTCTATATTTAGACTACAAGTTATGCTATTAATTCCCTCTTTCACCTAATTAATGTCCAAGCATTTGCTAATGGATTAACGTTGAGACGTTATGCTACAAGTTGTGCTTTTGATTTTTAACATGTCTTTTAACAACGGTGGTGTATTGATTCTTTGAATTTCTTTTTCAACGGCATTGTTGCAATTGTCTTATTGAATGCCCTTCTTGTAACCTAAGCATTTGTTGTCAAGAAACGTTATCAAGAGGAGCATAACGTTCTCCTAAAATACTTGTATAAATAGGGGTCATTAGCATTTTGTTGAAAGAACACACACAATATTTCTATCTCTCTTTCCCTTCTCTCCATTTGAGTGATTCTATTCCGAAGGAAAGATCTTTGTTGCTCAACCGATCGTTGGAGAAGTGCACGCCCGTCGAAATCTCGCCGTTGTATCCTGGAGGATAGTCGTACCGGTACCGGTTGCACCGTCGGAATTTCCGTGGGAGGTACGAATCTATTCTTAAGGACAGTGCATCTTGCACACCTCGGCTAGTTGGTTCGTCTCGTCATATTAAATCCGGTATTATTTTTCTAAACCCTCATTATACATTTTTATACATTCATATTTATATCTTATATTTCACCTACACACTATGGGTTAGCTTTTCTAAGCTAAATAAACAGTATCCTTACTCAACATTGATAGAATTCATTTCCCGCTCACCTACCCTAGAATGATAAATGAAATAAAATATTAGTAAGTACGGAGATCAGATCTCTCTAAGCGTGTATCGAACTTGAAATAGCTTATTAAAATAAGGATAGTATTGATATTAAATGTTAATTTTATACCATATTTGGAAGGTAGACTTGTACGCCTACATGAAGAATGGCAGTCTTGGACATCCATCGCCAGTCTCACAACCCCCTCCAAGACCGGATCTTTTGCATAACCATCCCCCCATTCCCTTTGGTGGGCTTCGACAAATCGATCTCTAATATGGGACATGTTGTCTTTAGCGGTAGGAGGCGAACAAGGCGGAGGGTCATCACCGTCGCTTCGGTTTCTTCAGAATCAGACTATAGAGTTGGTATGTGTCACAGGGATAAGATCTCAATATCGATTTTTGAGACTATCATGTGTGGCGTTAGCTTCTCGCAAGCTAACCAGTCTTCCCCTTTGCGTGTAGACGTACACCAGCACGCCGAATAACAACGCCGCTAGAATACTCGAACATAAGCACTTAAGCACAATGACATAAGAGCAGCGGCACTAAATCCTCTTTGTTAATAGAAAGAGACTCACGCTGAATGTTTTGTTTACAAATGAGCTCTATCCCTCCTTCTATACACAAGTCGGGGGTATACGAAGGGACACCAGTATTACATGTACATTGAATGCAATGACTCTTCATCTTCTACGAAGACCATTTGTCTTCCGAGATAACTCTTCACATGCATTGGCTTTTCATCTTCTGTACAATCCCTTCGTCTTCTGCAACCGACGACACGTCTCCCACACTGTCAGCATGCCATGTCGCCTTCCAGTCAACATGCCATGTCATTAGTGGGCCCCACGCTCCTATGTAGGATGTTACAGCTCTGCTCTGTCAAGTGTCTCTAAACACTTGTGCTGTGCCAAGGGGAACCCGCAGTCTCCAAACCCTCATGCGGTAAACTCCATCCTTAGATGTTCATACACTAAGGTGAAGCCCTCCAGAACTTCATTGTGTATCCACCGAACCACATAGGCGTGCAATACCGATATTGCATGGTATTCTCGTACCTAGGGAATTGGGGGTGTTATATGCCTCCCCCACCTGATCCATCAGGCGTCTGCAACTGATCCTACGTCTTCAAGAAATCCTCGATGATGTCATCGAACTGTCATAGAGTTGTATCACGTTCCCATCTTGCCTCCTCTATGGGAGTCCCTTCCACTTAACAAGGAAAAAGATTCTCTGATTCTTCTTACTCTGTCCCTCCATGCACTTGTCAAGAATCTTCTCAACTACCTTTATATATTGAACCTGGACATTAGGACGGGTACTTTCGATGCCCTCCTGGTGCTATCTTCTCTGTCCTGATGGTACTCTTTTAAAAAGTTGACAGGGAATACGAGATGCAGCTTCAGTCTCTCTAAAAGACGTAGTTGATAGGAAAGCGGTCCCACACGTCGAAATATCTCAAAGGATCCATTGTAACGAAGAATAAGACCCTTGTGAGTCATCTTCTTCAATATTTTCTTCCAAATCAGGGGTGTTAGCTTCAACGACACCTTCTCCCTGACCTATAACTAGACTGACCTACGGCTCTTGTCAGTGGCCTTCTTCATTCTACGTTGAACATGAGCCAACGTATCATTCACTTCCTCCCATCGATCTTGCCTCTACATTGCAAAGCGGTGTGTGGTGAGAGATCCAGTGATGAAGTCCATGGAGATGCTCCCCCACAGACGTAAAGGAATGGACAGGGACTCTAGCAGTCCTACCATATTCTTTCTCTCAGTCTTGTCTTGTTGGCATACAAGATAAGTACATATGTAGACTTTCACGTCTTCCTCCACCTTTGGTCAAAAGTACCTTGAGGAGAGGAGTACCAGCGTGCGCTCCACTCTTGGATGACCAGCCTACTGTGCATCGTGTGCTTCCTCCAACAGCATCTCCCTCAAGTCGTCACTCGAGGGGACATAGGGCCTCCTGCCCTTTGCATAGAGGATGCCTTCTTCTATCCAAATCTCCTTCTCCATCATTCACGTGTTGCACCAAGCGTGACGTAATCGGATCTTCCTGTGTCACCTTCTGAAGCGCTCAAGCATGTCTCGAAACATGCAAGTGATCAATGCGATCACTGCGACCTTCGGTTGTTCTGATTTGCTCTTCCTCGAGAGAGTGTCTACTACCTTGGTATGCCTAGGCATGTAGCAAAAGCTCGAAGTCAAATTCGACAAGAAAATCTTGCCATCGCGCCTGCTTGGGAGTCAGCTTCTTTTGTGTGGTAAAACAGCTGGCTGCCACCTTGTCCATCTACACCACGAACTTTAATCCGAGGAGGTAGTGGCACCATGTCCTCAGACAATGGACCACTCTTGTCATTTGCTTCTCGTGCAAGGAATATCTCCTCTCTATTGGATTCCGTTTGCAGCTCTCATACGCCACAAGGTATCCATCTTCTACCAGTACACCTCCAAGTGCATAGTCGGACGCATTGGTGTGTACATCGAATGGCTTCTTGAAGTCTGGAAGTCTCGGAATTGGTTCTTCCACCACCACCCTCTTTATCTTCTAGAATGCCTCCTTCCATTCACGCCCCCATCTCCAAGGCTGATTCTTCCGAAGCAGGTCCTTCATGGGTGCCGCCTTCTTGGAATATCACTTTATGAATTTCTTGTAGTAGTTCACCAATCTGAGGAAGGATCATAGCTATGTCGCCTTTGTGAGGATTGCCCACTCTTCAATCATCTGAATCTTCATGGGCTCCATGTGTGTCGTGCCTCCACCCACGATATGCCCGAGGAAGGAGATGGTCTCCTGACCAAAGGCACACTTCTCCGGCTACAAGTATAACCAGTTCTGCCTCAGCTTCTCAAGCACCATCCATAGATGCTTGACATGCTTCTCCAGGGTCCTACTGCACATCTCTATATCATCCAAGTACACCCCAACAAACGAGTTGATATACTCATGGAAGACATCATTCATCAAGGTACCAAAAGTAGCCGGGGCATTCGTCAACCCAAACGACATTACAAGGAACTTAAAAAAACCATAACGCGTAGCATACAATGTCCTCGAATTGTCTCCCTCCTTGATGCAGACATGTTAGTATCTTGAACCGAGATCCATCTTCGAGAAATAATTGCCTGGTCCAAGCGATTGAACAGGTCTTCAACGTTGGGGACAAGGTACTTGTTCTTCACTATGACGCCCATCCCCCTCAAGGATCTGGGTACTCGACAAATCAAATCCACGCACATACATTTCACATTCAATTATTTCCCATTCATAAAAGTAGGAGAAAATAGCAACATGCATAGGAATTTAAAATTTTTGCTTCTCATTCAACCTGATCACATTTCATACATTTCCATTGCATTCCATTGTTCATTTCCAGGTCCACAAAATAGACATGTAAGCATAAATATAGATGTATACAATTATACATTACATGCCATGTCTCTCAAAAAGAAACTAAGTATTAGAAACTAAGTACAGAAAACAGTAAAAGAACTGCCAGCCACTGTACCACAAAAAGGGTGAAGCTGCACAAAAGATGGTACCTCCAACTAGTCACTGCTGCGAACCTGCGGATCCACACATAGGTATGTTATGAGCAAAGTTGCTCAATACGAACAACTATACAACAACAAGCAAGATATAATTTAAATGTGTGCAAAAGAACAACTGGGTAACTAATCTCACAGAGAATTACATTATTATTGTTTGATCTGGATATGGATATGAGTAATCAAGCTTCGTGGATATTCTGTGGTCTTAGTCTATATGAGACCTCACAATATGACTCTAAGATAAAAAGAACACCTTAGGGTTAGGGTACCTCCGTAGGCATGCGGTGGGATACAATGCATCCTAACTAAGTTTCCAACACATCCACTCAGCCCCACTTCCCAATGATACTTCTTATTCATAATTTAGATTCCAACCCGCGAATCCTCGCGATAACCAATCCTCCTTATGCTTAGGAGAAATATTTCTTCTTCCCAACTTCATTAACCACATTTCTCGGAACCCCCCCTTTGTGTTCCCACCAGGAATACCGACCAATGTGGCCTACATTGGCCCATACACGAGTATTAACTCTAAGTGAGAAGCGAAACACTAGCTGATCAATCATGACTACTTGGCTCGCGCTCGAGCACTGGGCTAAAGCATGCAAGTACCGAGGCCAACACTGTCATATTAGCACATCGGTGTGCCAAGCAACATGTCCCCCAACCATCACAGCTACAATAGTAGTTGGGATCGTTGTCATCTAGGCTTCTACCCAAGACCCCAAGGGTGCATGCCCCTCCCTTGGCAACACCTAATTCCATCTACCCATTCATCATGAAATACTTTCCAAATTGCAACACAGTAGTCCTTAAATTCACTTTCTTAATATATATATACAAAAAAATAGGGCACAAGTGAGAATGATTGTTGCCGTATTCTACATGATATGCATGCACATCTACAATTGTTTGTATATCCATCCAGTATTAGAATTTCTGACACTATGATATGTTAACTCTAGTAGCCTTAACTCTAACACTTCATTTAAATGTGAACACAAGCTGCGTAGATGAGCCCAATTAAAGAATCTCCAGATTCTGATTCCTATTGAGATTAATAAATAAAAATGCCTATTCTAATATGAATAAAAATGTCTATTCTAACCTGGTCCATTAAAATTCAAGATGGTTGTTATCCGTCCCATTATATCCACAGTTTGTCACTTGATTGTATAAATGTAAAGCCAACTTTTGAAATTAATTTCACGGTAAACAGTCCAAAAACTTGGGGATTGATTCCTCATAATAAGGCATTTGTTCCATTCACTTACTTATCCGCAAAGTCAAACCAGAAGTTCTCAATTATTCCGAAAATATCGTCAGGAATATCAATTTCTACTTTGAATTCGTTGATTCTCCTAACATAATTAGCGAGAAGGACATGATATACATCACATCGGATATCTTTCAGGTTTAAGGACCCTCTTCTTTTTGCTAAACAGGTCCCCGTTATAATAGCATCGTCTCCAGCTTTGGCTATATCAACAAGGCCATCACTGTAAAAGAATAGGAATTTAAATGAATAGACCCTACACCTAGAAGTTGTGTGCTTTCTAAATTTTGATTTCTGGGCAATCATGGCAGAATATAGTATTCTCAATAAAGTGAAAATTGTAGCCTTCAAAAGGACGAACACCCCCTGGAAGGAAAGGATGTTGGAAGCCGAATGGAATTCCCAGTTTAGAATGTTGGAAGCCGAATGGAATTCCCAGTTTTCAACTATGGTTGAACCTTAAACATATACTTCTTCATTACTATGGGAGTTGCCTGAGTAGAAACCCCACTAATAGGCAAAAAAAATAGATCCAGTCTAGCCCTACATCCCTATCTAACACAGCCTAAATGAAGGGATAGGGAATAAGCAGCATTCATTTCCTTGTATATGCCATAATAACGAGAGGAACCTCTTAATATCAAGAGAGAAGGAGATGATATCCAACCAAAATCGCACCACAAGTGTTGTAACTAAGATTATAATGGGGAAGGTGAATGATTGAAATTCATGTGGAAACCGCGGCAAGGAGGGAGGGGACGTCGTATCTCAAGATTTTTCCGTCACCTGGGTGACTTCACCAGTGAAGAATGGTGAGTGCGTTGCTCCGTTTGTGAGGTGAAACCATCCATGAGGATGGCACGGATCTTCTCAACACGATTTCGGCTTCGGATCGCCGATTCTATGTGCTCCGGCGAGCTCCGGTGAAGGAGAGGAAGGAGAAGGGCTGGAGGTCGAAGGGAGGAGATTTGGGGGTTTTGGGGTGATTTCACGAAGGAGAAAGGATTGGATTATATGGGTCCAGCCTGGATTCGGATCCGGGTTCGGATCAGAATTAGGCCTGGACCCTGCTTCGCTAAAATAGCCGTAACTCGGGCTCCCGAAGTCGGATTTTTACGTTCTTGGACTCGTTGGAAAGCTATCGACGAGCCCTACGCAATGGACTATTACTCGAATTTTTTGGTCACTAGACAAATACAGATTTTGTAACTAAGCCCAGACTCAGTAAAGATTTTCATTTTAGTTCATGTTCTGTTTTCGGGGTTTTCACAATCGTCACCTTGTTCAGTGCGTGTAGTCCACACACATCCGCAAGATCCCATTTTTTTTCTTCTGGAACAGTACCGGTTCTTCGTATGGGTCTTGCTTGGATGTATTAGACCAACATCCACCAGCTCCTTGAGTTGTCTTCTTAACTCCTCTAGATATGCATAGGGCATCTTATATGGTGCAAATGCAGGGGGTACCGTACCTGACAGTATTTCGATGGCATGATCCACGTCTTACTTTGGGGAAGCGCCTTGGGTAGCCCCTTCAGCATCACGTCCTTAAACTCGTCAAGCATCATCTATACTACCTTGGGGAATGGTTGTATCTCCTCTCCATTTTATTCGACACGTACCGTAGTCAGGTACACCATCTCCCCTTTCTTCAGCCCATTGCAGACTTGCATCACGAACATGACTCCAGCCTGTTCTTTCTTCTTAATAGCCCTGATGAATCAGGAGCTATCCACAACCATGAAGAAAACTCCTCCCAAATAATGAGTCATAGATACCTGCAGCAATAGTGATGAGAACTAATGTATGTGCTCCCATACGGTTCTCGTCTGTTTCAGCATTTGAAGTGCTTCCCTCGCTACCCAAGCAGTGTAGGTATGTAGAAACTGCTCCTTCAGCAACTCACCCCAAGAAGATGTTTGGTCTTCCTTTCTATGCACGACTCCTCTACCATAGTTTCACATGCTCAGATAGGTACATCGCCGCCAATGATACCTTCTCCATCTCAGGAGTCTTGATAGTTTTGAAGTATACATCCATATCCCATAAATAGTTTTCCAAGTCTTTGGTACACCACGTACTTGAGAATGACTTGGGCTCTGGGACATTTGACCTTCTCTCATCATTGGATCCACCCCGTTTGTGATTGCCTTCATGATGATGGATAGTTCCTCATGTAGATCTTGCATCAAGGACTCAAGATCCTCTAGACTCTCCCCAAGTGCCTTCACCATGTAAGCTGAATGCAGACTCCCGTCGTAGATGCTTGATAATCCCATGCATGTGTCGTACTCCAGATGATTCAAGCGTTGGGCATGAGTACCCAGTGTGCATCAAATCTCCATCATGACACCCTCCAAGGAAGAAATGCGATCTCAGATGTTGAGCGTCATCTCTCGCTCTGATACCAATTGTCATAGGGATAAAATATCAACACTGATTTTTGAATTAACCTGTGCAGCGTGAACTTCTCGCAAGCTAACTAGCCTTCTCCTTTGCATGTAAACGTACACCAGCACATTGAATAACCACGTCGCTAGAATACTCGAACACAAGCACTCAAGCGCAAGGACACAAGAGTGTGGCACTGAACCCTCTTTGTTATTAGCAAGAGACTCACTATGAGTATGCTATTTATAAATGAGCTCTACCCCTCCTTATATACACAAGTCTGGGGTATACGAAGGGACATCATTATTATATGTACAATGAATTAAAGGACTCTTCGTCTTTTCTAGAGACCCTTTGCCTTCCGACATGACTCTTTGCATGCCTTGACTTTTCATCTTCCGTGTAATCCCTTCGTCTTCTGTAACCGACGGCATGTCACACACTCCATCAGCATGTCATGTCATCTGCCACATCAGCACACCATGCCACATTGTCATGTCATCATTGGGCCCCACGCTTCTACATAGGATGTTGCTGTTGTGCTCTGTCAAGTGTCATTGAACATTTATGTTGTGCCAAGAAGAACCCATAGTCTTCGAACCTTCATGCGGTAAACCCCATCCTTTGTTGTTCATACGCTAAGGTGACGTCCTCCAGAACATCATTATGTGTTCACCAAATCACACAGACATGTGATACCGATATCGCATGGTATTCCCGTACCTCGGGAGTTGGGATTGTTACAACAGGCTCTCCTTCAACTTCATGGGTTCCCTTTCTCTCATGGGTCTTTTCTTAACAAGAAACTGATAGGTTTGGGGGCAACAACGGGCTTGGGGTCCTCAAGGATTTTCAATGGAGGGAGAGGAACTTGCTACGACCTGTACCCTCTAGTAAGGTGGCGGGGAGAGGAGAGATGAAGGTGGAGGGAAGATGATGCTAGTTGTGGGAGATGATTTCATTGGTGTTTATGAGGAAGGAGAGGGATTAGGGGTGGAACTCAAAGTCATGGTCATCATCTACACACAATAAAAAGGAGGAATGTAGATACGGTAGGAGGTTGTAGCGGAGGTGGAGGGATGGCCTAGGAGGAGGTGGCTAGGAGACAACGACAAGGATGGGAGGAGAGGAGGACGAAGAAAATTTTTTTCTGTATATTCCATAGATAAGAAGTGTACATTTGGTAATTTGTCAACCGATTCCTTCCATTGTCAATGATAAGTGGGTGGGAGTTAATCACGGGGTTGTGGTGTAAGAGTTGGTAAGTTTACAGGAGTTCTGGGATAATTATGAAGTACACAAGAGCTAGCGCATAATTCCAGCGGTGCATTTGGATGGAGGGGTTATCTGGGGGGAACATGTTTTTTGTGTTTTGGTGTTTGGATAGAGGGTTTGGGTTGAGAGGGTTTGTTGTGATGTAATCGTATTGATATTTGAAAAAGTGAGCAGTTGTTGCAATGTGATTGTATTAAAATTTGAAAAATTGAGCAGAAGTTAACTTACTTAATGTATTTTTTCCCTTATGAAAAATAAACAAATACCTTACTTAATGTATTCTTTTGCATGCATTTCGGATGATTTCTCACTTTTTTCTGATGACATGGTTGTGCTCCCATCTGAATTATCGCTGGCGATTTTAAAAGACGACACACCTTATGGTATGGCGATTTTAAAAATGTAACATCTCAACTCCCAAAAATAGTCATGCATCTAAAACTCACAAAATGTGTGTGTGAGTTATAAGTGGTGGAGATTACTACTTAAAAACTTGGGCTTAAATTTTTGAGTCGTTGTCAATGCATCCATTCGGACCCGAAGTCAACAAGTTGTCATGTTAAAAAAAATGTTATCAAGAGAGAAAAAATTGCCATATTCTTCGAAATATTCGCAGTGCGCAACATTTCAGAAATTAATACATGCCTAAACAGAATAAAATAACGAACTTGAATCATAATCTCGGGGGAAAACAATACAACAACGTCTCGTGGGGGATCAGGACTCTTCATGTGTTGTACATCCCACCATGCATGCTATACCAATTGTGGCCCCAGTAGAGAATGTGATTGACTTTGAGCTGCTATATGATGATTCAGTTTTAACGTTACTTAACATTAAATACTCAATATAGTCCCATCAAGTACCGACGGTTTGATCTGCTAAGGTTTAACTGTAGTGCACAGTAAGTTATGCATTGTTGTGGAAAGTTGAAACCATGACCAGTCACCATAGGATGTTGTTGCTTCTTAGAATGCTTTCCTCTTTCCTCCTTGTATATAGTGGTACTTAACGGTGTTCGAGAGATAGATGTGGGTTTCCAGACCTCCACATCTGCTTGGACAGTTTTCCGGGTATTCCCAATTCCATCCCATCATCGGATGTGCTCTCTGGACTGGACAACCTATTCAGTTTTTCCCCATATCTGTTAACCATCGTCGTTCATCCCTCGAACTCGTACCTATGTGGCCCTCTTCGGATCTTTAATGGCTCATGCATTCACTGGGATCTTGTGCGTCGCTTTCATGTTTTCACAGGAGCCTCTGTTGGAGCATTCGTTGTATGTGCGCCTAGGATCCATTTACCTCATCCAGTGGTTTAGTCCCACATCGTCTAGTGGTGGGACTTGGAGGCCCTGTGGAGGCTATATAAAGAGCACCAGGCCTCCTGTAACAGATGATAATATCAATAGACAAACATGCCCTGTTGAGGGCTTCTCCCGTGGTTTCATCCCGCTCCTCACGGAGTAGGGTTCCATGTAAATCCCGTTGTTCCATATTTTATTTATCTTTTCCATGTTTACGCTTCCGCTTCCGATTTTCTAACATGGTATCAGAGCGGGTTCGATTCTCGAAGATTTGTTCTTGAATTGTTTTATGTATTTTTCGAGAGTCAGATTGTGATGAAGATTTATATGTGAGTTTGTTCGAGTTCTGCACGAGATCATTCAGCATCATTCTATCATTGCTAGGGTTTTGTTTTTGAAACCCTAGATATTTTGTCCAGAAGCCGAGAGCCAGATCTGTGCGGTTGTTCCTCGCAAAGCCGCTGGCGGCGGCAAAACTTTTTCCGCATTAGCCACTCTACAGGCAGTGCTGCCAAGCCTCAACTCCAGGCAACAACAGAGAACCCTCGAGCGCTGATCCCCAGGTACCAGAGGCATTTCCTTTTCCGTTTTTCTATCCCAGGCGGAGTCCCATCGACCAACGCCCCAAAGATCTGGCGGCAGCAGTGCCGCGCTCGTGTTGATCTCCAGGCGCAAGACCCTCCTCTTCTCCAGCGATCCCCATGCACGCACCTCTTCTTCGCGCAAGATCTTCTATGCGTCAACCAGCCCTGCCGCACCAGCCCCCATCGGTTCCTTGGTACTAGCCCCCACTTCGATTTTCATCTCCAGTAGCAGAAGGCCGCGCGAGCGCCTCTCTTCGCGTGTGCACCCCTGGGCAGTGGGTCTCTCTAACTTGCGCACAGATGGAGGTGCGATTTTCATCACCCCACCGCGCAGCTCCTGGCGATCCTTCAACTCCCGGCGACGCTCCGCTCAACTCCCCCCCCAGCGCAGGCGGCATTATTCCCTCCGCCCTCGAGCCCTCGCGTAGCCGGCGCAAGGGGGCGTTGGCTCCTGCCCTCCATTCGCTGCAATCCTACCCGTGCAAGTCCTCGCCTCTTTCATGCAGGGCCACCACCGGCGGCAGCTTCCTTTTATCTCGAGGGTTCCCAAGAACCCTAATAGGCCGTTATTTAAAAAGGGGGGCTTTGTGTTTCGTAACATACAAAAAAAGGGAGGGGGATTTAGCCGTATGATTTAAAAAAAATGATGAGTGAAAAAAAAGGCTGGAAAAAAAATTGAGTGAACGGCCTTACAAAAAAAAGGGAGAGGAGATTTTTTTATGTTAAAAAAAAAGAGGCGTGTACATCACAAAAGCCGTACGCATGGTAAAAAAAATTCTTTGAAAGAGTCGCATACAAAGAAAAGACGTATGCAATTTTATAAAAAAAAATCGAAGCAAGTAACGGAAAAAAAAAAGAATATATATTGCACGAAAAGCCAGAAAAAATGTAACGGCTTATTGATGTTTTAATTTCTCCCCACGTTTTTATTACATTCATTGTTGTCTTCTCCCAACTTGGTCGACGTCCATGTTTTCCGACAAGCATGGGAGAAAGGGGGAGTATATGTAGAGTCACAGGTCTGTTCTAGTGTTCCAGATTTCAGATCCAAATTGATGCATATTTCCAGACCAATCAGATTTCAGACTCTACAGATTCTCAGACTCGACGATCATTGTTCCGAGTCTCCAGTTTCAGATACGCACGAGTGTGCGGTCATTTTCAGATGAGCATATGTTGCCATCATAAGTTCGAGGTCCCCATCATTCTTGTTGTTGTTCGGCCAGAGTTTTCATGTGAGCCATATGGACTCCAGAGCAGAGGACCATTCCCTTGAGGACAAGGGTTTTCATGTGGTATCATAGGTACACCAGAGCAGTGCACCATTCTCTGAGCCAGATGGGAGAGACACAATACTCCGACGAGGAGACTTCAGGCGCAAGTTCAGACTCGATGGTCAGGTTACGAATCTTCAGTTAACTCACACTCCAGCCCGTTCGTCCTCCTCACCTGCACGGCATGAGAAGCAACGTCCTCAACTGCAGCAATGTGCGTGTTGGGTTGATATTGTCCGTAGTGTCTTGTAGCGTTGAGTTGAGTTTCTGTCTGTTTGTCCAAGCTGAGCATTGCATGCTCCAGCTTGAGGGGAGTGTTGGAGCATTCGTTGTATGTGCGCCTATTGTGTTGTAAGAGGGTAAATGGATCCCTCCAGGATCCATTTACCCCATCCAGTGGTTTAGTCCCACATCGTCCAGTGGTGGGACTTGGAGGCCCTGTGGAGGCTATATAAAGAGCCCCAGACCTCCTGTAACAGATGAGAAAGTCAATAGACAAACATGCCCCGTTGAGGGCTTCTCTCGTGGTTTCATCCCGCTCCTCACGGAGTAGGGTTCCACGTAAATCCCGCTGTTCCATATTTTATTTATCTTTTCCATGTTTACGCTTCCGCTTCCGATTTTCTAACAGCCTCATTATATTAACCTACGGCTGCCTATCTCCGTTCACTTTCATGTTTGGGTTGGTTGAACATGGGCCCCATCAGTTGGATGGTGATCTTGTCGGTTTGTCATGGTTTAGTGATCGGTTCAGTGTTCTTGTGATTTATCGGTGGCTTGGAATGATGTATGGCGTTTAAGATGACTTTGTCCAGGTTTGTTTTCACCACTAGGAAGGTAATCTCTGAATTCCTATACCAATTTCTCAGGCACGACGCTTGTTGCTAGCACAAAGGATATGTCCTTGATAATGTACAGTGTCGTAATCAATTTGTCTATGGTATCACAGGAAGTATCCTATTCAGCGATTGTAATGTCCCGCAAATTTCATTTTTTTCCAAAATTTCAAAATCTGTTCAATATCACACTCAAAAGAAGCACCTCGCTGCAAGCTTTCCAACGAGTCCAAGAATATGTGATTCCGAGTCTGGATGTATGAGATATGCACGTTTTAGTGAGAGGGCTCTTGGATATTGACGAGAATTAATGGTTACAGAAAAGACTAATTTCTGGACCGTTAGGGTTATTTTAAGGTTTATAATACTAGGGCTTTACACAGATGGGTACATTCTTCGACCTGTTTTTCCTTTGCTAGTGTCGTTGACCTCCTGCGGCCTAGCGGTGGGCCCCTGGCATGGGCACCATACATCTGTGCGAAAGGTATTCCGCCAAAATTCTCATTCACACTCTACAGGGCGGTCATGGGGTGCCTACCAACTACCGACATACTATCCAGACTCGGGATCTACGCCCCAACAAATTGCTACCTATGCCTCCCTGAGATGGAGTCCCATGGACACCTACTCTTCGGCTGCAGCTTCTCATACGTTGTATAGGTTGGATCCTGCCATGCATTGGGACTGCCGATATATCCTCCGGCTACATTGCCCGACCTATTGGACTGGATTGGTAACACCCCCGACCAGTTGACTCGTGTTCGCCTATGCACCAATCTCGTTGCTACAGTATGGAACTTATGGGCTGAAAGGAACCACCGCTGGACTTCTGCCAGCCAAAATACAATATTGAAGGTTATAGAGGTGCTTATTCAAACTGCAAGAATTTTGAGGTGAAACACATGGGCATGAGTTTTTGATCTCCTCGCGTCATACTTTAACCTGGACTAAACCTGTTCATGGAAACACATACTGTAAAATGGAACGGTAGTGCCCCTGTAAATGTTCTTATTTTTGGAATATACTGATTACTTATGCATAAAAAATTTGAATAAACACCCACGTGCTGAGTCACGTGAAGAGTTATTTCCCTAAATGGAAAAGCCAGTAATATTATTACCCTAAATGGTATGACTAGAAAAATATTTCCAGAATGGGGATGTATCAGCAAACCGTTTGTCGCTCGCCAATGTGGCATAGCAAACGGTTTGCCGTGCTAACATGGACCCCATGGCAAACGATTCGCCGTACCCAGTGGCCTGGTCGACGAGGTGAAACGGTCTTCGAGATGCACGCACAGGGATGGGACGGGAGTGGCATGTTCTGGTCGATTACTGGGGTGACACGACGAATGGTTTACCGTGGAACGGTAAATCGCTTACCACGGGAAGTGCGTATATAAGGAGCTCACCCCTACCTTCTCCTCCTCATCTCATTCTCTCATTCTCTCGCATTCTCCATCTATCCCCTCTTATTCTCCATCCTTCCTCATCTCTTCATTCTCAATCCAAGATCATTTCCCTCTAAGGTATGATTTATTTTCATTGTAATTCTTATCATTTTATTAGCAATTATTGTTTCTCAATTGTTATCCGTAAATAAATAGTTGTTAAATTAAAATGATAACTGTTATATTTCTCGTTAATTGGAAAATTATTTATTGTGAAAATGAAATGATAATGATATTTGTTGCCTACTTAGAACAACAATAAATTGAAATATTGTTTTTCAATTCTCCCATAGGTCATTGTTGCATATACAAATATAAGGATTGTAGTTAGGGTGGTCAGGACTACACACATGATATTTTAGTGAGTTTTATTAATATAACAATGAATATTAGCAAAAATAAGATAATTAGTGGTTAATAATAGGAATTCTTGATATTAGTAATTAATATAAATAATTATAGTTTATTATTAATACCTATACTAATTATAAAATTTATATTTTAATAAGCATTAATTACTAATAATAATTATAATATGCAATATTTAGTAATTAATACAAGTAACAATTAATATTAAATTACTATTTACATGTAATAATAAGTAATAACTATGATTAATAAGTCATATTAATTAGGAATAATTGTAGCAATAATTAATGAAACTACTATTCTAGTAATAATTATTAATTATAGTAATATTTATAATTAATATTTTTTATTTATTATGAATAACAATTAATTATAGTAATAATTCTTTTGTAATTGAAAAAATATTAATAATAATTAATAGTAATTAATACTAGGGAGTAATTAGCAGACAATAGTAATTAATAGTTAATCACTAATTGTTAGTAATAATAAAAATAATAAATAATAATAATTTGTAATAGTAATAACAATTTTAATAGGAAGTAATACTATATATAATTCTTATTATTATTTATAAATGATGTAAACAATCAATAATTATTAATATTATTAACTAAGTATAATAATAATAAATAATAAGTAGTAGTAATTAATAATAATCTCAGGTAAAACAATGTTATAATAAGTAGTAATAATAAATAATAATTTGAAATAATACCATTCACTAATAAGTAATAACTATTAATAATAACTTCAAATAAAACCATATAATAATAATTACTAATTATTAATAATAATCTCAAATAATACCAAGTAAGAATAAATAATAACTATTAATAATAATCTTAAATAATACCATGCAATAATTAGTAATAATAATTACGACTACTAATGATAAGTAACAACTAATAAGTATTGAAGCAATACTAGTTAGAAATAATAAATAAATTAGGAATGAACTTCTTGGATTGTAAGTGTGCAGATCTTCTAGCAACTTTTAACGGTGTAAAGGAAATGGTTGATGTTGCTGCACTATATGTGTTCTGGGGCGGACGGATAACATATTTGGAATCCGAGATCGGTTATGAAGGCGTCCAAAGCGACATGATCGGAGTACCTGTATCTTGCAGCTATAATGATTTATTTGCTTACATATACGGGCTTACTGGATATACGCCCGACATTTACAACATCACGATCACCTGCAAGTGGCCCACAAATGTGAACTGGTTCTGTCCCATCCTGATTGGGATGGATAAAATAACAAACTGATGTTGCAAGTAAGTCAACAAGTGGGAATGATGGAGCTGCTACTGGAGGCGATGGAGATCCCTTCATCCCAACGTGAGGTGGAACCATCAGCAATGAAAGGATTGGATCTTAACAAACTTATTTATGATGGAGTCAATGATGAAGACAAGGGTGAAGATAACGACCAAGATGAAGTAGAAGATGAAAGGTAAGAGGAGGAGGAAGAGGACGATGATGTAGATGACCATGCTAGAAAGGGAGTGGATGAAGAACAATGTGGGAGGACTACAGGTGGTAGGGTGGGAGTGTTGACCGATCACGATCAAGAGTCTCTCCTTCATTCGATACACCAAGAACCTATTTTCGATCCACCTGTAGACTACGTGATGGATTTGGATACGATGGAGGATCTTCCAGACTTCTTCGGGTCGGATGATTGGATCTTTGGCACATTTGCAGAGGAGATGCCCTTTTTAAATGAAGTTGCAGATCCTACGACCGAAGGCGCATTCAGTAAATACTATTAGTTGGATCATTCATTCGACGCAAAGACATCCTTAGTTGATGAGTTGAGCACTTGGAGCATGGCAAAGCATGTCCAGTTCAAGCTGGATGCATCGAAGAGCTCCCAGTACACCGCATGTTGTATCTTTATTGATTACGGATGGAGGTTGCAAGCATCGTACAACAATCACCAAGATAGTTGGGTAGTTCGTAGCTATCGTGCAGAACACACATGTCGTAATGCAATATTGCTTGTTGATAATTGAGCTTGTACTGCCAAATTTGTTGGTAGATTTATTCTTGCCACTTTGAGGTCCAACTTGACACTAACTCCAAGTGTCAATTAATCCCTGGTTCAGGACAAGTACATAGTGAGTATATCTTATAAGAATGCATGGAATGGGAAGCATCGAGCATTGGAAAAGATATTCGGAGATGTTGTTGGCTCATACGCAGACATCCGACGATTTATGTCATTGATGAAGCACTATAATCCCGGTTCGTTTTATGAGTTCGAACATCAACCGATTGTCGATGCTAAAATCGGTGCTCGGTTAGAAGGTAGGGATGCCTTCTTTCGTTTGTTATGGGCTTTCGCATCGTCAATAGAAGATTTTGCACAATGTCGTCTAGTGCAGAGCATTGACGTCGCGCATCTTTGGGGAAAATATAAATGGCACATCCTAACAGCTATTGTTGTTGATGCCAATGGGCACCTCTTCCCAATTGCTTTCACCGTGGTCGAGGGTAAAAATTTGAAATCGTGAGGTTCTTTCTCCATAAACTATCCGGTATCATTGATCGTGATGGTATATGCTTTATCAGTGATAGATTTACTTCATCGAAAGGCGTAAGTTTGGAGCTAAGGTGACCACGCACCTTATGCCCCGATACGAGAAACTAACCGATGGTCTCGTGCAATCTGTGTGTTCCCTAATGGTCGAGCAATTCACGCTTACAAATTTTGAGGTACGGACCCCTGAGGGAAACTACACAGTTAAAATGAACGGTCAACAATTTGTTTGCATATGTGGCTACATGCAGGCCATGTAGTTAATTTACCCTTACATAATTGCGATTTGTGGTATTGTGAACGTCATCACAGAACATGTGAACTTATACTTTGATTTTTATACGCCGTCCGTAGTGTCACACATGCACATGCCTTTATGTCGATTCTCGATTATCGATTCTGACCGCCATTGGAGCCCTCCCCACTGTTGCACCCAAATGTAGTCCTCGTACCTAATCGACCACGGAGGTGACGGCTCCACAGAAGCATGGACGAGATGGGTACGATACATGTTAGGTGTAGTCAATGTAAAGAGCATGGCCACAACAAGACAATGTGTGGTAGAAGGCATCGTTAGTTATTATGTAAAATTTCCTTATAAAATATTGCAAAATCCTTTCTACTTAGTTGCACTTTCGTAAAGTTGTCATGACATGGATTTTGATTTAAAATAACTATTTCCTTCTTATTCTAAAGTTATCAGATTTTTGGCATAGCGATGGAGACATTTGCAGGATCGGTCGATACCTCAGTGCTGACTAGGTAGAGAGAGCATCTATCTGCTCGACTACTTCCAGATAGTGATATGGCCAGTCGTGAAATTGCATGCCCTGATTTATGGAATTTTGATCTAGTCGTTCATTTCTTTTACCAGGCTCATTGCTTTATCGAGCATGGACGGACACTTAATCGTGTACTCGAGGAGCCACGTAGCGATGTCATAAATCGACAATTGGAGATCGTTGGATTTCATTGCATTTCCAATCTGAATCAATCCACAATTGACCAGACCCTTATGAAGGCACTAGCTGAGAGATGGCGTTCAGAAACACATAGCTTTCACCATCAACAAGGTGAGGCAACTATCACTTTGAAGGATGTTTCCATAATGATAGGGTTAAGGGTGGAATCGTTACCAGTGATCGAGATGGAAGAAAACCCTGAGCTGGATTGAGGTTCATACTGCGACAAGGTCTTCGATGTCAATCCGGACGACAGCGAAGACATGAACTAGTGGGTGGGAAGCTTAGGTTAATGCGGATCGTCTAGACTCTGTTGGCCTCCGATGCTCTTCAATCAACTGATCCCGCGGAAGCTGAGTGAGTTTCCCGAGCATTGATTCTTTTCTAAATTGGAAAGCCTCTTGCTGGATGCTAGCGCAGACAAGGTGCATCTACATCACCTTCTACTCTTGCACGACCTCGAGGACTGTGGACGCATGGCAGGGGGTGCAGCTGTCCTGGCACATATGTACTACCAGTTGGACCAGTTTGCTCTCACGAACGTTAGGAGAGCATACGTATTTTGGACCTTGCTACAGGTAAAAAATCTACATTACGCAAGCATGTCTCTACTCATATCTAGTACCATTTGTTTGACCATTTAGACGTGGTCTTGGGAGCACATCCACATTGGTCATCCACGTCCGTGTCAGTTTGTAGAGACAACAATACGATCAGCCCCTTACGCAGCAAGGTCCGAATAATTTCCATACTAGGTAGGTATATTTCTTTATATGTGGGTCTTACATCATTGGTATTTCGTTTGGTGGATGGGAGGAAGGAGGTCGCACATGGAGAATGTTTCAATCACTCACCTGTCATTTTACCGTAATGAGTTGGATCTACAAGAATAGCATCAGGTATATGAGCTATATAATTTTCTCATTAATATTAAGAATAGAAAATTATCCATAAACTACCATAAACAAATGAGGTGGACACCCTACCAGGCCCAACATGTGGTGCAGCTACCTGAGATATGCCATGAGGGCCAGACTATATGGCGATCAAAGACATGTATTGATATGCTTCAACATCGTTGTTATGCATGCACCCGACCGAGTAATTAGATAATTCAGGATGCGGCAACACATTCCAAAGGCAATGCCGCAAATATCCTCTGATGACAGACGTGCTAGACCAATAGACGATGAACCCTATTATTGTGGTCTAGACCACAATGATCCTTTGGCCTAATGGCATCACCGATTGAACGATGTTGTAGGGGAGAGAGATTTGGATAAGTCAGCTACTGATATCCTTGATGACTACCTTACATGGTATTGGCAGATTACACGGCATTAGATCGCTATGGCCATACCACCTCCTCAACTAGCCTATGAACCACATGGACCGAGGTGGAACCAACTGGTAATTTTCTACCAAATGGTTATTTTTTAACTGATAATATCTTCGTAATCTCTGATTGAAACATTTTCACTATAGGTACACTCCTTGTTTCGTGTGAGGAAAATGATGATGGAACATCGAAGGAGCACTGAATTGCAACAAATGATAGGTTATATTGACTACACAATCCAGAATATGTCACTGGTGGATCCGGGAATACATGACGTCATCCCATGTACACAACGTACACCGAGCCTACGACATTTACCTCCCAACAGTAGGGAGATCAATGCACTTTCAAGACAGATGATGTTAGTCTATCGTATCAAGTGACACAAACTTACGACCATTCTTATATTCCCCATATGCAACAAATAACATCCACGATCCTTTCATTTGACTTACTTTCCACGTTGGAAGCTCAGTCATCTCAAGCACAATAATATTATTGGCAGGTGGGGTAAAGTCAAAGTCAACCATCTTTCAAGGATATCCCAAGGTATGGCATTGGACCGGTCACCTAGGGTATGCAATCATCACTAACAGATCTTCTCAGGGTATCCGGTGAATCCCTACTAGTGACAATCTTTGATCCACTTCACACTTCAAATATAACAAGTCAAAGAGGGGGTGATAGATCGACAATCGTAAGGGATCGTGCGACCATGACTAAACCTGAAAGGAGTACTGCTGGAAGGCATGCTAGGGGTCGGGGTGATGAAGGGGAGGGGATCATCTGGTCGAGGAGGAACGAGAAGAGGGGAGGCATGCCTAGGGGTAAGAGAGATGGGGAAGGGGGAGAAAGGAAAAATGTCTTCATCAAAGGGGCCACTATCACATATTGTATACCACATGAAAAAATGTTTTCATTAATTGTACCCCACATATTATCCGCTTTGATGAAACAAAAGAATCTTATATTTATGCAAATATTTTTCATTACTGCTGTTTTGATTATTGATGATATTAATGTGATTTTTTAATATGCTTTTTCAAATGTTCTAACATCCGTACAAGTCATGGCAAAACCCCATTTCACAGCTCGCAAGTCGGTGCGTCTATCCGACAACCATTTTCTAGCAGTGCGTGCACCACCTACTCGTGCCTCAAGCCGTGTACCATCCCCTCCACCACAGTCATCGCAACTTCATCCAACCACAGCACCACCAGCTTTAGTGGAGATACAATTACAACCTCAGCCGATCCAGTCAGACTCAAAGTTCACCCCTTATTCCCCGCAATCACAGCCCCGACTACGGTGGACTCATCACAGAGCGAGGCGTCATCGCTTACATATTATTATGACGAGGAAGAAAATTTGTACGCAGACTTAGAGGATTTATATTATACCATTGCATTGAAATAACACGTCTGACCATGCTACGTGGAGAGCGAGTGAGGTCGAGGTCATGAGTTGGGTTACTATATTGTGTTGTTATTTTAAAAAATCTTAGTATATATATGCCTATTTTGAGGATCTCTTGTGTATATATTATCATATGTATCTTTTATCAATCAAAGAAAAATGTTCGGGTTGTCTGCTCTTGGTAATTTATAAATAGAAGTGTTTCCCGCTTAGATCTTGAAAATCTCAGCTTATTTTTTCAATAAATGAAAGTACTTTATTTCTTTATATATTTTTACATCAATATTCATAAATCTTAACCTTAATCAATATAGCGCAGATGCTCGTCCTCTCCAAGTGTAAAAACATCAAAATTATTATGGAGATAAGTGTAGTTAATGTCAAATGAGATAACATCAACATGAGTATCACATCCGAAAAGGTGAGGAGATAGATTTATTATAAAGAAAATAATAAACTTTGAAGACCTCTAAAGTATTCGATACCCGATAATAAGGATATCTATGTTACTAATAAATATATATCTAGCACAATAGTTATAAAATATAATAAGACTTATATATTAATAATACAATATATTACACTTCTATATTGCTAAATCAAAGTAATTATATATTAGTTAATAATATAGCATATTAACTCTATTTATTAAATCAATGGTTATTTATCACTCATACAAAGTTCATTTAATATAAATTTCATTCCATATTCCATATAAATTTCATTCAATTTACGTATAATTTCACTCTATATATAATTTTATTTTATATGTAATTTTATTTTATATTAATTTTATTTTATATATAATAATATTCTATATATAATTTAAATTTATATGTAATCTCAATATATTTTTTGGGCAGGAAGTGGTTTTTCACGGAAAATGGTTTGTTGCGCCCAACCAACCATTTACCGCTTGCGACGAAGGTTTTGTCGCAGAGTCCATGTCAGCATGGCAAACCGTTTGTCACGCCACGTTGGCGAACGGCAAACAATTTTCCGATACATCTCCATTCTAGGGAAATTTTTTTGATTTGTACCCATTTAGAGAAATAATATTACTGGCATCCCCTTTTAAGAAAATAGCTCTCACGTGAATGCAAAGCAACCTGCATCTGTTTGGGAATATGCAAATGTTCGAGGTTTTAGAGCAACTTCACCACCAACCTGAGAGCACTTACCCACCACGCCGTTATATCGGAGTCCGAATTAGCCTTCCCTGCAATTAACTGTTCGTTATAACATGGGGTCACGTTGAAGAACGTGGCAGTCCCCCGTACAAGTACTGTTGCCTTGACTCCTGGGCATCTGGCCCCACCTCTGCCGTTGAGCTCCGTCTGAGGTTGGAGACCCGTGGCATATATTTGGAAGATACTGTGACGGACCGGCTCGTGTGTGGAGTATTTATTATTAATGCACGTGGTTCTAGCAGAGGTAATGTATAGTAATACGCTGGAGATAAAAATTTATGTGTTGGTATTTGTATATTAATATTTTAAATTATAAAAACTTTTGATATTATTAGCAATGTTATGGTCCTCAGATCTACGGATATTGTATTTCGAAGAATTGATTTTGCCACAAGGTATTGACAGCGTAACTTGTTGCCGTCTCCTATCAGTTTCTATGTAATTGAAACATCTTTTAGTTCCATCAAAATCAACGAGATAGTAAGTATAAACAGTGTTGATGTAAACGGAATTATGTTTCATTTATTAAAATTTATTATAGATATAAATTTTTCTATTGATATTTGCATTGTACGTTCAATGTTAATGTAACTTTTTCTTTACAAGATTAGATTTTGATATAGCATTGGTTGAATCTTCTTATTTCAATACCTGGAACTTTTGTAAATATATTATGTGCACAGATAAGGTCGGATTTATTTGATAAAATCGACATTTTTTTAAATATCTTTTTTTTTGTAAATTTTGATTTCATTTTATCATTAGGCCCCATTATTAGTTTTATTTGAATTTAAATTATTTTGACGGTCCTGCATGAGAAGCATTCAATTGTTAATGTGTCCAGAGGACCCATATCCTTTAGAATTGTTAATGTATACTAAATCCGAGATTGATCCAAGGTAAATCTGAATGGATGCAAAGAATACAAGTAACTAATCTTATTTAATATGGAAAAAGACCATTGAGTGGAGTTTACCAATAAATATGGCAGAGCATTGAGCTGGCCCTATTCGAAGCCTATGTACAAACAGACGGACCTGAGCTCATCCCAAATATGCGTGAAATACCTGGGTTTGATCTGCCCCAGCTTGTTTCCTTCGCTTTTATTTGTTGTGATATTTATCTCATGAACCCTATATGAACTTTTAAATTTACCTTCTCGATCTTTAAAACAATATAATTCCTCCTTCGATCTTGTAAACTTGCTAACTCTTACCCCATGAACCCTGCACTTAATCTATTTAAAGTTGGTGGGGCTCTTGGGTAATTTATGAGGTCGATGAGGTAATTACGTTGTGCAAAAGATCATAGATTTAATTTAAAAACTTTATAGAGTTCGTGGGATAAATATCCCTTATTTTTTACATGCAGTGACATCTAAGGATGTTTGTGGATAATTTATGCACCCCATTTGTGCATAATCCATTTGTACATTGCATTCTAAGAGGTTATCTATCGGGTTAAATACCCATGAAATGGATAATAGATTACTCGTGGGTATCCAATTGTTTAGAGAAATAGGATCAATGTATAACGAAGAATAAAAGAAAGGAGTATAAAACGAGCTATATAAACATGGTGTGCCTGCGGTGGAATTTCAAATCTTACAACTTCTTTAATTTAAGTCTACTAATTAATCATCTCATATATGCATATAAAAAAAGTAGGCACGGAAATGAGTGCAGAAACGGATGTGATTTGCTTTCAGTATGCAAATAGTCACATACAAATACTATTATGCGTTATCCCATCTACATCTATTTTCAGTTATGAATAAGGTTGCACATATTGATTTGATTTTGACGGATGTGAAAATTATTTTACCATTCATTTTAAAAATGGATACATATAGACGGAGACGGGTTAAATAAGTATAATATTATGATCTTCAAATATTAGTCTAAATAATAACGTATACGAGGGCTTACACCTAATATAGATATATTAAATAGATTTGGTGAATGAATGTATGAACATTCCGAATAGTTTAAAAAATAAATGTAACATTATAAATATATTATAAATATATGAAACAGATCTTCAACTGCTCCTCCCTCCCACGATTCTACCTTCACCCTTACTATCATAAATGTAAAATTATGTTTACCCAAAGATTATTAGCATTTGGTTCGGAGGTTATCTGGTAGAGGGAACCCACTTCAAAAGTTGCCATGTTCGCAGGTTATTTACGTAAATATGTCCCAAATGCAGTTTAGAAGAAGTCCTGATATTATAATAGAACACAAGTTTAATTTAAGCGTATACATTTTTTAGTTTCTCTAATCTAATCCAAATAATTGCCTTTTCTTATTTAAACCTTTTCCTTTTTATTCAATAATTTTGTTGGAAAAATAAAATTTGCGCTCCACGGCGCTCCGTTCCCTGGAATTTGCATCATCGATTCACATGCGTGCCGCTTGCCCTCGTGGATAGGGGTGTCCTCATGAACCGCCCTGCTCCATTGTTATTGGATTAAGGATCGACTCACTTCATTCCGATGGTACCTAATAGATATTTGGTTAATTTCAATAGATGTTGACTACCCGTGGGTACTCGTAGGATAAAGAAAGATATTTCTAGTGAAAGGTGATATGTATAAAAATACAAACAATATGTCTAACTACATATCCATCTTTATATCATATTCATAATGCTAAGTTGGGACACGAAAATCTAATGGAAGCTTCCATTATCAATTGGTTCACAAAGATATAAATGGTTAGATAAATGCTAATGTTCGAACACAAAAATCTAAATGCAAACGATATGTCTAACTATGTATATCCGTATCTATATCATATTCATAATGCTAATGCCCCATAATGTGTGTGGGTGTGCATGGGCATACAGGTACGTGTTGGTGTGTGCGCGGGTGCGTGCGTGGTTGCATGGGGCGTGGGTGGGCGAGTGGGCGCGTGCGTGGGTGGGTGTGTGGGTGTGTGTGTCTGTACACGATATAATTTGTACACAAATGTATTCATTATTATCATGTTTGGATGCTGGGATGTATGTATATCGATTTGGATCGTATCTGATTCATTATCATAAATGTAAATTCAAAATTTGACATCCATATATTCCGATTTCAAAATAAATACATATACGGATACAAATATCATCATGTTAGCCCTCCCATAAACATACATTTAATATATAATTTTGATTTTATTATTTTTCCTAATTTTCATCAATTTCATACCGGTATCCATTTTAAATGATTTGGCAATATATTTTTTTCCATATTCACCGATATTTGTATCCGCATCCATATCTATATTTTAAAATTAGATAAGAATAATGTAACCTATACATTGATATTTTTATCTAACCATTTGCATTTGTGTGAATCAATTGATTATGGAAGCTTCTAGTCGGATACCTGCGGATACCCGTCGGGTTTTTGTATGGGGCACGAGACATGGTATAGAGGATACCCGACCCATCATTTTTAAACAAGTAACCGAGAGTTTAGGGTCAAAATGAACATGTTAAGTCAGGTACCCGTTGACCCGGATATTTTTGAACATCCCTACTCCTGGATTAATTGCAAAGAACACCCCCTCCCCCAGGTTCACGACCTCCTTGGACTAATGGCAAAGAACACCACCCTAGTACAGGTAATTCTCTTTTCACCCTTATTGCACGTAAATTGAGTTTATATTTCTGATTTTTACATTTCTACCCTTGCATTAGTGATTATGTTAGGACCTTTGAGTTGCATCATATATTTATTATAAAAATCCCGTATGACAATATAATTAATTTTACAGCTCTTGGTTATTCATTTGCTTATTCATTTGATTTTTCCATATTCACTGATATTTGTATCCGCATCCATATCTATATTTTAAAATTAGATAAGAATAATGTAACCTATATATTGATATTTTTATCTAACCATTTGCATCTTTATGAATCAATTGATAGTGGAAGCTTCCAATCCGATACCTGCGGGTACCCTTCGGGTTTTTTTGTATGAGGCACGGGATATGGTATGGCGGATACCCGACCCATCATTTTTAAATGAGTACAAGAGAGTTTAGGGTCAAAATGAACAGGTCAAGTCAGATACCCGTTGATCTGGATATTTTGAACATCCCTACTCCTGGATTAATTGCAAATAACACCCCCCGGGTTCACGACCTCCTGGACTAATGGCAAAGAACAGCACCCCAGTACAGGTAATTCTCTTTTCGCCCGTGTTGCACGTAAATTGAGTTTACTTATTTCTGATTTTTACATTTCTACCCTTGCATTGGTGATTATGTTAGGACCTTTGAGTTGCATCATATATTTATTCTAAAGATCTCGTATGACAGTATAATTAATTTTATAGCTCTTGGTTATTCATTTGTATTTTTGTGAGCAGTGATTGGTTTACTGCAATTAATTTGGTGAATTCCATCTGGGATACCTATCCAGAGTTTGGGTAACCATGTTGTAAAACTAGACGTACCTTGAAATGTAGTCTTGCTTGGGACGGGAAAAACACCGTGAAAAAGGTCAGGAAGGATTTAAACGAGCCAGAGTTATGAATTTCAGTCCGGTTCAGGGACGAAGCCAGTAATTTCTACTTGGGGGGCCAAATTATTGAGACTATATATATGTAATTTATCTTTGCTACTATTTCTCATTATAATTATTCAAATGTGTTTACAAGTGTATTTCACAAAGATATCCTTGTAGACTTACAATTTCACAAAAATATCCCAACAAATATTATATTGACAAAAAAGATCCTTACAAAATTTTCAAATCAAAATGCACTTTCATTTAAACAATGCGAAGTTATACCATTAAAATTAAGATTTTTAAATAACTCATATTATATCACTTCTAATGTAGGAATTTATCTGTTTTTAAATACGAATGTGATGCATATATAGATTGCTAGATGAAAAGTATGTTACCATATCCGTAAAAGATAGATATCAATATAAAATATATACCGATCGCATATGAATAATATGATAAATACTCTATATATTAGCTTACATATACATGTATTGGATGGAATACAAAAAATATAAATATACTGAATGTGCTTATATTTTTACAATTATACCAAATATGATAAAAGAAGGCATGCAATTATGTTATCTAAAGTTATAAATAAATATACAACTATATATATATGGTTTAATTGTCCCCTTTGGGTAGCTAACTGACTGCCCCCGCACCATTTTTCGACGAAAGTTTTTGATTTTTTTTTTAAAATAGCGTCATGTATTTTCATCACTATATCCCTCTAATGCCATTCAAAATTTGTCAGAAACATAGACTCATATGCCCTTCATCTAGAACATGTAATTTCAACGGTTTTAGAATTGCTGTAATCGACTTGTTCTAGATGGATGACATAGGAGTCTTTGTTTCTGACGAAATTTGAATGACATATTAGAGGGATATAGTGATGAAAATACATGACGGTATTTTTCAAAAAAAATAAAAAAAAATTCTGAAAAATGATGCGGGGGCAGCCAGTTGGCTACCCCATGGGACATGCCCATTAAACCCTTATATATATATATGGATATATCGATTCAGATATAGTTTTTTGTTGATATGAATGTGATATCGATATTCGTCAGATGCAAATACGGATTTCAGAATTTGTATGATTTTGATATGATGTCGGATCAGATACGGATGTATTTATATCTATACTACTTGTAAATGGGAGATGGGGAGGCCATTATATACAACTTATTATTTTTCATAGTTAACTAACTATTTTTTATATAAATTATAATCTATCATTATAATATTACATATATAGAGATTTAATTGGGAGAAGGGGGGCCAAGCCCCCTCCCGCCCCCCCTTGTCTCCGTCCCTGGTCCGGTTCAACGCCTTAGATTCTCAAATGTGATACCTATTCATTTGTAGACCTATAAGAAGCAATAGATAAAGGCATGCAGAATCATTGTGATGATATTAGGGATCAGAAACATGGTATCGAACCTTAAAGTAACTCCAATCCGCGGAGACGGTCTCTACATGCGAGAGACTTGCGACGAATGGCTTCCACTTCTGAGAACCCATTGCGAACGACGGTAAGTAAGATTCGTATGAAGCCGCGCTTCTCTGAGCAGATTTGATCCTCGCAGCTCTAGCTCGTTTAGTTCAGAGCCTGAGATAGCGAGGTAGCTGAGGTTAACGTTCATGAACACCAACCAATTCAGTTTGTATCCATCCACCGTCAGGTTGGTCAGTTGCGGGGTCGGAGACGAGGACAACTTTACACTGTTGAGATCGCAGCAGTGGCGCATGACCAGTTTCTAGAGATTGGGGCAAATCGAGAGAAGGTCCCGCAACTTGGCGCTGCGGATTGTGATGAGGTCAAGCTTCATAGTGACCAGGCACCCAAAAATGACATCGTCACACGGAAAGTTGGATATGTCGGAAGTGCAGAGGTTAAGATACTGCAAGAGCAAGGGGCAGAATAGGTAAGAAGGAGGAAGTGATATGGATTCCACGGGTTTGATGAATTTTAGCGATAGCTCGCGAACAAATTTCGACGCGACGAAAGAGATCCAGACGTTAGTGGGGTTGCTCAAGAGGACGCCAGCGTGGAAGTGGTAGAGGCGTGAGGTAGTGGAGAGTCGGTTGCAGTAATCGATGGTTGTAGGTGATGAATCTCCATTTCATCACCATGTTCTATCATTTTGGCCTTAAAAACCCTATCTAATGCATGCAAATAGCGATATTATACAATGAGAAGATTAGGTTTACGGTCTTGATTTAATCAAGCATCTATGGGAGGCCCGAGTTCTGGATTTGAGATGTGATCTCAATATCCAAGTCACTTTACGTAGAACAATACAATCGCCATGTCCTTATCTCGAAGTATTCACGGAGAAAGTGTGTTATCCTTGAAAGAGTTCAGGATAATTTCATTGTTGATATAAGTATCCGAGCATTGAGAAAATGGATAACTAAATGTGATTTAATTATCATGAATAATATGAATTTGAGTCATATTATAAAGAGAGTTATCTTAGATAATTAAATTTGATTTAATTATCAAAGATGTAAATAATGTGAATGTGATTCACATTATTTGGGCACATGAGAATAGAGATCCAATATGATTAAATGTGATTTAATTATCATTGATATGAATAATGTGGATAGCACTATCCATATTAATCATATATACTATAAATGTGATTTATAATATATAAGAGAGAGTAATTTGTAATTTACATTTGTTAATTAAATGTTGATGTGAATTGGATTCACATTGGACAATTAATTGAAAATACAATTCACATTTTATTTTGGGTTGTGAATGTGATTCACAATTTTCCAATGGCAAGATTGAAATATTAACAAAATAATTATGAATTATTTTTGTTGAATAATTTACAACAAGTGTTGCTGTAAATATTGGATATTTCCATGGAATAATGTAATCTCAGGAGATCTCATTGAGATTAAATGAGACTACCACCAAATCCCATATTATGGAAGGACGCAATCTTCATTCCATAATTCTCCATGCTTGATTGATTTAATTTAGGATTAAATCATATTGATTTATCAATATACATTTAATATAAATTAAATTAATTTTTGTTGGTTTTTACCAATAAAATCTTATCCATTAAAAGAAATACAAATCAATATGAACTATTAGATTTGTGTTGCCCATGGATTGAGATCCGTGGATCCCAAAATATTATAAATAGAAGGGCACCCCTTGATCTTAATATGCTAATGATAACATAAGGCTCCCTCTCTCTCTCTCTCTTTCTCTCTACATGGCATCCTTCTCCTTCTCTCATGTGGCCATCCACCATGGTTGCCCGAGAGAGATTCTCCATCGTCGCAGCATCATCATTATGTTGCCCGATAGTTTGCTCGTGGATCTCCATCTCCTTCGGTGCGCCTCGCTCATGAAGAAGACATCAGATCTCGTGTGTCAGGAGATCCGCCACTTGGATCATCAACATGGATTGCGAGGAGCACGTGTTTCATTAACACGCTCGCAAGCCTCTCCTCCGTCGGATCAGACTTGAGATAGGAGGTCTCTTCTTTTAGAGACTCGATCACAACCACACTTCAAGAGGTAATCCTATTACTTGTTTGTGGTTTAGATGAAATGATCTAAGAAGTGTTCTTGGATCATGTGGTTTTGTCACATGAAAATTTTTTAATTTCTGCTGCCTTGAGAAACTAGTGCGACTAGTCGCTCCCAATCACATACGATGTGATCCTCACGCTTCTGTGATGTGCTTAAGGATCTCCCCATATCCTTCATAGAAGGGTATTGATCGTCATATCGATTGTTGAGATATAATGTCAACCTCACCTCAGTGAACCATCATCGGTTGTTGCCAGCGTGCCACATGGATAGGTAGGTTGATCTCTGCCACATGCCAATGCGATAGAAAGGGTATTTTGAAGATTTCCCCATGTATTTTTTGTATTTATTACTTGGTCTACAAACATTCATGTATCATTGCAATATTTCATTATTATTTGTACTAAGGACCCCAGACTCTATTGTATTGACATTTATTCCATTCCATGTCACCTCATGTGCATGTGCATGTGAGGGGGCGAGAATTTTACGTGGATCCCCTACGAGTATGGTTTTATTATTTGGTCAAGAAACTTTGAACATTAGTCGAAATATTTTTGGTAAATTTGCAAGCTTGTCCTATTGTTCTGGTTGTTTGCATTTACACCCATACAAATGTGTTAGACAAAGCAAAATCACAATCATCTAACTCTACAGGTATAGACGGGACAACACATTCTACATGTTCTTTTCTCTTAAAATTATTGGGATTATCTTAGACTTGGGTTGGGATAGGAGTTTTAGTGGTTGTCAGGTTTTCTAGCTTCTTTATCATCTCTGTGAGGCCCTTTACTGACTGGGCTAGGAAATTAAGCCTCGGGTTCATGAGAACCGCCTCGGAGGGTCCAACGTGATGCTCACGTTGGGGCTGCTAGTGTGGAGGATGAGATGGGTGTTAGTGGTATTGTTACTGAGAGGGAGGAAGCTGATACTGATGTTGATATGGAGCAGGAAGAGGATACTGATGTTGAGATGCAACCGCGTACTAGCGGTACAGCTGGTGCTGACGGTACGGTGGATGCAGGTACTGCTGCAACTATATTTAATTACTGTGATACTATATAGACTAGTGATGATGGTATTGAGTCTAAAGGTGAGAGGACTGTGGAAAGCGACCACGCTGAGGTTGGTGGTAAGGTCTGTTGGCTAGTGGATGGCCCTGGGTTATCCAGCAGGACGGGCCAGTTGTGTGTCATTACTCCAGACACCGTTGACTCCTTGTATCATGGATGGTGGCGAGAATGCTGGATCAAAAGATGGTAAGTATTGTGGTTGGTAGACCACCATCTGTTGTTGCTGTAGAACCTGCTCAGGTGCATGCACGTAGTACATATGCTAGATCACCGGCTGCTGTTGACTCGGCTGAGGCAACTGTGGCGGTGCTGGTTCATCTTTCTTCTCAACAAGAGCCTCTAACGATGGTGTTACCGACTGGCAGGAGCTTATGGTGCTCACCAGCAGCTCCAACTTCTTGGTGATTTGGTCTAGCTTATCCAAGTGTTGTGTCCCTTGTTCGATCACAGCGAGCTTCTTAAGATCATGTGACCGCTTCTCGATAATGTCAACCTTAGAGAGATGCTCCCAATGATGCTAAGGTTGGATATCTCATCTCTCTCTTCCTTGCGAGACACCGCCTTGTGTATTGTCTCCTAGAGGACCTGGGGTTGTCTTTGATATGCACAGGATGAAGAGAGGGTGGCCTCTCCCCTGACCATTTCTTCAAAGATCTGCCAGACTACATCTTCATCCTTGTTAAAGTGGGATCCCACACAGCGTCGACTAATCTCTGGCTCTCTACATTCAGGGCCCCGAATAAGTGTTGGACCAAACTGGTCTTCAGTATCTTATGGTGGTGGCACTTCTCCTACAGGTCAGTAAATTACTCCCATGCTTCATGGATGGACTCGTGCATGGCCTGGGAGAAGTTACTTATCCCGACATGGATCTGGTTGAGCCAACCTAGTGGGTATAACTTGTGAATGAATGCATATTTAAGTTCCGTTTAGGTTGTCACGACATCTCCCAATTGATTGACCTAGTACATGGCCTTGTCTTGTAGACTGAAGGGAAATGCAGTCTTCTTGACTGCACCTAACGGAATGTTAGGGTAATGGGTAGTTCTGCAGATGCCAGAGAACTATTGTAGGTGAATGTATGGTTCCTCATTGGTATTCCGATGGAATGAGGGTAGAAGAGCAAGGAACTGAGGCTTTATCTCAAAGTGAGCGTGCACCGGTGGAATGTGAATCCACTTGGTCATCTGGTTGTCTCCTAGATTATATGTCTCCATCAGCATCGGTCTGGGTTTATCATTCCTTGGCTCTTCTTCTTATTCTTTTGGGTCATCACAAGGTGGTCCCTCAATTCTTCTTCCTCCTCTTCCTCCGGGTATGTTCCTCAAGTCATTCAGCATATCTTGAAATGCAGTCTGTGCAAGGGCTTTTTCCGTTAGTTTTTGCTAGATGGGTTGGATGGAATCCAGCAACTGAGCATTCACCTTGTTCTAATCGGGCGCTTGGCCCTGCTCTTACTGGGGTGGTTGTTGTCCTTTGCCCTTTCCCTGAGGAGCCATCTTTGGTTTGAGTCTGAAGAGATGAATTCGGGATTGGGATCCAGGACTGGGACTGGCTTCTATCTATAGTGTAAGAGAATCCCAATCAGACCACTGTGATTTGAATGTTAGTTGTAGTGATGAATCTGAGATTAGGGTCAATCCTAGGTTGTTATTATAAGTACCTAGAAGTCACGTCGGTAAGGAAAGATGAGTTTGATGTAAGTGCATGGTGATGTATCCATGTTTCTATACTTCTACGACATTGTATAAAATTTTTGTGGACATGATGTTATGAATGAAAATGGAATGGAAAAAATACAGTTCTTGCTTCTTTACTTTTCTCCTGCAAGTTTGTCACAACATGGTATTTCGAATGTGGAATCGTGTGTTTGGATGTGTATTGTTGAGTATTTGGATTGCTAGGGGCATCACAGGTTGGTATCAGAGCAATGATACTCCAATACACTTCACAAATATGATTCTTATGCGGTATTTGAAATACGGATAGTGCACGGCTCTTGAGCCTACACGAGTCTCAGGATATTAGCATATTCATTCCCATGTATACATGTCTTTCAAAGGTACAGGGATAAAAATATATAGTAATGATATGGTTCTTGTGCAGGACCATGCCACCACGAGTCGATCCAAATGTGGCGCAATAGTTGGCCCTGCTCGTTCAGGACATTCAGGGCATCCAAAGGTGCCAAGAGAAGCTAGAGTAGAGGCCCAGGACCCGTATGACCCCTCTTATATACCTTCAGGGGAGGAGACCAGCATACACCCAATGTCGTCACTAAATTCAGAACAAGATGAGGATTTAGATGCCTTGAAGATGCATCATACTACTTACGATGCTTACCAGAGGTCCCAGGTGCCACAGTTCCTTGGCACCACTAGGCCAGTTGATGAAGAGTTGTGGATGGAGCATGTGTCTAAGGTGCTACAAATTATACACACTCTAAAAGATAGTTGTCTTACCTTTGTGGAATTTTCATGAGCTGGATATGCTGCGAGATGGTGGAATGCCATCAAGGAGCAACTCACAGAGCCGATTACTTGGGATGTATTCGTAGACGAGCTTCACGAAGAATTCTATCCAAACCATTGGGTTGAAGAGTAGAGGAGAGGGTTTGCAGAGCTAAGATAGGGCTCCATGACAGCTCAAGAGTACGTGATCTGCTATACTGAGCTTACACGCCACTCTCCTGCCAACAGAGCCTACGGAGGAGAGAACTTGCAGAAGTTCATCCGTGGCATGAGAAAGGAAGTACAAGACTGCTAGTCTACCTTAGATTTCACCTCTATCAAGGAGGTGACAGCAAAGGTGACAAGGTGGGAGGATACTTAGATATGATAACATATAGGACAAATCCAATCCCATACTGAACAATACAATAGAACATCGCATCAAGATTTACTTCGCCCTTGCAGAAATCGACGGTTCCACCCATTTGCAGCGACCCCAATGGACACTGATTCCACTTGATCTCACACCTTAATTCAGGCCTTGGCTACTCATGTTGCATCATCCTCTTGGCCGTTGGTACACCCACATAGCCACAAACATCAAGGAGATAATATGGTGTCTAGAGGATCACTCTCACCACTAGACATCAGCGTAATCATTTCATAGCACATTGTCCCCGATGTGCTAGTGGTTTGGATATAGGTCAATAGATTGCGAGGTCCAATGATTCATCATATACACATGGGTCGGGTTTTCATCGTAGAGATGGAGGTTTCCAGCACCCTCCATTGCAGCGGGCATATAGTGCAATAGGATCTACTCCTTACTAACAAGGGAAGTTGAATATTGTTAGTCAAGAGCAAGCCCCTACCTCCATTCAGTTGTCTGAGGTATGGTTTAGATATATAGAATTTTATTTCACAATTTTTTTAACATTGCATCACTCTCTCATTTTGTGTTGGGAACCGAAAACCGATATTAAGGGTAAGTATCCCCACTTGCTCACTAGTATACAAGTCTGAAACCCCAAGTTTGGCTCTCTTTGAGATTTTTGTGGGTTTCGTCCTTTTCTTTGAGATTTTTATGGATCACACGAGTAAAAGATTAGTAGGAACACACATTAAGTCTCGAGGATGAGACTTCCTTTAAGATTTTTATGATGTGAAAACCTGAAAGTTTGAACATGGGCTTCATTGTAAATTCAACTGGATCTGGGTTTAATTGAAAATTATGTACTTATCCAGTATCCAAAAAATTCATTTGAGGAGTCCATCGTGTAATGCACGTCGAGACCTTTCTAACGAGTCCAAGGCGAAAATGCGAGTTCGGGAGCCTGAGTTACGGTTATTTTAGCGAAGAGGGGTCCGAGTCTCATTCGGATCTGGACCCGGATCCAAATCCGAATTTTCACCCTTAAACCTCAACCCCTCTCCCCCAAAGCGACCAAGGCTCCATCTCTAGCCCTCCCTCCTTCCTTCCTCGGCCCTAGAGCCTCTAGAGCACCACCCGAGGTCGTTGGAGATGCCGGATTGTGAAGCTGAAGTTGCCAACGTGATGATCTCTCCATGGGGGGCTCGTTCCTCACCTCTGCGAGGTATGGATCTCCCCTCCTTGATGTCATTTTTTGCATCTTGTTCTTCTATAGGTTGGATTTTGGGTTCATCATTGGATTGTCTCGGATTTGCGGGTTATGCGCATGCCATTGTTCGCATGGATCGTCGTGTTTGGAGTCGTAGGATCTTTAAGTTTTGGAACGGGGTTGATTTCTGAGCAATGAATCTGGAGTTGTTGCAAGGGTGCGATAAGTAGGATCAATACTTTACAAGGAACAGATATTTCTTTCTGTCCTCGATAGTATTTTGTTGGCTCAATTGTTTATCATTTCTTCAAACGCTTTCTGATCTGTTTTTTTAGATCTTAGTTTCCTCGCCCTTCTCGAACAGTCTTTGCTCATGGTTGAGATAAAGAACTCCGATGTTATTCTTTTAGGCGGTATTTTTATATAGATGCTAGAACATACACATGAGAAACGCTCGGATTTCGTGCTTGATTCAAAACTTTTTGGGCATTCCATTATTACATGCTTTCATCTCAAATGGAACGAAATATTTCATACATGATTTAATGAAACTTCAATTTGGTTGGTTGTTTTTTTATATACAGAAATATCTAAGCATGCTTTTTAGTTAATTCTTTTATTATGACAACTAGCTGGAGATTATTTCTTTCCATTGGATGATAAAATTTTACTTCTGGTTCGATGAACTATAAGAACATTCTATCAATTGGATTCATTCCTACTTGTATGGAGTTGGACTTTACCTTTCAATGGAAATGATAGTTGGTAGATAGAGGAATGGAATCTAAGTAAGCTTTTGCTGAAAGCAAGTAGTTGTAGATGCCATCTCCAGTGACGGAGGGAAGGGGGGTGGGAGGGGGCTTGGCCCCCCCAACCCATGGAAAAATATCTAAGGTCAACCATCCTTTAAATAATCAATCATCTATTTTATAATTAATATATTTTAAAAATAGTTGTATGTGTAATAATATATAAATAGATCATTGTATCTCTGTTAGGGATGAAAACGGATATGGATATATCTGAATATCTGTTAACTGTGTTCTAAAAAATATCGGATACGGATATCCGTATCCGAATATTGATCAAATACGGATCGAATATGGATATGGGTTGTAAAAACTTTCCGGATGCGGATATGGGTATGGTAATGGCTTGAATATCCGGAGTCGGATCCGAATATCCGAATACTAGATTTAATATTATTTTATATATTAGTTAATATAATATAAGATACAACACGTGTTAATACATTAGTTATATATTATATAATACTATATATTAATGATATTAATAAAATTCCATTTGTTTGAGAATATGGATACAAACAAAATTTATAAAATTATATCCCTTTTTTCCTCCGATAAAGAATGCATGTCATCTCGACGCTCTCTTTTGTCATGATGCAACTTATTTATATTTCATTATCATTTTTAAATTCATATGATCCTTGATAAAAATTCAATTTGTATTTGCATGTAGTCTTTATTATATCAATATTTGGATTTCATTTGTATTGGATCCATATTTGGCTTCACTCTTTATTCGATTCAAAGTTAGATTGGCTCTTTATTCGATCTGCATTCGGATCCGCTCTTTATTCGATTTGTATTCAAATTCGATAAATATTTGATTTGACTTCTTATTAGAATTTTTAAGGATATGGTTTCTTTAATACATATCCAAATCATATCGGTATCCATATTCGTATTCGATAGAGATGAAGCGAATATGGATCAAAAGTAGGCATATCTGATCTGTTTTCATCCCTAATCTCTGCATCTTTTTCTCTTCCTTACTCAACTACTTCTCAAATTTTCTCATGTGTAAGTTGAAAGAATTTCTCCGTATATGCTTATGATTTCATATTTTTAAAATAACTTAATACGAGAATTCGTTCAAGATTTTGAGCATTTTAATAAATATTTTTTTCATATTACACTAGAGGCAAGTTTGTTAATGAATAACACTCTCCTGGATTTAATTTTATCTAAAAATAATACAATTTATATTTATAAGAAGAAAAAATATAAATATTTTTATAAGTAATGGTTTACTTGTAAAACTTAATGATGTGATAATATATCTCTCTATAAAATAAAAGAGTTTATTTAAAAAAATTGACGGTATGGTATAAAATCCGTCGCTATAATATCTGTTGTTTAAACACATAATGACGATATTATTTGTTGGGAAATTATTTTTATACTTGAAATTAACGACGAATATCATATCCGCTCCTATATCATTAGCGATAATACATATAGCAACATTTATCCATTGCTATTTTTTAAAATTCTAACCAATTGTCGCTAAATTTTGACCAAATTAGCAATGATTAGATAAAATTTTGAAAAATGATAAAGCATAAATGTTGCTATATGCACCATCGTGAATAACATAACATTGTATATGATATATGTTGCTAATTTCAAATATAAAAAATAATTTTGCAACAAATTTTACCATTAGTATATATTAATAATGGACAATATTGTGATAGATTTTGAAAAGTGTTACTATAGATTTATTTTATTATAGCATAAATTACAACTGGAAAATTATTTAAATATTTGGATGGTTTTGAGGATGTGGTAATATACCCCAAAATGAACTTTATAACATAGAAATTTAGATATTATATTTTTTATTAAGTAAAAAATATTTTATTTAGGGCAGTTTGTCCCTTATAATACATGATGATGTTGTTAGACAAATCATATTGATAGAATTCCATAAAATAATATATATATATACCTATAGTTGAAATTCAATAATTCATACACTATATCTTTTGATATTATATTTTGATCTTAAAAGTAGTTTTTTCTTAACTAATATAATATAATTACTTAAGTGGATTAAATCTATCTTGAATATCCTATCCAGATGTTCTAATCATTAAATTATTAGTTAATTTATCCATATATCACATTAGAATTTATTTAATTAATCTATCCTTGCATAGGAAATAAATAAAGATTATATAAAAAAAATAAAAATATTCAAACATAATTGTTATTATTTATTCTAAAATATTAACAAATTATAAAAAAAGAGAAATGCATATTTTCCTTCATATTTCTAGAAACGATGCAAAATGTTTGAAAAAGCTCATTGATATCTTGAAAATGTCATGATTTTAGGTCAAAGGAAATGATCACATCATTTTCATAGAAAAATCTACATACAAATATATCTTTTGATTCTATGTAGCCCCCCCAAGCCAATAGTCCTGGCTTCGTCCTGGCCATCTCGTAATGTAATGATGTTGTTTGCATATCTGATGGATAGATCTGGCATCAGATTTCTTTCTTAAACGTTTCAGTACGCACCCTTTCTTTTTTTCCTATCTTATAGGATATTCTAGTCAATTTTATTCAATAGGTTGAGCTAGAAGCTAAAAAGATCTTATTTGATTTTGTGGTGTGGTAACTAGTGATTCTACCCAACCTATGTCATTGATTACGTGCTTTATGAGGAAAAACATGAGCCGCCTTGACCACCGAAGGAACAATGTATATATGGCTTTTCAGTAGTATGATGACATTAATGTTCATCTTGACAAGTCATTCTGTGTGCTGGGAACTACTACATTTGTTGCACCAACATCAGGCCTTTAGAACAGGGTGGCATCTACATATGCTTTTTGAGAGGGATATCTCCAATGGATTGATAAGGACGCATCTTTAGGAACTATGTATTTGCTAATCTGTATGTAATTTCGTATCAGGCATAACTGAAATACATATAGCATTGAACCTTTTAATTAGCAAGAAAGTTGGGATTTTAATGAACATATCATTGAAAGTTAGGTTGGATCTCTCTTCATTACATTATAGAGTATGAAAGATATCTTGTTCAAGTTTGGCTTCCACATAATAGATCGGGGTTTGAATCTTATTCTTCTAAAAGTAGTATGTGTTCAAGTTTCTCTTGCGTAATTATGAATAATATTTAACTTTGTAGACACACGAGTACTTCAAAATAAGATGACGGAAAGTTTTCTAGTTAATTTTGAGACAAGCAATAAAACTGATATACTTGTACATTGGAGAAAAAAATTATTGCTCCAGCCACAGTTACCACCAGAGTTTTATATCTAGAATCTCTACCAAGGTGCTACCACTCACATACTTGCACACACAAAAAATAAGTTCTTTCAGAGGATGCGGTTGCACTTGATCTTGGTGACTCATGTATTTGCGCTATTTTGCACACGAGTTCCGTGTACAAAAAAAAATGTTGCATCTCATTATTGTCTCCATGCGATTCTTGTACTTCTGCTGTTTTTGATGATGTACACTTCCATTTACAGTTGATATGAGGTGTAAGGACGGCATTATTTGTAATACTATTCTTTTACTCTTTTCGTGATGTGTAGTGTGTCCTAGACTCAAGTTTGCAAATGGATATGCTTTGTATATTATAATTGTTTTTTATAGCCTAATTAATTCATGTAATAGCATATAAATGCAAGTTTTAATTGTATATTTTTGCAAGGCAGGAGTTGTTAAGTGGCTTTGTGGTTTAGTGTGGCCGTAAGTAGGTACGAGCATTAGGCTAGACATTTATGGATCTTACAAGACCCACATTTAATACGGTGATTGAACATCCTAAATCAATTGTCTATCATAGGGTTCATGTAGTCTCGTTCATATTAAGATTTATAAAGGATGGATTAAATTTGCTTAGTGACTTAGATTCTCTATATAAGTTAACTTAGTAGCTTGAATAATATGCATATGATATAGGTCTAGCACATAGCTACAAGGATACTGCCATTCGACACAAGTTGTCTTAGTGCCTAAGTGATCATATATAAATCAATTCGAATATCTTAGTTTAGCGATAAAGAAAAACAATCTCCAAAGAGAAGCATGCCTCATTGGAAACTCTAATAGAGACTTGGACAACCGTAATAACCTAATCGAGAGATTAATGCTGCTTTGAATCACCGTATGTTGTGTGCGCTGCTTCGTGCTCCTCTTGGCGTCTTAGTGACTTTTCCACCATGGAGTCAAGCGGCTTTATGCCCTTATGCTTTGTGATGCATGTTGTATTGTGTGTGTTCTCCGTCTGGCGATGAGGCCTATGGGCTCAATGTGACACCTCTTGGGAATGTGTGTTACTAACAGGGGACGTGAGTGGTGACCCTAAGTAACATTAAACTACAGTCCAAGCTCATCTTTCCATACTAACGTTGCTTCTCGGTACTTATATGTGTTGGCCTCATTTATAAGTACCCGCATGCACCTTTGTGAGGTAAGACACCGAGTCTTTTAAATAAAAAAATGTAAAACTATGTGATTAGTACAATTATCCAAGATTGAATGTATTGAATCAGATCATGTCCTTTTGTTGGGAACTCTATCGATGGAATGTGGACACGATGGGTCTCAGGTTGAAATCTGAATTGGGAATCGGAACTACAATTTGTTAAATGAAGCTAGTGGATGTATTGAGAACTTAGTTAGGATGCATTGCACCCCATCGTATGCCTTTGGAGGCACCCCAACTCTAAGGCCTTCTTCTTGCATTAGAGTCATAGTGTGAGGTTCCACCCAGACCAAGACCACAGACTATCCACGAAGCTTGGGTTATATGTTTATTGCTATCTTACCCTTTTATAGATTAGAATTGGTGTATAATACATATTCATATTTGGATTTGAACTATAAGTCGAGATGTTAGAAGCTGCTTTACGTGGGATGGTTGTTCTTTGTGAGGTGTCATTTCTTAGTGGATGTTGGGAACATGAAAGTTGTTTATACTTTGTGGATTTTCACATAGTTTCTTGTACACTTTTCTGTGACCTTTCTAGTTGTTTTATATCCATATTGGGTGCTTTGCTCAAAAATGATTTACCTGAATTTGACAGGTTTGCAGGAGCATCGGCCGCAGTGAGAGGCTGCAAGTGGTTGACTTTGTTGCAGCTCTTCTTTTGTGGTATAGTGAGTTCATGTCCTTCTATATTTATGTACATGCACTTACATTTTGAGAGACATGATAGTGATGTATGCACGTGGCTATAAGTGTATGGTGATGTATCTATGTTTCTATACTTCTACGACATTATATAAAATTTTTGTGGACATGATGCTATGAATGATAATGGAATGGAGAAAAATGCAGTTCTTCCTTCTTTACTCTTCTCCTCCAAGTTTGTCACAGCATGGTATTTCGAATGTGGAATCGTGTATGTGGATATGTATTGCTGAGTATATGGAACGTTGGGGGCGTCACAACTATGAATGGAGTAAAAGAAGTAGACTGAAGTAGATCTCCATTTGCAATGGGCAGAAGTGGGACAAGAGTGGTCCCAATTTATTAGGAGATCAAGAAGAATGGAAAGAAAATGAGGAGTCTGGAGATCAGTTTGCAAGGTTCGAATCTGGTTCTCGGGAATTGCCTCGAATTATTGACGATGTTGAGTTCATGGAATCGATGTAGGTATCAGCGGAGTCCCGACTAAATCATCCATGGATCGACATTATAGAGAAAAAGAGGATCGATGTCAGAAGAAGTATACGATGGTCAACGAGGAATAAAAAGGAGTGAAAAACAGTAGAAAGGCTCGAATGAGCCGGGGTCAAAGAGGAAACACATATAACAAAATTTATGGAGGTGTACGAGACTTGATCATTGAACCTTAATCTAGATCCATACAAACACAATACAAAATTGGGTTCAACAACTCAACACAATGTGAAGCTGTAAAGAATTGATGATTTTTGTCTTTTCATTTTTAGAATCGTTATTTTAGGAATATCTTTAAACAAGTCCTTAGGCGCTAACCATACAGGAGTGAGTGTACTACCGAAAAAGTATCAAGTACTTGTCCTCATCCTTTGTAACCTGTAGTCTGTACTTTTTGAGGTGCTTGTAACCCTTCGCGGATCCCTACTCAGCCAAAGAATAAGAGGGAAGAAGCCAATATGCGAAACCACTACTTCAGACCTTGCTCGCAACGGAATCACCTGTGAGCATGAAGGCCCTACTCGGATGCAAACAGATGAGACAGACACACCCGTGAGGGCTTGGCCTAAGCTCAGTACTTTGGAATAAGTCAATGTTTCACACAAGGAGGGAACACCATCAATAACAGAGCCCTACTCGGTCATGTACGACAGAAGCACTAATACTTCAGAAATCTAGGCGATACACAAGGTAGTTACAGACTAGGTTTTGGGCTCTAATCCTTAATGGGTCGTGCCTCACTCATGGGAGGAATTTTGGTCCCCTCCTAATATACATGAAAACAATGAGGGCTTTATGCACCCAGAGCAATGAAGTCCATTACAGATGTTAATTAAGGTCAAATTTTATTTAGCAATCTCCAAGTTTTAAAGTTTTGGGTTTTCACTTTTTTGGATATTTTGCATACAAGCTCCTACCTAGGTGCTGAAAATAAGAGGGAGATAGTGAAAAAGTTGTGCAAGTAAATTCGATGATGGAAATCTTAATGATGCATGCAGATTCAGAGGACTTACAGTACTTCCCAGCTCTCTCCATGTGTTATGCAAAATAGAATTTTTAAACCTATCTACATGATGGTGTGCAATCGACAAAATTGTTGGACATGCGAGCCCACGGCGAGCCATTATGCAATAAATATTACTGCAATTCACTCCTTATTCTGAAATAAGGAGTACATAATTTGCATAATAGGTCCCTTAGTACAATTAGGGTTATATACCATGGTCATCTTAATGATCATACAGCTGTTGATTCAATTATTGAATCATAGAGGCTGGTGCTTAGATTAATATCTAATGAGTTAGATTGATGACTCATCAAGCACCGTCAAATGAGTATTGAGAGATGATCTCCAGCCTAAGTAGGAGATGGCAATCCTTTCTCAGTTAAGCTGATATCTGACCGACTTCTTCATGCATGTCCTCTGCATAGAAATAGAGATTCGGAGGTGTCAGATTAGTTAGGTCAAAGAGTTGACTTAACGAGATCGAGATAACCAAAGTACTATATCGTATGTTGTCATGATATAGGCACGCATCCTCTGACCGGAGACAGATGTGTTACTATATGTCTGAGTATGTACATTTGGCAGACCAATAGGTTGATGACCTAATCAAAGTTTATACACCGGCGTGCTAGTGTGCATATAAGGGCATATGAGTAATACGATCTCTCAAAGGGATCATACAGGTTCACTACTGAACCGGAAGACATGAGCTCACACATGAGATATTGGGAAGAATCAAATTCCGTGCGCATGGTCGTCTCGCTTTGGAAGCTTGACTGAATTTGTAGGTTGGATATATACTTTTGGAAAGTATATGATCAAGACCTAGGTATGATATATGCTTTTGGAAAGTATATGATCGATACCAACTCCCAATGATCAAAATGAGAAACAAACTGAAAAACCATGGTGTGGACATTATAAAGTTGATCTAATACTTCGGGTTTATTCTGAGTCTTCCAGTATGCAGGATGTACAGGTATTGGGAATACCTGAGGGTGATGTGATCATAAACAATTGTATAACCATGACGCTTCCATTCTTAGGGAGTGATGAAACGGGTCTGGATTTTAGTGTCTCCTCTCAGTAAAGAAGTAATCTGATCTTGATCCAAATGTTGGACATTGATCTGAATGTGATTCAGATGTAATGAGAAGATTAGATTTGCGGTCTTGATTTAATCAGGCATCTATGGGAGGCCCGAGATCTGGATTTGAGATGTAATCCCAATATCCAAGTCACTATACGTGGAACAATACAATCGCCATGTCCTTATCTCCAAGTATTCACGGAGAAAGCGCATTATCCTTGAAAGAGTTCATGGATAATTCTATTGTTGATATATGTATCCGAGAATTGAGAAAATGGATAATTAAATGTGATTTAATTATCATAAATAATATGAATTTGATTCATATTATAAGGATAATTATCTTAGATAATTAAATGTGATTTGATTATCAAAGATGTAAATAATGTGAATGTGATTCATATTATTTGAGCACATGAGAGTAAGTTATCCAATATAATTAAATGTGATTTAATTATTATGGATAAGAATAATGTGTATAGTAATATCCAATTATTAATAATATATTATAAATGTGATTTATAATGTACTAGAGAGAGCTAATTATAATTTATATTTGTTGATTAATTACTATGTGTATTGAATACACATTGTGTAATTAATTGATATTGTAAATTATATGTTGTTTTGGGTTGTGAATATGATTCACAATTTTTCAATGGCAAGTTGTAATATTCTCAAATATAATTGTGAATTATTTTTTATGAATAAATCCCAACAAAAGTTGTTGGAAATAAATAGAGGAGAAATTCAAGGAGGCATGCAATCTCATGGAAATCCATGAGATTGCCCCACATGGAATGTGGTGGGCGGCACCCATGTCCTATTTGGAATGGGTGGCTGTCCACCTTGATTATACATGGGAGATTTGGTCTCCATGTATATCTCTCTTTATTTTGTTGATGTAATTTAGGATTGATTTATATTTGATTTTGTCAAATATATTTTAATCTAAATTAGATCATAATTTGTTGGTTTTGCTAACAACAGTCTTGACCATTGGATTGACATAAATCAATCTCATTCATTGATTTTATATGTCCCATGGATTGAGATCCATGGATCCCAATACCCTATAAATAGAGAGGCATACCATGCTCTCTCTTTACATACAATGCTTGAGAAGCATATCTCTCTTTCTCCCTACATGTCTACTCTCTCTCCCTCTCATATGGTCGTCCACCATGGATGCCCTAAAGAGGTTCTCCATCGTCGCAGCGCCGTCGTTATGTTGCTCGATCATCTGCTCGTGGATCTCCGCCTCCTTCGGTGCGCCTCGCTCGTGAAGAAGACATTGGATCTCGTGTGTCGAGATCAGGAGATCCGTCGCTTGGATCATCAACATTGATTGCGAGAAGCACGCGGTTCATCCCCGCGCTCGCAAGTGTCTCCTCCGTCGGATCAGACTTGAGACAGGAGGTATATTCGTTTAGAGACTCGATCGCAACCACTCTTCAAGAGGTAATCCTATTACTTATTTGTGGTTTAGACGAAACGATCCCAGAAGTGTTCTTGGATCATGTGGTTTAGTTGTATGAAATTTTTTTAAATTCCGCTGCATTGAGAAACTAGTGCGACTAGTCGCTCCTCGTCTTAATCGATACGATGCTCACGCTTCCGTGATGCGCTTGAGGATCTAACTATATCCTTCAAGTGGTATCAGAGCCTTAGGTCGAAGATTTTGGATACGATCCATAAAACCGAAGGCAACTTGGGTTCGTTAGGGTTGCAAAATTTTTATCGCATTTCATTTTCGCATCTCTGTTTAGTGTAATTTTTCGGCCCTGTTTAAATTGTTTAAACACGAAAACAACACTTGGATTTTGTTCCCCATTAAATAAGGAAATCATAGGATCTGAGTTTACGTAATTTAGATTCTGTTTACTCTAGATATGGTTATTTTAATGAACATGTATTCACTATTACGGGAACTGTGAATCATAACATAATTAAGGAGTTAATTACTATTTAGAAATGCCTCTATATGCGTGCAAATCACATAGGTTCTGTTGTAAATCAAGTTAGCAAACTATGAAAACTTACTTTGCTTAATGTGGATGTATATTGATTGAGATATGCTAATTTTAGTAAGTAGGGGTTACTACTGAAATTACTTTCCTAATCAAGAACCATGTGATTGTCAATTAGTGAAATTAGATGTTAATTTCATGAAATTATGGAAAATATTTGAGAAATATTTGATGATTATTATTTCCTTAATTGACTTGGCCTCAACCAATAAATTGATTAGATTTGATCTAGATCAAAATTGAAAACTTAATCAACAAACTCCTTGCTTGAATAGGATTGGGAATTTGTCTAGAAAATTTCCTTATAATCAAAAATGTTTTGATTATTACTATATGGTATAATTTCGATTGAAGAACCGATGATCATCTCAAGTACAAAGTGATTGACTCGGCGTTATTTTTTCCCGAGGCGGATATGGTGTCTAGTCGGGGATCGCTGGGGTAGCGGGTTGCAACGTATGCGGTCCTTCCCACTCCCGTCGGTACTGGCCATGACAGCGGGTAGGGAACGAATGATGCCTGAGAGATCATGATGTATTTTTCTAATTATTAAAATTCTAATTAATACGTATTTTGAGATAATACCATATATTCAAGTAAAATCAAGTTTGTTGATTGAATTGGATTGATAATTAATTTAATATGATTAAGTTAATTATATCCAATTTAAAAACACTCGATTATGAATAGAGATATTATTTCTCTTGGAAGAATTAATTATGTGAATATGATTCATGATAATTAATTATAATTTGAATATGATATGGAGGATCACAAAAGTGACATCCATGGTCTCCCGTCAAGGCGAAGGGTTCCGTCGCCAGATATTGTATGTAGGAGATGCATGTCCGAAGTGACAGCTCCTGCATATGATCCATTTGGATCGGGCACGTCGCTTCTCGAAAGAGTAAGGACGAATGCGTAGTGACCCCAATATTGGATCCTCATATTATTGGGGAGATATTGGATTGTGCATAGCGAGTTGTATTCATGTTGACGGTTGGTTCAATTAATGACGGGTCAACATCACCTTAGGGGTGGTGGGCCCGGGTATTAAAGATCGAATTGGGAGATGCAAGTTGGACTTGCAAGGCAGAATGTGTTCCCGCTTCTTTTTATCCGAGTTATAGGTTCTCATATTACTGGGATGTAACAAAGATAAGGAAGGAGATCCCAGATCTTGCTTGAGATATAATGGTAAGTATATCTCTTACATTGAAAGTGATTAAGGGAATGAACTTTTATTGTTGACATGGCAAGACAACTTTGATATAAAATTCCTAAATCAAAGAAAATTATATAGTTTATATATGTTTATACAAATTTCTTATTTCAGATAATCCTTCTTGAACCCCACTCATTGTTATACTCAATAATAACCAGTAAAATATCATGGATTGGACCTGTGATCCAGATATTGTACTTGCAATTGGACACATAATGTATGTGGTTGCAATGTGCAAGTTTCCTCATAATAATGAGGAATGATGATTAAATAAGACAATAGGACTGAAACCCTAGGGTTTGTATGTCTCTATAAGTCTTGATCTCATCGAATGTACTTTTGAAGTAACATGTCTATAATGATCGTAATTATCAAATAATCCTTATAAAATTCTAAGAAGATGTTCTGGCATACATATGTGCTCTCGACATTTAATCATGAATGATGTGGTTCTCCGCATCATGCAGAATGGTGGCTCTATAAGAGATGATGTATTCAAATTGTTTGAGTACCTACCTGAACCAATATTTTAAGAGTTTAAATGGATGTAGATACGATGAGTGTCATCATTCTACTGTCTATACTCTGGTCATTCATGATGCTTCATATTATTCATATTGTATGAATTGAGTGAAGCTTGTATAAATGTTGAAATACTCTTATATTGAAATTTTTGATTTTAACATAAGAGATCCTTGGTCTTGAGCAATGGTTGCTTATAGATAAAGGGAGCGCAGTGGAAGCATGGGTTGGACCCAAGTAAGAAATATATTCAAAGAGTTGACTGTAGTTCTGTGACTTCCATATGACATTTAAAGAGTTGGATGTATGCCAATACTGCAATAAGTTGATATGTTGATATTATGACTATCAAATCTATCTAGAATCCTTAGAGAAGGAATCTGATAGTACATCAGAGTAATCTACATATAATCATTGAAATTGACTTACTTATTTGGTAAGATAAAGTCTAATAATTGTATCTCAATCTTCTAATGACACTTGCAATTGGTTGCATCTGTATTAGAATATTAGAAATTTGATCTTAAGGTTTAATTGTCATCCATATTGGAAGTGATGCAATTGTTGTAACAATTTCCATTGGATCAATAGACTTCATATTTTCAGTGGGAGACCTTAGTATTAGAGAATGTCTCTATGACCTAGATATTGGAATGCACTCATTAATTATTTCCAAATGTTGGAAATAAACATGAATTCTGTAATAAATCTATCATAAAGAGTTATTTCAGATAGTAATCTAAAATCTTGTGGACTCTACTAAATTAGAAAATTAATGAATGGTTCATAAAGATTTCTAATGCTGAAAAAATAAACCATTAAAGATCAATAGGAGGATGAAGATCATTTGATAATGATCTAGCATCATGTTTTGGACATATGTCTGTTGATGTGATCAATAGACATATAAGAGATGAAACTTTAGATTGCCTAAAGGTTCAAATGTTACATACTTGTGAATACTGTATTCAAAAGTAGAAATGTTCAATACACCCTTCCTTGAGAATGGTGTAAGATGTTAAGATATTCAATATCTCATACATATTGATGTATGTGAATCTGTATCAGAATAAATATTTTGGATATGTGATATCTATTAATGATTATTTGTGATATGAGATTTCTTCTCTTCACCTAAGAAACCTTTGAAATGTTCAAAGATTTCTCAATTTTGGTTTAGAACTAAAGTTTGAAGGAAGATGAAATGAATTTGATCTAACTAAGGTAGCTTGTACCTATTAGATGAATTCAAGGAATACCTTATGGAGATGTGAATATCATTCCTATCTCAATCCTCCTAATGAACCTTACCTCAATGGAGTTGTAGGGAGATACAATTGATCATGTGTGACATGATTTGATAAATGATTAATCTTAGCATAATTATCTCTTAGTTTCCAGGTATATATATAAATGTAGTAGAGACTACAATGTATATCCTTAATAAGGTTCCATACAAGTAATCTGGAATCTGGCACTGGAGAGTGCTACTTCATTAGGAAAATAAAGGATGGTATTGGATACCTACTTTATGACCTTGAGATTCTTAAAAAGATCTCATCTCTGAGAATGTGATTCTTAGATGATGAGACTCTCAAGAATCAAGATGAAAATGATGTAAAGGAACTCATTTAATCTTGAAAAGATAATGAGGCTCCTAAAATCGGAAACTAAATATACAATTAAAGATGAAACATTAATACCTCTTCAAATAAGTTTGAGGATGGATTCCATGTGTCAGTTGAGTCTGAAAATGATCGTACTTCATATGATGAAGCTCCTGAGGATCATGACATGGAAAGATGGATGTTAGCAATAAAAGTCTAATGTAGACTTCATATACAAGTGTTGTATATGGACCCTCAAGGATCCACCTATATGGGTAAGACTCATTAATGTGTAAATGGATCTTCATGAGAAAGAGGGAACCTGATGAGAAGGTATAGACCTTCAAAGCACGGTTTGTAGCCATGAGCTACACACCGAAGAGAAGGCATCACTTGCGATAAGACTTGCTCTCCAGTGACCTTGCTTTAACCCATCAAAATATTGCTAACTATAGCTACACAACTTGTCTATGACATCTTCATGATGTGAGTCAAGATTGCATTCCTCTATGAATACCTCTCTGAGGATATCCATATGAAGTAGCCCTAGGGCTTCATGGTTGAGGAAAGCAAGGTGTGCTAGCTGAAGAACTCCATCTTTGGACTCCAATAAGTTTCTTGTAGTTGGAACATAAGATTTGATGAAATTATAAATGTTATGATTTCAGATAAAATCTTGATGAACCATGTGAAGCTTAGTGGGAGTGCCATTGTGTTCATCGTGCTAAATGTAGATATTATTCTAATCATTTAGAATGATATAAGAATAATAATAAGTGTTTTATAATTTGGTTGTTCCATACCTTGAGATACGATCTTAAGGATACCTCTTGGATCTTAATTCTGAAGTCGTTCAGAAGTAAAGAGAAGAGGGTATTGGGACTGTCGCATTAGTAGTACATCTTGGACTTATTCCATTTTTCTGGAAAATTCCAAGAAAAGCTTCCTTCCCTTAAGATGTGGTAGTGACATGTCTAAAGGGATAACACCTCAAAGAGTTGAAGAAGTGAATGCTAGAACTTCTTGCACTTGTGCATTAGTTACGAGAAGCTGAAGTGTATGCTATATGTGTACAAAAGTCATATGTCTGTCATGCAGTGGGAGTAGTAAACTGTTACTAATCCTACTATGGAAATAAAACACTTAGTTGCAGTAATAACAATATCTTCAAAGATGATGAAACTTAGAGATAGTGATCTCAAAGTCTTATCTTCAAAAGTTTAAGACCTTGTAGATAGTGATCTATGAGGGTCTTAACTATAGATACCTTAGGAGATAGAGATCTCCAGGAATGAAGGTATTCTAATAAGGATTATGGACATACTGGTTAAAATAATTAATTGATCTATAGTGTCAAGGACACTATAACAAAATTGAGTATTGGTTGCATAAGATGCAACATTCTCACTGGATGTGAGCACCGTTACTAGGGGATATGCAAGTGCCGTAAAAGGACTTGGCGTAGTCTCTTGGGAACAGAGTGACTGATAAGCTTACCTAGCTATTTTCTAAATAGCCTATGATTATCACATGAGTGTGGGTTTAAATGATTAGCCCATTAATGGCTCTTTGGGCTAGTGGGAGATTGTTGGACATGCGAGCCCACGGCGAGCCATTATGCAATAAATGTTATTGCAATTCACTCCTTAATCTGAAATAAAGAGTACATAATTTGCATAATAAGTCCCTTAGTACAATTAGGGTTATGTACCATGGCCATCTTAATGATCATACAACAGTTGATTCAATTATTGAATCATTAAGGCTGGTGCTTAGATGAATATCTAATGAGTTAGATTGAGGACTCATCAAGCACTGTCAAATGATTATTAAGAGATGGTCTCCAGCCTGAGTAGGAGATGGCAATCCTTTCTCAGTTAGGCTGATATCTAACCGACTTCTTGATGCAGGTCCTCTGCATAGGAATAGAGATTCGGAGATGTCAAATTAGTTAGGTCAAAGAGTTGACTTAACGAGATCGAGATAACCAAAGTCCTATATCTTATGTTGTCATGATATAGGCATGCATCCTCTGACCGGAGACAGATGTGTTACTATATGTCTGAGTATGTACATATGGCAGACCAATAGGTTGATGACCTAATCAAGGTCCATACACCGGCATGCTGGTGTGCATATAAGGGCATATGAGTAATACGATCTCTCAGAGGGATCATACAGGTTCACTACTGAACCGGAAGACATGAGCTCACTCATGATATATTGGGAAGAATCGAATTCCGTGCGCACGGTCGTCTCGCTTTGGAAGCTTGACTGAATTTGTAGGTTTGATATATACTTTTGGAAAGTATATGATCAAGACCTAGGTATGATATATGCTTTTGGAAAGTATATGATCGACACCAACTCCCAATGATCAAAATAAGAAACTTACTGAAAAAACCCTGGTGTAGACAGTATAAAGTTGATCTAATACTTCAGGTTTATTCTGAGTCTTCCAGTATGCAGGATGTACAGGTATTGGGAATACCTGAGGGTGATGTGATCATAAACGATTGTATAACCATGATGCTTCCATTCCTAGGGAGTGATGAAACGGGTCTGGATTTTAGTGACTCCTCTCAGTAAAGAAGTAATCTGATCTTGATCCAAATGTTGGACATTTATCTGAATGTCATTCAGATGCAATGAGAAGATTAGATTTGCGGTCTTGATTTAATCAAGCATCTATGGGAGGCCCGAGATATGGATTTGAGATGTAATCTCAATATCCAAGTCACTATACGTGGAACAATACAATCGCTATGTCCTTATCTCCAAGTATTCATGGAGAAAGCGCATTATCCTTGAAAGAGTTCATGGATAATTCTATTGTTGATATATGTAACCGAGCATTGAGAAAATGGATAATTAAATGTGATTTAATTATCATAAACAATATGAATTTGATTCATATTACAAGGAGATTTATCTTAGATAATTAAATGTGATTTGATTATCAAAGATGTAAATAATGTGAATGTGATTCATATTATTTGAGAACATGAGAATAAGTTATCCAATATAATTAAATGTGATTTAATTATTATGGATAAGAATAATGTGGATAGTAATATCCAATTATTCATAATATATTATAAATGTGATTTATAATGTATTAGAGAGAGCTAATTATAATTTATATTTGTTAATTAATTACTATGTGTATTGGATACACATTGTGTAATTAATTGACAATGTAAATTATATGTTGTTTTGGGTTGTGAATATGATTCACAATTTTTCAATGGCAAGATTGCAATATTCTCAAATATAATTGTGAATTATTTTTTATGAATAAATCCCAACAAAAGTTGTTGGAAATAAATAGAGGAGAAATTCAAGGAGGCATGCAATCTCATGGAAATCCATGAGATTGCCCCACATGGAATGTGGTGGGCGGCACCCATGTCCTATTTGGAATGGGTGGTCGTCCACCTTGATTATACATGGGAGATTTGGTCTCCATATATATTCCCTCTTTATTTTGTTGATGTAATTTAGGATTGATTTATATTTGATTTTGTCAAATATATTTTAATCTAAATTAGATCATAATTTGTTGGCTTTACCAACAACAATCTTGACCATTGGATTGACATACTCATCCATTGATTTTATATGTCCCATGGATTGAGATCCATGGATCCCAAAACCCTATAAATAGAAAGGCATACCATGCTCTCTCTTTACACACAATGCTTGAGAAGCATATCTCTCTCTCTTTCTCCCTACACGTCTACTCTCTGTCCCTCTCATATGGTCGTCCACCATGGATGCCCTAGAGAGGTTCTCCATCACCGCAGCGTCGTCGTTATGCTGCCCGATCGTCTGCTCGTGGATCTCCGCCTCCTTCGGTGTGCCTCGCTCGTGAAGAAGACGTTGGATCTCGTGTGTCGAGATCAGGAGATCCGCCGCTTGGATCATCAACATGGATTGCGAGAAGCACGCGGTTCATCCCCACGCTCGCAAGCGTCTCCTCCGTCAGATCGGACATGAGACAGGAGGTCTCTTCGTTTAGAGACTCGATCGCAACCATGCTTCAAGAGGTAATCCTATTACTTGTTTGTGGTTTAGACGAAACGATCCCAGAATTGTTCTTGGATCATGTGGTTTCGTCGTATGAAAATTTTTTAAATTCCGCTGCATCGAGCCACTAGTGCGACTAGTCGCTCCTCGTCGTATTCGATACAACGCTCAAGCTTCCGTGGTGTGCTTGAGGATCTAACTATATCCTTCAAAAATAGCCCTAAACAATTGCTGCTATTAATCGTGAATAAACACATGTTAATAATTCAGAAATGATCCCGGGAGTCTGGTCTTCGAGACATCTCGGTGCCCACCACAACGGGTATTGCCAATGTTGTATGATGGCTCTCTCGATGCGTGATTTCAAGTCCAAATAGTTAACCATTATTAATTTGACTAGATCCAAACATTAGAGACTATTTGCACATAATTATTGTTAGGGTTTGGACTTAATTATATATATAAGCAATCCTAAAGTCTAGGGGCTCCATGCACACAAAACAAATAAAAAGAAAGGCGGTATACTCAAAACATCAGGAAACAAATAAAACAAAGCATTGAAAACTCGAGAAAACCACGATGAGGCCCCAAGGTGAACAATCACACAGGCAATGGACCTCGTTAAGTAGAATAGTGTCCAAGTCGATAATTATTACAAATAATAATTAATAAATGAATCACTGTCTCACCAAAATATAATACTAGGCTAAAAATCTATGCTAAATCCTCTCTTTGTTGTTCTTGCTACCTCTCCAACTGGTGATGTTAGGAACACCGGTCTCCACCTTACTTGGATGCATCGTCCTCCTAAGAGGTCGTCCTCGCGTAGCGAGCCCTTGTAAAAACCGCAACAAAAGAGGTGTATTAGCATAATTAATCAAATAATATGTACAAATAAAAAAAGGTATAGATATGCACAAGTAAAGAAAAGAAAAGATAAGTATATGTGCAGGAAATAAAATAAAAGAAAAATATGCACAAGTTAGGCTACACTGCATTGGTCCCTAGCAACGGCGCCATTTGATGACTAGGGATTTTCAAACGGGTCTAAAAATATCCTCACGGAAGGCAAAGATAAATTTTCACTGAGGCGACCCACAAGAAATCTCGAGTCAATCAACAAGTACCCATAGTATTAAATAAGCAGTGAATAGCCAAAAATGTGAGGCACAATTTATTATACTCTATAAACAATAATATATAGGATGTAAGCATGTAGAGGTTGAACTACAAAGAGCAAGCTAGGTAATCTAATGATTATTGCAAATCAATGTGATCTATGTATGTAATGTCTTTAAGTCTTTTTATGTGGGTTTTTTGTTTTATGATTTTTATTCAAATTTTTATGCATATTTTTTAATTTTTAATATTCTTTTTAATTTTAGTATTAGATAATAATTATATATATGTATATCTATATATGCATTTATATCTATAATGTATACAAAAAAGAGAATACATATTAGAAATTCTCTCTCTCTCTAGAGTATATATTACAGAAATATCTTGAGATTCAGTCCATTATATGTCTTAACAGGTTTTAAGAAATATTAAAAGGCTTTTTATATTATGTATAGATTATATTTAGATATATATATATGTATGTATGTATGTATGTATGTATGTATGTATGTATGTATGTACGTATTATGCAATATAGTGTATAGTAATATAAATATAACAAAAAATAACCAATGTTACAGAATTCCATATTTTTGGGTTTTTCATAATTTTTTACTGGCTTTTGTGATTTTTTTCAGCATCTTTTTCAAATTTTTATGTATTTATAAAGTCAAAAATTTCCTAAATGAGGGATTAAATAAATAGGTTGAATTAAGTTGGAGATTAAAAATAGCAAAAAGTGTCCAAATTTCTCTAAGTTTATTTTAGTAGATAGACAAGAATAAAAAGAATATTTAGAAACAAAAATAAATATTTTTGGGGACTTTGGTGATTTTTCCTATTTTTTACTAAATTTTGGATATTTTTAATTTTTTAATCATTATCTTTTTCTATTTTTAGGATTGGTCTAGAGATAATATAGGTCATAATAAAAAATACATATTATTCTATGATTTTTAAAGGCATTTTGATAATGTTTTTGGCATTTTTATGATTAATAAGGGACAAAATAGGCTCCATTTTAATTTTAATAAATAGTTAATGTGCATAATAAAAATCATGGCTTGAAAGATTAGGCATCCTGGTACACTACCCTATTATTGCATAATTTTTAGAGCACAAATGACATTTATAAAAATTAAATAACAATATCAAAAATTACACACTAGCAAGGACCTATTTGTAAATATTAAGAAATTTTCATGCATTTATGACCCTAAAAAATAGAGGAGTATATATGCAATTTTCCTATAAAAATAAATAAATTAAACATGCCCTGGACTGGCTTTTTTGTAAATACATAAAAGTTCTGCTCCTTTATACAATTTTCCACAAAAATATTCACAGAATATGCAATTTTTAGGACTAATTCTAAATACAAATTCATGCAAGGGTATTGTTGCAAATTACCCACCTCACATGGCGTGTCACATAAGGTGAGATGGCATGAACATTAATGTAAATACCCAAAAATGTGAGGGGTATTATGCAATTTTTACACATTTATTTACCCTACAGACACACATTTAAATACTAAAAAGAAATAAGAAAAAGTAGAGGCATCTTAGTGCAAATTACCCCTAATTTGCATGGTAATGGAAGGTCCAATGCTTGTCAGTTATCCACATGGAAGGTCGAGATCTGATTATTCCATTTCGAATTGGACAGGTGGGATTAGATCCCACAAGATGATCTGACGGTTATGCGTTGCTCAGTCCAAGAGTGACTGCTCCACCTAGTGGTTGCGTATGATCGGACATCTCTGACGTGACCAGGAAGAATGCGGTATGAAATCGCCATGGGCAAGCATCGATTCGAATTAGCGCTCTCCTCCAGCCACCTGGGAGCATCCCGATGAGCTCTACATGTTTGGGCAACCTCTCTGCAGCTGGTTGACACTTGAAGAAGTCCAGAGCTCAACAATGGATCTCTAGCATGCGTGGATACATGGAGATGCTCCGGTACTTTGTTTGGGACTTAGATGCCCCCTTCTAGACCAGCAAATAGACTTGCTAGCACGACAAAGCAACACCGACAGGGTCTGAGCCTTTATTTGTGGATTTCGAAGAAAAATGGGGTGAGACGGGCGTGCTCCTGCAATAGGCGACACAGAAGCATGGATTCGCTTATTAGGGGGGTGATCAGGTTGGATTAGTGTATCCAGATGATGGGGAAGCGAACGAGAAAGGAGATGGGGTATTCAGCGTGTGTTGACTACAATTTTCCTGGGTTTTATTTAGATGAATTGTTCACAAATATCATTGCAACATAAAGAACCATTAAACAAAAATTTTTTACTTCTCAAGCCAAAATAAATACAAGAATATAGCAAGAGAATTTGCTATTTAATTTACCTATATAACAAACTGGAACAAACTCTGGGAGGCTACAAAATCCCGAGGGTTATTAAATCAATGAAAGGGTCAATGAAATAAAGAAGGAAATTCTATGAACATTATTCTTGGTTTTTATATTTTTATTATTTTATTTATTTTTTTTATTTTTAATTTTTAATTTTAGTGATTTTTTATTTTGAAAATTTTTAATTTTCAAGAAAATAATTTTCAAACAAGTTATATACAAAAATAGAGAAGGGCTAATTTTTGGATTTTTAAAATAGAATAAAAATGATCAAAAAGCCCAAAATGATTGTTTTTGTGTTTTACACTTTTTACAATGTTTTTGGTGATTTTTCAAAGTTTTTTCAAGTTTTTATGGATTTTATAAAAATCAGAAACTCAAAATAATGCTAAATAGTGAACAAGTATATATTTATATATATATATATTGTAATTTAAAATATCAAATAAACACAAAATTTACTGAATTTATTTTTTCTAGAAATGGATAAATTACCTACAAATAGGGACTGAAATCAAAAATTTTGGATTTTCTTACAATTTTCTATAATTTTTATAAGGTTTCTAGAGTTTTGCATTTTTTTTGGTTTTGGAAATATAATGCATGAAATTTACACAGGAAATGAAATACACAAAAAGAAAACTATTCTATTTTTTTTGGAAATGTTGATACAATATTCAAATTTTTACAATTTTTCTAATTTCAAACAATGAAGATGTGTTTTTTTTTCATTTTTTAAATAATATCAAAAGACAACAAAATGCAATGAGAAAATTATATTTTGAAGAAACAAGTAAAAGGATCTCAATCTGATTTTTGGAGAATTTACTGAGCACAGATAATATTTATTTCATTGATAAAAGAATGGAAAATAGAAGTATGGAATATAGGGATCTAAAAGTAATTATTCAATATTTTTGAATTAAAATATAACAAGAAATAAACTGCAGGAAAAATTTGCAATTTACCTAGTTTGTGTGTGCAAAGCACGTGCTGTCAGATAGTCAGGGATCTTCTTGCAATATCTGGAACTATATGGCCCTGGTTGATATTTGCCTAAAACACTCAGAACGATGGGGCACGCTTTCTTCTCCCCCAAATTGGAGAGGGCAGCAGCAGTGTCGGCGATGGTGGCGATGATCAGCTCAAGGTCGGCAATGCTGTCATATCAGAATGACAGCGGCGAGGTGATGGCGCGACACATGATCTGAAGGTGGTTCGTTCTCGGAGGTGTGTGGTTTCTCCCCCAGATCGAGAGGTGGCGTCGAGCGTGAAGTCGATGCATAGTTGATCAGAAGGCGACATTGTTGTGATGGTTGCAAGCTCAGATCGGTGATGGTAGTGGTGGTCTCCTTTGAGCATTGGAAGGCGAAAGGTGATGAAGTCAGCGGTGCGATGCTAGATGTGATGGAGGCATCCATCGAGGGCACGAGGTGGCGATCGACGATCAGGTGGTGAGAAGTGGAGCTCAGGGTAGAGTTGCAATGGGTCGAAGGCCCTCAGCTTCGTGCGATCCTCGATGGTGGATCAACGTCGAGGTGGAATGCAGAGATTAGAGCCGCCTTGCCCGTGGTCGGTGAAGAAGGAGGGTGACGCGGGCGACGGCGGCGACGGCGGTGCTATCGCCCAAAATATTTTTTTTTTTATTTTTGGTAATTCCCCTTTTTTTTGAACAGCAACTAATCTCTTTTTTTATTGTGTACATGTAATAAAATAGAATAAAAATCGCCTCGAGCATGATGGCTCGATCCAAAAAATCAAATAGAGTTTATGTGAATGGATGGTTTCGTTGTTCGGTGAGGTATTGGAACCGTTTCTTTGACCGTCGTGTATGGCCGGAGGAGATAGATCATGAGAGATAGAACGTGAACATGTAGGGACTAAGAGGTGGATGTGAAATCAGATCGGATCAAATCGATGAAGAACAATGATTGACCATGAGAAACTATGATCTGAAGTTGAAAATTGACAACGAAATCAAAACGAAAATTAATCCTAAAATTACCTAATTAAAAGACAGAAAATGGATGTGGATCACACCAGTTGGGATCGGATTAATGTTGTAATGGCCTCGACGATGACTAACTCGCTGTCACCAGACGACTCGGAAGCTGGGCTCCTATCCACCAAAGATTGCTCTTAGAGAATAGGCTTCTCTCCAAAGGACTAATGAAATCAGAATGAGGGAGGAGGAGCAAAATAAATAGGAAAAAATAAATTTCAAAAAAAATGAAATAATGGGGAGGGAATAAAGGGAAAGATGTCAATTGTGGAATTAATTAAATTAATGAAAATAATTTTTGAAATTATTTTAATTAAAATAATAATAAATGTCCATAACTTATAGAGCCACTTTAAAGGTGGCTTAAATAAGGAATTAAGTATTTACATATGGTATATTATTTACACAATTAAATAAATAAATCATTTTCATCATTTTATTAATTTAAATAATAAACATTAGTTATTTAATATTTTATTGGTGGTTATTTAAGGAAATTGATTATATATATAATATATACATATGGTGCATGATACCCAGTTAAATAAGGAAATAATTATTGAAAACATTTACAATTATTTAAAAGTACATTACGCATAAAAATAAATATGAATAAAAATACAATAAATAAGTGGTAAAATTACAAAAACCAGCTCAGAAAACCATCTTTCAAACTATAACTCCAAAAATTATGAAACACTGTGATTTTAAAGAAAATTTAATTTAGAATACGATGGAAGTGAGTTTGATTCGATTCGAGTTCATATGGAGCCGGAATTGGCATTTCAATTATCGCTTTACGACTTTTTCAGAATGTATTTAATTTTATTATGTACATGATTTTATATTGTAATTATTTGTACTATTTAGAAAACATTTTTTATTTATAACTTCGTTTAGAAAATTATTTACTGTGAGGTTAATTTATGGATAAATAAAAAAGTATAAGTTTTATACAAATATACATAGAATAAATTCAAAATAAAGAATGAAAAGTATTTAATAAATATTTTTTTTGATTTTTGGATTAGAGACCGTATCTCCCCTCACTTTATTCCCGATCGATCATTTCAAGTCTTGACATTCTCTCGGGGTTCAGGTCAGTTTGCATTTATTGCATATATACAAACTTTTATTTTCTTTATTTTTCCTTTATTTCTTTATTTATTTTTTTAGGTTAAAAAGTGATAAATATATAATATTTAAACCACGATGCATGTTAGTAAGAATATAGATTTATTATTATATACACGTGTTTAAGAAGGGATTTTAAGCTAAAATAAATGAATAAAGATGATGAAATGCAGATTCATCTTCCTATGCTTTACCTTTGCTAGTCCCTTAGCAAACACTTATTTGAAAGAATAAGTGAATGAAAGAAAAAGAAAGGAAAATTAAAGAAATTAGGACAAGATTGAGTATTAAACTTGTCTTCATAAAGTTGTAGAATGGAGCTCTATCAGACTTTGGATTATTAATGTGGCGGAACCTTAATGGGAAATGGATTCAAAACCTAACATCCTTCAAGTTCCACAAGACTCCTATTCAAGTCACCTCAACAGTCAGGTCAGAACAAGTCTACATAAACAAAGTACTATGACTATGAATCTTTACTTGTACAGTGTAAGTGAAATATAGCTCCCAATCTCGAAGTAGCAAAGAAATAGCCTCTCTCAACAAGGTAACTCTTGCCTCCCGGTCTACCAACTCTTTCCTCAAGGAAATAAGATATTCCCTTCTAAGTTCAAGTACAACCAGCTCATGAAGAGGAGATGGAGAAAAGAATGGATGGTAACTATTGTAGCTACCTATCATTGGATGCATGACCAGTGTCCAACTGCAAGCTTACAAAAAATTTACTTTGAATCTCTTCTTATTTTTCTATGCTTTAAAAATGTATATACATTCTGGCAAGCATTTTACTTTTCAATTAGGCTGGTCAACTTTTGGATATTCTACCATTTTTTAAATATATACAAGGTGCAGCATGTACATAAGGAGTTTCTCTTGAGCTAGTAGACTATCCCTCTTTTGAAGCATTATTGCAACCCCGCAGCATCCTGTCTTTAGACCTCAATGCTACTAGATCAGATTGAGATGCACTACTCTCCCTAGAGGAAGACAGATATTCCCACTAGTTGTTACATACCGTGTGCTACCCCAAGCCAAAAGATTCTGCCTCCTTACCACCTCCTCCATTGAAGAGCTACGTGTAGAGTGCTTGTCCAAGATAAGCCATGGTCTAAAAGAATCATGTGTGTGTTGTTAAATATTCTACATAGACTACTTAGGATGATATGTGAACATAGTCTTATGGACTCAAAGAATTAAGTCGTTAGGACCTGAAAAATCTTAACTCCAGTTCTTATAAGGTTCCTCTGAAATTAAGTGGATTAAGGTCCAACTAAGCTCCATTCTTCAATTTTACTCCAGACTCACTTTAAATGTCAATACTATTCTGAAAAATGCATATGCAAATGCAAGAAATATATACAAAGAAACTTTTTTAAGAGAAAAAGGGTTAGTAAAATTTATACAAGTATATACACAGATTACACAATATTTTTATAAGAGGATACAAATTAAAAAAATTACAAGATGGAAGGAGACTAAAGTTTATATGCACATGAGGATTTTATGCATTTATATACATATCCCAATAATATACAAAAAAAATATTCAAATTTTTATAGCATTTAAAAGTATGAGTCATGGCTAAAGTAGATATAAAATATATAGGGTAAATTACAATTTAGGTCCCAACCTATGGGTCTAACCTCAGAATGGGTCTCGATCTTTAAATTGTAACGATTCGGGTCCTAGGACTATTTAAGAAATGGAAATTTTGGAGTTCATGACGAATATGCCCTTGTTGGGAAGTGAATGGGGGTTGGGTTCCAACTTTTAAACAAGGGCATACTCGTCATTAGCCCCAAAAAGTTCCTTACATTAATGGCCATGGACCCGAATTGTTACAATTTAAAGATCGGAACCCATTCTGAGATCAGACCCATAGATGGGGACCCAAGATGTAATTTACCCAAATATATATGACGCCCCCTATACTTAGCACAAACTATGTCCTCATAGTAACCAAAGAGATGCAAAGGAAGACATAACTCATGCTTAGTATAGAATAGTGAAAAGAACACTATACAACAATGACTAAAAGAATGAATAGAAGTTGGTGATCCCCCCTGTACTTAGGATTAATTAATCCTAAGTATATAATACTATATAAAAGGGAAAATCAAGGAAAAGAATTGATGGACCTAATGACTCATCTTGCCCCCCTATACTTAGGGTAGAATAGCCCTAAGTATAGAATATCAACAAGTTGGGGGACAATCGAGAGAACAACAGAAGAAAAACACAAAAGAGACGATATGAACAACATAACCCCCCCATACTTAGGGTAGAGTATCCCTAAGTATAAGCAACAACAAGAGTGATGAACAAGACAAATATGAACAACACAAATTTTTCACCCCCCTATACTTAGGATAAAGCACATCCTAAGTATAGCACGCACATAAATATACATTGAAAAGAGGTGAATGATAAAATGGAAGAAGGAAGAAACAAATCAAGACGAAACTTATATATAGAGAGTAGACATTGTTGAGGTGCCTCTCAACAAGCGCTAGATTTTACGCCCCTAGTTGGGCGCAAAGGCTAGGACAACTATGTATCGAGGTTCATGATGGCATTTGTTATGTGAATACCATGTTTTCATTATTGTCTTGCAGTGAGAACAACAAGGTGATCAATAGTGTAAATAATGACACCCAAATAAGCAATCAGGCAGTTGTCTACTATCGGGTAGATAAATGTGTAGATAAAATCAGGCACATTAGAACAAAAGAAATCTTGGGCTTAAGGTTAGAATGGAGTGAAATGATTGAGCCAAAGAAATCGTATGTGGACATAGAAGGATCAGTCATGTAATCCATCACTTTAATCATCGTCTCAAAAAGATATGGAAAATCAAAATCATGAGACTAACTAATATCCAATGCACGTGATGTAGAGAATTCAGGTAAATCATCGAATATCGCATAGATCAGGTCATCCTCGTGAGGGTCGTCGAGGAGAGAAAACTCAGACTCAGAAGAAAAATCAGAAGACTCAGTCTCATGATCTAACGGATCGGATGCGCATCTTGACATCTTGGAAATGAAACAGAGTACAAAGAACATATCACCTGCAGATAACCCTCGGGGAGATGGGAAAACTCAAAAAGACTCAAGGAAGAGAACAAAAGAACAAACTCAAATAACGGGTTCTCTCTCGAAGTCAGAGAAAAGTTGTCCACTGGATCAGAAATATAAGGCTCAAAGAAATCTTGGTCAAGATCAAAGAGATCATTGATCATCCAGAGTGAAGGAATTTGAGCTTGGGAAATGTTGGACAGCATTTGGCCCTCATAGTGAAGAGTGGGAGGGAGGGAAAACATGAGTGATGGTGATTTTTTTAGGTGATTGCTAATGATCGTGAGAAAATGAAGGTAACAAACTCAATACCAAGCACATACAAACACCATGCAACCCCAGATTCGCCTACTCAACTCGATGATGACCGTTAAAGATCGATCATTAATCTTATAAATTGTAGAGTGACGTGATCAAACACAAAATTGTACAAACACGTAGGAAGGCCTGGGATTGGGGCACTAATCCTTAGTGTGTACATGGCAAATAAAATGTAAATACAATTAGGGAGTTGCTCTCCTCAAAACAATGATGAATTTGTTATGTTTGATTTTAAGTATCCAAGTGATATCAGCAATCCCAAATTTTAGTTTTCGGTTTTCACTTTTTTGGATATTTTCAATGATTATCCTAATGAGTGTCTAATTTCCTTTTTAAATTATATGAGTTGAAATGAGGAAGGAAGTTAGAAATGTCAATGCGCGATTAAATACAATGATGCATGTAGGAATTTAAAGATGCATACCTTGTCGTCGGCACTCTACATGTTGGGTGATCTGCGCATAATTTAAATACAAAAAAATAAACTAATCTAAATGATGAACGTGAACCATCCTAGCGATAACATCTATTAGCGGGCAAGAACCAATTAATTTGACTAAGTTTGAAATTCGCTCTACTCCATAGGTGCAGAAATTCTTATTTAGGGCTTTAGACCTAATTAGTTATATGCATCAAGCAAATTAATAAAGAAATCAATAGGTAGCTCATGAAATCTGCATGAAACAAAAGAAAAGAAGGCGTTGAAAAGCAAAACCGATGAGGTCCCCCAAGTGCACAGGCACTTTGCTAAACAGACCTCGCAAACAAGGTATATAGTGTCCTTTTACAAAAGTTTTTGCATGAAATAAAAAATACTAAAATCTATCTACAACTATATATGCTCCAATTAGTGGTCTCCTCTAAATCTTCTTCTCCTCCTTCTACGCTCTCATGCAGCTTTGGGCAAAATCAAGACACCTCTGCTTCGCTTGGGTGCGTCGGTGCTCCTAAGAATGTCGCCCTCGCTCATCGAGACCTCGCAAGAAAGAGGAAAGAAAGAGTGCGTAACAAACACAAGTATAAAAATATGATCAAGAAAAAATGAATTTGAATAAACAGATGAATATTAATAGAGAAAGAATGTAGAAAAATATAAACATAAATTTACAACCAAGAATAGTTGGTCAAATGAAAAACCTAATTACCCTCGTTGTGCCTCACCGACAATGGTGTAATTTTGTTGACTGTGATTTTCAGGGGTTTTATTTAGATGAATTGTTCACGCAGGTCATTGCAACCCAAAGAATCATCAAACAAAAGTTTTATACTTCTCAAGCCAAAATAAATGTAAAATGTTGCAAGAGACTTTGTTATTTAATTTCCTCTATAGAAAATAGGATCGAACTCAGGGAGGCTACAAAATCCGGATGGTTATTAAATGAATAAAAGGATCAATGAAATAAAGAAGGAAATTCTATGAACACTACTCTCGATTTTATATTTTTATTATTTTATTTTAATATTTCGAAATTTTTGTATTTTCTTATCTTTAATTTTTAGTGATTTTTAATTTTTCAAATTTTTATTTTTCAAGAAAATAATCTTCAAATAAGTTATATACAAAAATAGATAAGGTTATTTTTTGGATTTTTAAAATATAGTAAAAATGATAAAAAAAGGTCATAATGATTTTGTTTTATGTTTTATACTTTTTATAATGTTTTTGGTAATTTTTCATATATTTTCCAAGTTTTTATGGATTTCATAAGAATTAGAAACTCAAAATAATGCTAAACAGTGAACAAGCAGATACATTTTACAATTTATAAAATGTCAAGATTTATTTTTCCTAGAAACTATGTCAAATTACCTACAAATAGAAACTGAAATCAAAGTTCTTGGATTTTCCTACAATATTCTATAATTTTAATAAGATTTCTAGAGTTTTACAATTTGTTGGGTTTTAAAAATATTCACTGCACAAAATTTATAGAGGAAATAAAAAACACGAAAAGAAAATTATTCTAGTTTTTTTGGAATTTTCGATACAATATTCGAATTTTTATGAATTTTCTATTTTTAAACTGTGAAAATGCGATGTCTTTGATTTTTTAATACAAAAGACAATAAAATGCAATGAGAAAATTATACTATGAAGAAACAAGTAACAAGAACTCAATCTGATGTTTAGAGAATTTATTGAGCACAGATAATACTTATTTAAATGTAAAAGCGTGCAATTTTATAGAAGTTTGGAATACATGACTTAGAATTAATTATAAAATATTTTTACATTAAAATATAACAAGAAATAAACTACAAGAAAAAAATTGCAATTTACCCTGTGCGTGCGTGCTTTGTTGTCAAAACAACGGGGATCTTCTTGCAATATCAGGAACTCCGAGGGCCTAGTTGATATTTGCCCAAAATATCTAGCCATGGGTTTAAGCGATGGGGCGCGTTTTCTTCCCACCCAAATTGGAGAGGGAAGGAGCGGTGCTGGCGATGGTGGTGATGATCGGCTCAAGGTCAGTGATGATGCCATATCAGAACGACAACGGTGAGGTGATGGCGCGACACACGATCTGAAGGCGGTTCGTTCTTAGAGGTGCACAGTTTCTCCCCCAGATCGAGAGGCAGCATCAAGTGTGAAGTCAATGCGAAGTTATCAGAAGGTGGCACTGTCGCAATGGCTGCATGCTCAGATCGGTGACGGCGGTTATGGTCTCTTTTGAGCAGTGAAAGGCGAAAGGCGTTGAAGTCAACGGTGCGATGCTCGATGGTGATGGAGGCCTCCTTCGAAGGAACGAGGTATCGATCTACGATCAGGTGGCGAGCAGTGGTGCTCGGGGTGAAGTGGCGATGGGTTGAAGGCCCTCTTCTTTGTGCGATCCTCGGCGATGGATCAACTTCGAGATGGAAGGGGGAGATTGGAGCTGCCTCATCGGTGGTTGGCGAAGGAGGCCGACGTAGGCGACGATGGTGGTGGTGGTGTTGCTGTCTAAAATATATTTTTTAAATTTTTTTGTATCGAACTCAGGGAAGGAGGCTGATGCAGGCGAAGGAGGCTGTCGCAAGAGAATTGCTATTTAATTTGCATGTATAGCAAACAGTATCGAACTGAGGGAGCCTACAAAATCCGGATGGTTATTAAATCAATGAAAGGATCAATGAAATGAAGAAGGAAATTCTATTAACACTACTCTTCATTTTTATATTCTTATTATTTTATTTATTTTCTTGATTTTGTAATTTTTATATTTTCTTATTTTTAATTTTTAGTAATTTTTAATTTTGCAAATTTTTAATTTTCAAGAAAATAATCTTCAAACAAGTTATATATAAAAAAGATAAGGGCTTTTTTTATATTTTTAAAATATTGTAAATATGATCAAAAAGGTCAAAATAAAAAAATTTTGTTTTATACTTTTATAATGTTTTTAGTGATTTTTCAAAGATTTTTCAAGTTTTATGGATTTTATAAGAATCAGAAACTCAAAATAATGATAAACTGTTAACAAGCAGATATATTTTATAATTTGAAATTATCAAATAAACTAAAAAATTATTGGATTTATTTTTCCTAGAAACTATGACATATTACCTACATATAGGAACTAAAATCAAAGTTTTTGGATTTTCCTATAATTTTCTATAGTTTTGTTGAGATTTTTAGAGTGTTCCAACTTTTTTGGGTTTTAAAAATATTCAATGCATGAAATTTACACAGGAAATTAAATACACAAAAGAAAACAATTCTATTTTTTGGAATTTTACACAATATTCGAATTTTTATGAATTTTCTAATTTCAAACAACGATGTTTTTAATTTTTTTATGATATCGAAAGATAATAAAATTATACAATTAAAAACAAGTAACGTGAATTTAATCTGATTTGTTAAGAATTTATTGAGCACATATAATATTTATTTCAATGATAAGAGCAGGCAAAATAAAAGTCTGAAATACAGGGACATAAAAGAAATTAGTTGATGTTTTTGCATTAAAATATAACAGGAAATAAACTGCGAGAAAAAATTTGCAATTTAGCCAGTCTGTGCGTGCAAAGAATGTGTTGTCAGAACGACGAGGATCTACTTGCAATATCATGAAATCACGAAGCTTGGTTGAAATTTGCCCAAAATATCTAGCCAGGGTTTTAAGCGATGGGGTGCATTCTCTTCTCCCCTAAATTGGAGAGGGTGGCGGCGGTACTGGTGATGGTGGCGATGATCAGCTCAAGGTCGGCAGTGTTGTCGTATCGTAACGACAGCGGTGAGGTGATGGCATGACATATGATATGAAGGTGGCTCGTTCTCAAAGGTGTATGGTTTCTCCCCAGATCAAGTGGCGGTGTCGAGCGTGAAGTCAATGCGGAGTCGATCAAAAGGCGGCGCTGCTGCGAAAACCACCCCAAAAAACTGTCTTTCAAATCGTAACTCCAAAAATTAGGAAACCATCGCCATTTTAAAGATAATTTAATTTTGAATACGATATAAGTGATTTTGATTCAATTCGAGTTCATATGGAGCCGAAATTTGCCTTTCAATTATCACTTTATGGTTTTTTCCGAATGTGGTTATTTTATTCTATATATGATTTTATCTTGCATTTATTTTTATTATTTAGAAAACATTTTTATTTACAACATCTATTTAGAAAATTATTTAATTTGAGGTTAATTATGGACAAATAAAATGGTGTAAGTTTTATAAAAATATACATAGAATAAATTCAAAATAAATAATGAAAAGTATTTAAAAAATATTTTTTCGGGTTTTCTGATTGAAGACCCTATCTCCTCCTACTTTATTCCTGGTCGATTAGGCAACTCTCGACCTTCTCACGGGGTTCGGGTCAGTCTGCATTTATTGCATATATACGGACTTTTATTTTCATTATTTTTCTCTTATTTATTTATTTATTTATTTTATGTTAAAAAGTGATAAATATACAATACTTTACACCAATGTGGGTTAGTAATAAATATAGATTTATTAATATATACAAGTGTTTAAGAAGGAATTTTAAGCTAATATAAAAGAATAAAGATGATGAAATGCAGATTGATCTGTGTGGTCAGAACTGGTCATATACACCGTGGACCATGACCGGAGCAGTGAGCTCCGACGATCGAATTAAGTAAAATTATGCTAAGATTAATACCTAATGCTAAACTAAATACCGGAATTAAAAGACAGAATGAAAATCTACCTAGAAATTAAAAAGCGTGCAGCTCATACCTGGATGTGACACCAGGGAGTAGAGGTGGTCGGAGAGCCATCATGGACCTCCTTTCCTCCTCTTGCAATGCTCCAAAACACAGTGAAGCTTCCTCTGCCACCGGAGAACTTACGCACACATGGCTAGAGGGACCACAGTGCTCGGAGAGGGATCAAAAATGGGAAGGAATGAGAAGGGGGTTCTTTATAAACATGGCAAAGAGGGGGTTTTCAACTAGGGTTTACACACGAATCGATTTTTGTTTGACCTTGCAAAAGGTCTGACGTGAAAGATGGTTGATTACAGAAGGACTTTAGTGAAGAATTCAAAGAGAGAATCTCAATGGATTGAATGGGGAAATGCGGAGAACATGGCGATGCGACATTTGACACGCCTAGCAGGTGGAGGCCAGAGAGTAGACCTGGGTCAACCAGGGATATGCCCTCATTGGTACTGCTTAGCCACTAGCCGACAAAAATGAATGAATCAATGAAAAAAATTGGTAAAAATAAAAAATGATTTATTCTCGAAAAACTCAAAACATGAAATATATTGGATATATAATGTGCTATTTTATGATGATTTTTATTTATTTTTACAAGTTTATTTATTATAGATTCCTTTTCTTAGGGTTTTATCTATAGAAATAATTACGTATATATTAGGTCTTCTATTTTTGTTTTTATTTTGATATACCTATTTTATAAATTTGTGACTTATCTTTATATACATAAATATTTTTTTATATTTTTCTGATGTTACTTGTAAAGTTAAATAAATAGAGGTATATATTATATAGGTATAAGTATTGTATATTCATTATGTATTTTTCTGTATTATTTTATTTTATTGTTTTCTTTATGTTTTTTTATTCTAAATGTGTACATATAGTATAAGTAGTATTTACAAAATTTTAAAAAATATAGAAGTATAAACATTATAAAGAATAAAACAAAATGAATATTTCATTCAGGTATATTGTACAATAGGGGTCCAAAACCTAACTTTTGCATCTTAATTCTAAATTCTATGAAACCACCTTCATTAAATAGCCAATTAAAAGTTATATACAATTAAAGTTATTTTGACACATTTTGAGTTTTTATTAAGAAGATATGGGTCTGTGAATTTTGGGTATTGGCTTTTTATTCTGAGTATAAAATGTACACTGTGTATTATTTTTGTGTGAAATAAATTTTGTATTTTTCTATACATTTTTATCTACAACTTTCACGTACAAAGTATCTTTGATTTGGTAAATAAATAATAAATAGTAAGATGGGTCCCGGAAATGAGTTATTGATGAATAAATAAATAGGGTATTATTGTTTTATTAACCCTTATCTCCCCCTACTTTAATCTTTGTCAAAAAAATCATCTCTTGACTTGGTCTCAAGGTTTAGGATCATAAAATACCTTTGGCATTTTATTTATTTTACTTTTACTTTCTTTATTCTTTTATTTTAACTTTAAACAATTTGATTTATACAATAGTTATACAATAAATAATGAATGTTAATTTGTGCAAAATAATGATATTGTCAAGCATTTAGCTAGGGTTTAATGGCCAAAATGAAAGAATAAAGTTTATGAAATGGAGATTCATCACCCGCTGACCACCATAACATCTTCACCTCATCGTCTTATGAGGATCCAATCCATTTTCCACCTCAGATCTTGCTCAGATTAGGATGATAGATCTCCTTCCACCATTAGTCGTTGGTGATTACCGCCTGCTTGAATTCAGCCTTGTTTTTCTCCACCATTGGCTTGAGGGACTTCTCCCTCAAGCCTAGAAGCTATCTATGCATGAAATGACTTCAATTGAAGGTCGAATCGACTTGACTAAGTAGCTCTCGGTGCTTAAGATCGTCCGACCCACCAAGCCTCCACCGACGAGTCCAAGAACTTTTTAACCATCTCCCAGTTGTGGATTCACTCCAGGAAGGTGAAGCACATCTCAGCTGCTAACAGGCCCTCAGGATCAGATAGGAGGCTCGATCAAAGTTTACTCTCTAGTTATTCTTCGATTGTTCTTCCATATCAATCGAGGATCATTGGATTAAGGTCAAGCTCCAGGTGTACATCAATCTTTGGATTCGAAGAGGATGGACCGTCATATCAAGTGCCGAGATCTAATGTCAATCTCACCCCAGTGAACCATCATCCCTTGTTTCCAGCATGCCACATGTATAAGTGGATTGATCTCTGTCGTCTGCCAACGTGATACGAGGGGTATTTTGAATAGGGATAATTACACCCATAACCCTGAGTAATTTCGCAATCTCAATCATAACCCTGCATAATCGCGAATTACATGAGAAACCCTGAGTAATGGTTAACTCTTACAAAACATAACCCTGTGTCATATTCCGTTTGGGATACCCGACGGTTTCCGTTAAAAAAGACGAAGTTATCCCTAAAAGTCATTCTTATTTACAATAACATGCCATTGGTATTAAAAAAAATCTAAGAAAGCAACCATGCATGTATTTTGTCACCAGGTTCTTGGTCCCCTCAACCCACCTCCTGCAGCCCAAGCCGGCACCGACGGCAACCTCCTGCAGCCCAGGCCAGCATCGATCCCGGCCCATGCAGCACACCCTCCAGCCTGTCCGACCCCGGAGAAGCAGTGGTATGAGGTGAAGCATCATGCCCCCTCCAACTAATCAATGCATTGTTCTCAGGGTTCCCGGGAGACCTTGATGTCTACGTTACATACAAGATCACAGACGACTACACCTTCACCGTAGAGATGCGAGTGTATCCGCACGACAAACCAACGCCGGTGAATCTAGTTCAGCACACCTACTGGAACCTAGGCGGTCATGACAGCGGCAGCATCCTCTCGGAAACCGTCCAGATATTCGCTTCGCATGTTACTCCGGTCGATGACGAGTTCATACCCACGGGGCAGATCAAATCTGTGCTGGGCACTCCCTTCGATTTCCTCAAGCCGCGTACCGTAGGAAGCCGCATCCCAAAGGCCGGATACGACATCAACTACGTAGTCGATACCACGCATGGGGAGCATGATCTCAGGAGAGTGGCAATCGTTAAGGATACGAAGACGGGGCGCGGGTTCGAGTTGCTGAGCAACCAGCCCGGCGTACAATTCTACACGAGCAACACCTTGCGCGCGACGGGGAAGGGCGGGTACGAATACGAGCCGTACGCCGCGTTGTGCTTGGAGACGCAGGGGTTCCCGAAAGCGGTTAATCAGCCCAATTTCCCTTCCCAGATTGTGAATCCAGGGGAGGTCTACAAGCACAATATGGTCTTCAAGTTCTCCACTAATAATTGATTCATATAATAATAACTAAGATTTGTATTATGGGTGTCGTTTTGAGGGCACACACTCTCTCTTTCCTAAACAGCTATCTGCAAGTAATAAAATGGTGTTAAAAGTGTAAGCCTTTGTTGCTGTATAGCAGATGAATTTTTGCCTCTGTTCTGCACAACTCCGGCCCTGGCGTATGCGCCCACCCTCCAGCCCAGGCTCCTCGACACCCCCAGATGGACTGGGTAGATAAGCCCAGACATCCCGCCACTCACCCCCAGCCCGTGGATGCCGACTTCCCGCGCCTACCTCTTCCGCCTAGGTCAGTGTCCGTCAAGGAGGAGACTGCCCCGCACCCCAATCGCTGGCCTGCAGGAGCACCCCGCCCCGCACCCAACTACAGTCCCGCCCAGCTCCCAAGCTCCCGTCCTGCAGGAGCCCCCCCTCCCCCGCGTCGCCGAGCCCCTGTACCGCCGCATCCGAAGGGAAGGCGGCCGCGAAATTACTCCAGCACCGGCTCGACGAATCTCCCACCGTTTATTTATTTATTCCTTTCCTTTTTTTTATTTTAGCTAATCCTAACCGTTAGATCATATATTAGTTAAATTAACTCACTCATATGGTTGAGTTAACCTATCAAACTAACGGAGGGTTATGAGCGTTAGACGGAGTGACTATCCAAGGTTTCTCATGTAATTCGCGATTATGCAGGGTTATGATTGAGATTGCGAAATTACTCAGGGTTATGGGTGTAATTATCCCTTTTGAATATTTCCCCTTCATTTTGTATTTATTACTTAGTCTACAAAAATACATGTACCGTTGTAATATTTATGTATTATTTGTACTAAGGATCCCAAACTCTATTGTATTTGCATTTTAGTCCATTCCACATCACCATATGTGCATGTACGCGTGAGGATGGGAATTTTACGCAGATCCCCTTCAAGTATGGTGTCATTATTTGGTCCAGAAACTTTGAATATTAGTTGAAATATTTTTTGCAAGCTTGGGCCTATTGTTATGGTTATTTGCTTATATACCCTTACTAGTGCGTATATTGTATTTAAATGTGGAAATATTACATGTATGCCCCTGGACTTCTTTAAAGTGTTATTAAATGTATGAACTTTCTTGGAAATTACAACTAGGTCCATGAATTATAGATTTAATTTGGTAGTTGTATTTTAATTATTAAAATTAGCATTTTGCATCTAAAATTTATAGGAAAATTATATAAGCACCTGGAACTATATTATATCACATAAATTTTTCTTACGGCAATTAAAACTATTTTCCTATTTATAAAAATTTAAAATTATTGCATTTTCTCCTATTTAGCATTCAAAAATCCCTAAAAATTACAAAATATTTTGAAAAATTCCAAAAAAATCATGATTGTCAATTGTAGGATCTTCTATTTTCTAACTAAATAATTTTTTTGCAGAATATTAAAAAATTCCTAAAAATCACAGAACTCAGATAAACTTATAAAAATTATAAAATTTACAAAAAAACACAAAAATATATTTGAAGTTCTTATTTTTTTGTACTATCTAGTATCTTGGAAAATTGACATTAGGCTCAATCCAATAAGATAGATATTTATTAAGACCATCTCAAGTTCATTAATTTGCTATTTTAATTATTTTATATATTCCTTATTTAAAAATCTATTAAAATCTCAAAAATTATCTAATAAACACCAAAATAAAGAAAATTTTATAAAACCCAAAAAAAATTTATTTCTGAATTTTTGAGTCTACTTGTTATATCTTAAAAAACCAAAAAACATCTCTTTTTATTTCTTTCTATATAGTATATGTATATCTTATCTTATATTTTATCTTTAAATTAAAATTAAAAATTATAGAGATAGAACATAAAAAATACAAAGAAATTAAAACCCACAAAAATTTAAAAATAAAAATACAAAAAATCCTAAGTTGTCTATTCATTTTTGTTGTTATTCCCTGTATGCTCCTTTGTGGTTTGTTCCTTACTGTTTGTCATCTATACGCATTCGTGTAGGGTATAATAAATTTTAGCTCACCTACATTTATTAATCACTGTTGTGGGTTAATTGTTGATTTATTCGCTTGAATTGAGTTCCAAGAGACGGGAAAAGCGTCGATACAACAATGGTCGGATTTGACTTATCAGACACCGCAGACCCTTCGAGACCGGACGTTAGGAACCTTGCTTGAGCGCTTCATCAAACGATGTTGTTGCCGGGGAGCATCGGTTTGTAGAGTCTAAAGTAAACACTTAGCCAGTTTGACATTATTCGCTTCATAGTATATTTCTCTCTTTATTCTTTTTTTATATGTGAATATTTTGACCATCTTCTTGTTTGAGTTTGCTCTGACAGCTCGCTTATCGAGGGAGGACTTCCTTTGAGATTTGACGCATCCAAGAGCTGTCGAGACCAATGGTTCTTTGTCCATCGGTAGGAGAGCGTAGCAAAGGACACAAGAAGGTAAATAGAATTTTCATGGCATGGATTTAGTTTAATATTTATGTGAGAGAGAGAGAGATTTATTCATTAATTTGTAATAATACATGACCCAAACTTGAACACTTGAACTATTCATGTCCATTTCACCAAGTTATTATTCACTTGAGGGACTTGATCAGTTTTCTGCATTGTTATGTCATTCAACCTTTATTCCTTTGTATTTCCCCCCTTGTTTCTATTAATTTTCCGTGATTTATGCTCTTCACCTTATTTTTATTTGCACCTTATAGAATGATCTCTTCTATCATTAGGAGTGTATGTTCGATTAAATTAGGTCCAAAGGCCTAATATCATTTCTGTACATGTAGTTCCATGCTTGGATCTAGTCAAATTGAACAAGTTCTTCACTATAATAATAGCTCATGTTCCAGGGTGATTTCCTCAATGCATTACATACAGATTAGATTTGAAATTTCTGTCTTGCATCCCACATGGAGATAATTGGGAAGCATTGTAAGTCTTCTGAGCATTTTATCATTTGATTTTATGACTTGCATTGCATTTCCGTATTTTCCCTCTAAGTTTGCTCACATAGGCCAAGCAAAGAATTGATCAAATAGTTAGGCCTTTGCATGAACATACTCAAAATAAGTGAAAACTGTAAAAGTTAAATAAGGGACTGCTAAGAAAACCATGACTAATTAAAATCAGTTAATTGAACTCATTATATTGAGTTCATAACACCCTCATTGTATTCAGGTACCTTCCATATAGAGTGAGGCGTGATCCTTAAGGAATACAGCCCAGATCCAGCCTGGGTACTGCTTTGTCAATCGCCTGGCTTCACAAAGTATTGACGCTTCTATAGTACGTGGATGAGTGGGGCTTAGTCTGCTTGCAGAAGTATCAGGTATAGGCCATCCCCTCACGGGAGTGTCTGTCCCATCATCCCGCGTTCGAGTAGGTTCTTGTTTGCTTGTAGTCTTGGTCCGAAGTATCGGTTTTGCCTATCGGCTTCCTCCTATACTTCTTTGGTTGATTAGTGGTTCATATCCGATAACAAGGACCTTTAAAAAATACATTCTACTAGTTACATAAGAAGTGGGAAGTATATGATACTTTTCCGGTAGTACTGGATATTTGGGCCTGACTCGTGGTTAAGAATGAATGTTGGTTGTAAAAACCACGGAAGAGTGACTCAGTTGATCAACAAAATCAATAAAATAGAAGAAAGAGAGAGAGGGTGAGAGATGATGATGATGAAGAATAGAAACTTCTCTCTTCTATTTTATTTCACTATTTATTATCCAAGTAAGTGTCACTGGGTCGAACACAATGAGGTAGAAAATTGTACTCAAGATTTTTGAAAATATTTTTGTGATTTTTATTTCTTCATAAAGAACCTTTTTGTTGGTTTTATCTTTTCTTTTCTTTTTATTTTTCCAATTTTTATTTAATTTTCAAAGTGATGATTTTTAAAACAAGTGATTTACAATATAGTATATAGATGATAGTATTTATATGTGATACTATATAGTAGATGACTCGAAGAAAACTCGAGCAATGGGATTGAAAAGAACTCAAACAAAAATCAAAATGGAGACGAACTTCAAGAAACCAAAAGAAGCGATGAAATTCTCCGAAAATAATCTCAAAACAAAGCTAGAGTAGTAGAGTAACTAACATAAAAAATATGAAGAAGAAATGATGTTTGGAATAGGTCTACACCCCCAAAAATTTACAGGGGTACAAATGCAAAACAAATAAAAGAAGTCTATGCAAGGTCTTTCAATTAGGTCCCTGATGAGGGACCTAAAAGTAAGAAAAATGTTTTATTTTACACTTAGGTCCCCACTCAGGGACCTAAATGTAAATATCAAAAAGTAGCATTATGTTCGGGAATACTGGAACTTGCATGGGTTTCTTCTGTAAAGTTTTCACCAGTTCGCACAAATAGTCGTGATTAATGGATGCACATGATCTCAGCCTTCGATGCATGCCACGCATAAAGCACTTGTAGTGTCTGGATCTCTAACTGTTCTTCCTTGATTGTAAAAAGTGGCAGTGGCGATTTTGTCCGATTAAGCTCTGGCAGACGATTACGACAATGAGCAATCATCTGAAAGCACTCTGGCAGGGCCAGGAGGGGCTCCTCCCCCTATGAGCTCACCTGTGGAGGAAGAAGTGGCGAAGACGGCTTGAAGGAGATGAAGGCGACTCCTTCTAAAGTTCTAGCAATGGCAAGCTTCCGATGTTAATTATTCTCCCTTTGATTGGATGCCCAACAAAAAGGGCAGCTTTAGATGGTTACACCATATACTATGTACATTCTCCAAAGATATAATGATCTGATTCACATGGAATCGGTCGATAGGATTGGTTTCTTGTTCAGAAGTATGGTTTTAGACAATGGAATTTCTGGATGAAAAATGAGTGCGATTTAGGCGGAATTGAAAACGGATGTTAATTGTGGATTGAAGAAATACGACTAAGTATTCTGGTGGGGTGATTAATCGAACAAATTGGGCACTAGAATCGAGGAAAAAGCAAATGGGGCCGGATGAGTACCTGGGAGTAGAAGGTGTACGACCATCTTGTTGCCGCTTGATGACTGGTATTGCCTGAGCTTCATGTTGTCGAAGGCAGCGATGCAAGGTGAGGTGTCGCTTTGGAACGTCTCCCCAGGCACCCATCATCCACACGGGTCAACCCCCAAGTGTTGTCACCACCGGAGTTGGGCGGAGAGAGGCTAAGAAGTGGCTATGTCAATCAGTGCAGAATTGGAGTTGGAGAGTTAGTTGTGAATGGTGATGTTAATGGAGTTAATTAGAGAAGCGGATGAAGGGTGAGTTGGATCAGAGGGTTGGCGTGAGTGTATGTAGTTAGGGGGTTAGAATCAATGGATTAGATTGGGTTTTGGATTAGAAATAGATCATAGAAAAATGGGTGAATTACAGTGGTTTGAACAAATAACGAACTGGAGCTTCTTGAAGAACAAGTGTTGTGTGTTGATACGCGTCAGCACCATATTAACCATAAGTTAAATATTTTATATAATATATATTAAATATTAAATGGAATTATTTTAAATAGGTAGAAAATGGAAAATTGTAAATAAAGAAATTATCTAAATTATGACATATTTTAATTTTATAAATAATATATTTTATGATTTATAAATAAAAATTAATAAATTTATATACTACTCTTGATATACAGAATATATAATATTAACTCAATATTTTAATATATAGTTTATCATTTTAATATTTTATTAATTAATATAATAACAAATAGGAGTTGTATGTATTTTTATAGATTTTAATAAATTAGTAGTCTATAGTTCAATTTCATCTATTTTTTAATATTTTTATTTATTAAAATATAAAATAAGGGTTTTAATTTTGTATTTTTTTGTAAATAATCTACAAGATCATAAAAATAATTAAAAATTGTAAAATCACTTATTCTATAAAGAGTATGTACAAAATAAAATAAATAGCCCAGAAACCTTGTTCTCATTGGGTCCCAGAAATGACTTTTTGCAAATGGGCTCTGATTTTAATGAAATTATCATCGATACTTAGAGAATATTATTTTATGAACTTAAAAGATGAGTAGAGTGAAATTGGCGTTTGGATGAAGAATTTATGAGAATCAGATTTTGAGAAATTTACAATTTGTAAACCAGATTTCTTGCCATATATACATGTATAATTTTTTTTATCATTTTCTTATTTTATATACCTTTTTATTGATACAATGGAAAGGAGTTTGGTGAAAATATGCACATATGAATTAAGAAAAAATAGGTAAATATTTGGTAAATAATGAAATAAATAAGATTAAATGTTCTATGTACATAGTTAGTTATTTTTGATGTTTTCTTCCTTACTCCCCCTAGTTTATTGTTTGTCACCCAATCCATGGTGATTAGGTTATATAAATATATCTTACAACTATATTTATATATATATATATACATATCTTCCTTTCATTTCCTCCTTTTTTATTCTTTTATTTATTTACATGTTTTTAATGCATAAAAATGCATTTTTTTATGAATGACATTTTTATAAAAGTTGTGACTTAATCCATATTTACATGTATTTGTTAAGGGTTTTAAGATAAAATACGACAGAAACGTTAATAAATCATGGATTCATAAGTACTCACTCACCTATAGGGTTAGCTACCTAAGGTCTAATTGACAATAATGCCTGATACAACAAATAAAATTGAAAAGATAATTACCAAAATCTAACGGCTCATTGTGTTGAGTTGGTCAATTTGCCTTTCTTTTGTGGTTTGATTGATTAGTTTAAAATAGGTCAAGATCAAAAATATTGTTCCATTGCACCTTTCGTCGTACACTTATTTCCTCACTTATTCTTCTTCTTGGCTTGCTCATTTTAAGCCTTCTTTTCTCACTCCCTCTTGAAGTATTTCATCTCCTTTATTTGGTCCATCATCCACTTCTTTTTTACTCCCAAGATGTCGCATCCAGGATGGAGTTGTTCGGATCTTGCGAACACCTACATCGATTCCTGGATGCTGACATCTTCAATAATGCTAGGTGATTCTGGAGATTTTAGTTTGGACCTTGCGCACTTCTCTCTAGACTCCCCGATCTTTACTCGCATCAGGATCGAGATGACTCTTGTCCCAATCTTTCCCCTTTCACCACTTCCCTTTATTCAATAAATTCATTATTCGTGATAGACTCTCATCTTGAACTTGTTCATTTTCTGAGGATTGATTGGGTCTTATTTCCCAATGCAGATTCTTTACCCGATTAGGATCCCAAGTTACATTTGGACATTGAGATGGATCCCCAAAGACAATACAAGGGACCAACTTCGGATGAGACAATGGACTAGAACAAGGTCAAAAAGTAGTTGCTAGCATCAATCCAAGCCATTCAGCAACAGTTGACAAAACCAAGTTCTTGCCCAAGTTGTGTTCATAGAAATACTTATGGATCTGAGGAGGGACAGAGAAACCAAGGAGAAAAGGATGAAGAACACCACAAAGGAAATGAAGATGACCAGCCTGCAGGAACCAGTGGAGGAGAGGAGATATTTGGGCATCCCAAACCAACTCCAATGGAAACATACAACCCTGACGCTAACCATGTTACTGAGTAGATTTGTACATCAACAATCCATGGACATTTTGAGTTGAAACCATCCTTGCTCCATCTCTTGCAGATCTTCCATTACAACACCAATGAGGATCTCTACATTCATCAGCAACAATTTGTACTACCCCAACATTTCTTTGGAGGTAGTAAAGATGATCAGCTTCCCTTTAAGCCTTGAAGATAAGGCATTGTACTGGATCAATCACCTAGGGAAGGTGGTGACGACCTGAGAAGAACTGAAATCATCATTCCTTCAAAAATAGTATCCCATGGGATGTATGAATCAAATGTGAACCTTGATCGACAACTTCTCCCAAATATCCCACAAACCATTTCACAAGATGTGGTAAAGATTCAAAGATCTCATGGAGAAGTGCCCCCATCATGAAATATCGAAGACCATCCTGGTCCAGAACTTCTTCAGGGGCTTTCACCAAAAAATTTAATGGCTCATGGATATTGTATGTGGAGGATCGCATTTTAACAGGGACAAAGATATCGTATTGTAGATCTTCGAGTAATCACCTTATCTTCATTTGTGTGTTCCAAAAAGCTCCATCGATCCTGCACAGGCGTGTGAATGTAGCTTCATACCATGAGGAAAAGATAGATATGAGTTCAAATCTCATCATCATCAGGAAACATCTTTCTAAAACATATATCCTTGAGAATCAATCGCAAGACCTTGATAAATTACAAGTGATCGAACAAAGAACAAAATCGATAGATAAGCTCGATCAAATTTCCAAGCATCTTGAGCTTCTGGTGAGCACCATCCATGCCAGTCTATGAAAGAACCAATCGAGTAGCCCAAGGAGCAATCCCATCAGTAGCATCAAGGTTCGCCATAGTTAGTTCATGTGTATTACGAGCTGACACCCGACTAGGGATCATCATTGTCACAACAGTAGATGGTTGTGTACCATCCAAAGACCCAAGCTTATCATGAGCCTTTCTATTCACTACCTCTGCATATTCAAGAGGTGAACATTGTGTGCAGCAATGAACAAGCTTCAACCTGGGAGGACAATCTCAGGGTCCAAGTACAACTATACAATCTTTCATTCCTCAGTAAGGTAGACGAAACTTCCTACACTAGCAATACCATCATTCTCCGCAGCAAGGAAACAACTGGAGACCACAGCACCAGTACCAGCAGTCGACACATCGTCTACCATACTTTCAATAGCAGCCAGTTGCTCAATATCAGAACCACTTCTCTTCTCCTAGTTACCAACAACAACAATACCCTCATCATTAATCGTAGTACTATTAGCAACAATCGTAGTACAACCAACCTCAGCTCCTACCTATTACAGAATCTTCAGAGGCTAAGTCCGTGAATCCTACTTTAGACTGCCAGGCTCAGCTAATCAAAAACATGAAAAAGATAATCCATAAGATTGACGACCTTGCATCCATAAAGACAGTTATACCAGTGTAGGTTGAGGCGAATCCTAACAACTTTAGAAGAAAGGAGTATGTAGATTGTAGTGCAACAACATCTCCTGAGTCAGGTATTAATTATTTTATGTTATTTAATGTTGTTCATCTCAGGAGCGGTAGAATACCCCAGCCGATGCTTCAGCCAAAGCGAAAGGTCAAGCTTCTGTGGTGAGTCTTCATCACCATCAGCTAAGCCAGATATGAAGTCTAGATATAATGAGGAAGAAGGAGGAGTGACACAACCACCATCACAAAAAGATAAAAAATGAATAAACCCAAAAAGAATCAAGCAATAATAGCAAAGGTCTTATTTATGCAGCCAAGGAGCAGCGAGCGCCAACAGCTGATCCCGTGCAAGCTAACACGGCTAAATTTCTTGCTTTTATTTTACCTTTGTTTTAGATTATTGTACTAAGCATAATCATATGTACTACATAAGAACACTTTTTTGCAAGAAAATGAGGTTTTTTATTATATACACATTCCATTTCATGATGCATTGAAATCAAAAAACATAAAAAAATAAAAATAAAAACAGACTTGTCTGATCCCAACATTGTGGAGTTATTGCAATACATTATTTTGAAGATGTCGTTGCTCAAATCCATGGAGTAGATGCATGTAACGAAGAAAGGACTAAAGAGGCAAGTACAACCAAGTCGCAAGCATGGACGCAAGAAACCTATGAAGTACATACTAATCTTGGCAACTATTTATGCTCTCTGCAACCTCCCAAGAAAAAAGGATATGGAAGTTCCTCTCATCAGATGCAGGATGTTTAACCAAGTGTTAGAAAGAATACTTCTTGATAGCAGATCATACATCAATCTAATTCCTACATCAATGCTCAAAGAGTTTGGGATAGGACCACTTAAATCTACAAGAATGACTATGTAGTTCGCAGATACATCAGTATAAGTGACCAAGGAGAATTTTGGAGGATGTCATTGTTACAATCCGAGGGATGCAATTCCCTGTAGACTTCATTGTCCTTGATATGGACACCTCAGCACCCCTTCTTCATACCCTGATCATATTGGGACATTCGTTCCTTCGAAAGAAGTGGTTTTATATGGCACCAGAAAGATAACCTTTCGCTCCAACGGTGATAAGGTCCAGATTGAAACGATCCAAGTGCTAAAGCTGTAACGAACGATAAAGGAGAGGAGATTCCAACCAGAGTACCCACTTTTTGGTGTGTCTGGATGGATTACAGACGTGTGAACCTAGCAACCAAGAAAGATCGCTTCCCTTTGCCCGTCATTGATCAAGTAGTAGAAAGACTTGCTGCAAAGGAATATTTATATTACATGGATGGGTATTCTAGATACAATAAAGTTGCTATAGCTCCTGAAGACCAAGAGAAGACCACCTTAACATGTCCATTTGGGACGTACACTTTAGACGCATGTCATTCGGAATATGTAACACCCCTGCTACATTTCAGGGATGTATGTTGGTCGTATTTGCCGACATGGTGGGTTGTTTTCTTGAGGTATTTAGGGACGACTTTTCATTCTACTGAGACAACTTTGATCACTTCTTGACATATTTAGACCGAGTACTTCATAGATGTTGTGAAGTTTATTTAACGTACATTCAAAACCCTCATTCGGATCGTTTGATTTCACCTTGAACTGGATTTCAAATCTTCATCTTCTTCACGTAACTGGAGGTTAGCTGGAAACTTAATATTTTCTCTCAACTTTCGAGCTTGATAATTGTAATCCCTCGGTAGATTCTACTTGGATCGAGCATATATCCGTGTTCATTGCAGATCCAGGAGCATCGCGAGCCATTTGCATCGGACTTGGAGCCTTCGTTCATCGCCGATCTTCTTCTCCAAAGTCGGACATCAGCACAGCTCAGTCCCCAGGTGGTCGACACCACCATCTTCATCACCGATTCACGGCTGCTCGGAGCGATCTCCGCCGGAACCCTTCAGCGGGCGAGCTCGAGGGGTGGAGGAGCCACCCCTCTGGCCCCGCAGGTGTGTCAAAACCATCGCCCTTCAGCCGGGATAATTCGGGGAAGAAGGCAAGTCTGCTATCAGTTCTAACCGCCCAAGAACAGGAGGGTTACAGTCTTGCGACACGTGGCCGCATCAGGAGCGTCAGATCGCGCCCGGACGTTATAATCGCAGCCATTGAAATCGAAGAGCTGGAAAAATTGCATACTTAGTCCAGCCGACTTCCAATTCTTTCATCCCGCCTCCAGACCTTTGCATAATTGCATTTAGGTCCCTCCGCAGGGATCTAAATGTAAAGATTCTTGTACTTTTTCTTCAGAACAGTCCTCTAGGACCATTTTGCAAATATTTTTGATAGTTTTTCTTGCGCTTATGCCCCTGGGCTATAGGGGTTGTTTCTTGTTCTTGTGACCTCGGATTTCGATGATTTCTTGAGGGTAGTTACACAACTACCCCAGCTACCTAGTATAAACTTTTCGCGGCTTTTCGACGTGTTTTCAAAGTGTTTTGATTTAATCAAAAGCCGCCTCGTTTTGCTTTGTTTTCTTGTGTAGTTCGAGCTCGTGTCTCGAACCTCGTTCACCTTACTATATAATATCATCTATATTCTATCCACCTATTATATAATAAGTAAATCTTTTGAAAAATATCCCTTTTTGAAAATTAAATAAAAATTTGAAAATAATAAAATCAAATAAAAAAATAAAATCAATAAAAAGAAGCGTTTTGACTTAGAGAAGAATTAAAAATAAGATTACAAATAGAAAAATCTAGGGAATTTATTCTGCCTCCTTGAGTTCGACCCAGGAACACTTGCCTGGTTAAATATTAGTGAACGGTTTTCCGACAGAAAACCGTATTTGTTTGATAGGTTTAAGAATCGAAACTTCTGCCTCGTTTCGCGGCTTTCGGCTACAACCGACAACTTCCTTCTTTCTTTTAATAAAAAGAAAGCCACGAAACTCGATTTTTAAGACCTTATCAAAATGGCGCCGTTGCCGGGGAGGCGTTAGATTCCTTTGATTTTTTATTTTTTTCGTGATTTTATTTTTTCTCTTCTCTTTGTTTCGTTTTTCGTACGACTTTTCCTACGGCTTTTTCTCCGAGTTTTTCTTTTGATTTCTTATGACTTTCTCGGCTTTCTCGATCAGCTTTTCTTTGCTAACATTCTTTGCAGGGCCTGCAGGATCAACCGGCTTCTTCGGAAGCCGAGCCAGTTGAAAGAGCAGAGGTCGACTTCTTCTTCACGAGTCGACTGCAGAGGAGCGGAGTAGTTAGTATCCTTTTACTTGTAAAAGAGAGAGAAAGGGAGAGTGTTGTACTTAGTAATAAAACCCTCATTTTTTTCGGGGCATGATTCTCCGGATACCGTGTATCCAAGGATCAGGGCACCCACCGCGGCTTTTCATCGCTCATTGGTTTTTCCGCAGTTTTCTAGATGCTTGTTTAGGTTTTCTTTTACTCTATTTACTTGTGCCGCGTAACTAGTTTTAGGACTTGCAACCTAGGTGCGTGCTTTAGGGTTTTTAATAAAAAGACAAAAAAATAGACGTTGCCAGAAAAAATCATAAAAATCGCAAAACTAAAATCGGGACTGCTAAAAATATCTGACCAAAAATCGTAAATCGATTCAATTGATTTGGGGAGAGTAACCCCCGCACATTTCTCAGAGTGCGCGAGCTTGAGAGCCGACACTTAAAAAAAGAGCCAAAACCTCGTATTTCTTGCGGGATACTACTGGGTCCATACACCTGATCACTGTTCCTCAGTGGGTAAGCTCGGGTAGCCGGAAACGGTCCGGGTTTACTTAGAAGAGTGGGAGGTTTAGAGGACACTGCGCAAGGCTCTGTCCTCAAGTAACACAGGTAGCCGGAAACGGTCCGTACGTACTCCCATACTGGCTGAGTGCGAGTGGTCTCGCGTAAGGATTCGGGCCAGTGTCTCGGGGAAACTATCGGGCACCTATTGGCTTGCTCAGCCCGTGTAATCGGAACGTTTGCTAATCACGACCCTAAAACCGAAAAGATAAAAAGACCAAACTCTTACGGTCTTCATCAGGGTTGAGTTGGTGAAAACGGGGTTTGCTTTGTGTTTGTTTGCGGGGCGTGAGTTTTCTGCGGCTTTCGCATTTCTCCCTCATTTGAATCGTACACGTGCTCTCCCGACTTCCTCTTGACATCGAAGATGACGTCTCGATGGCTATTTGGCTCAGACTCTGTGAGCTTTCGACCGTCCACCGTCGAGCGTATGTCTTCACAGGCTCGGGATGACCCTCTTTCCGAGCCGGTCCCATCCGATCTCAAGGCAAGTCAGACCCAGACTCCCTCGCCTCCTGGCCAGATCATTGAGGCAGACCCTCACCTCAATACATCATCTAGATCTCCTGAGTATTTTTCACTGAGTTCTTACGAGAGTTTCTACTTTACAGACGATCAGATGGCTCGTGGGAAAGGACCAGCAGCAGACGAGAGGCCACCAGCTAGGGAACATCAGGAAGGAAGACCGGAGCTGAACGCAGATGTTACGACCGGCATTCTCGATACACTTCAGCAGATGAATCTACAGATTCGAGAGCAATATAGAGTTCAGATCGAACTTCAGGCTGAGTTAGCCGCACTGAGAGCAGGGGCCGAGAACCATTTACCGCCTGCGGTTCCCGCTACTTTACGGGACGAGTATGACCCGGGTGCTCGAACGCTCCATCACTGGATTCGGCTACCGCCGAATCAAGGGCCATACGAACTCCGACCGTCCTTCATTTCTTTGCTTCCCAAGTATTATGGGAATGCCGCAGAGGAGCCGTTCACGTTTTTGCAGCAGTTTGAGATGATCTGTGGAACGGCTTGTTATCCAGGAGTGACGCAGGAAGTCGTGCGCCTCAAAGCCTTCCCCTTTGCCTTAGCCGATAAGGCCCTTTATTGGTTGAGCCATCTGGGAAGAGAAATCTCCACTTGGGACGACCTGAAGTCCACCTTCCTGCGCAAATATTTTCCTCTAGGAAGGACGAACATGATGACGAGTCAGATCTCCAACTTTACGCAATTGCTGAACGAATCATTCCATGAGGCATGGGATTGATTCAAGGACCTAACGGAGAGATGCCCGCATCATGAGATCCCGATGAAGGTGCTAGTGCAGAACTATTTCGGAGGACTCCATCCGGAAGTACAGGGGCTCGTGAGTGCCGCATGTGTCGGCAGTTACTTGAACAAGGACGCCGAGTCGGTCTGGGCCATCTTCGAAGGGATGGCCGAGAACTCGAGAGTTGTAGACTCTACTCGAGCATTTCAGAAAGCCCCACAGCCACCACATCACCGAGAGCATTACAAGGTGGCAAATATATCAGACTCTGAATCCAACACCAACATGGGCTTTATTAGCGAGAAGTTGACGTTGGTGGACGTGATTCACAAGCAGGTCCAAGACCTACAGCCGTTGCGAGAGTTGGAGAAACTCTCATCTCTACCTCAACAGCTGAGTGATCTTTCGAAGAAGGTCGCTGATCTTCAGAGCCAGTACCAGCAGAACCAGACTTCTTCGAACACACAGCCAGCACGGAGGATCGCGCCCGCTCCACCCACCCATCCGATACACTATGTCCAGAGCGAGCTCGAGATTCCGCAAATTGATTGGCATGAGGATCAGTCTCATGCTAATTCCGGCCAGATCATCAGCACTGCCGAGATGAAGGTAGAGCCGCAGTCCACTTTCGAGATTAACGGGATTTGGTATATTCCGGTGCAGCAGCCGAGTATACCGAATCATCAGCAGTAGCAGCCGTACGGTCATCCGCAGCATGGACGTCCACAATTCCAGAACCGCCAGAGCTTCACGCCGCAGCAGTCTCATCCGAATGTCTACCTTCAGAGACCACAGCCTTCATATCAGCACCCTGCCTAGTTTTCATCGAATTATCCTTTTCAGCAGCCGCAGCAGTCTTCTTCTACACCTCAGCGCTACTCCCAGCCTTCCACCTCTCAGCACTTCACGCCAAGGCAAGAGAGAGGAGCAATCCAGGGCCACCACACCGAACCGGAGATGTCTTCACAGGCCCAGGCGCTCAATCAGATTATGGACATGCTCACTACACTCCAGATCGCGCACAAGACAGAGATGGAGCAGGTTAACCGTCGTCTGGACGAGTTAACCGTGCCAAAGACCACTCTCCCAGCCCAGCCTCAGATGAACCCGAACAACAAGAGGAGGCATCCAGACCAGGTAGATCCTACAGGTAAGATCACGTTTCCTGAATTTTTGTCTAACTTCATTCGTCTCAGGAGCGGTAACTCACCGCAAACACCTGATTGAGAAGAGGAGAGGGCACCAGAGGAGCACGAGCATGATCCTAATGCCGAGGAGGAAAATCCGCAAGAGGATGTGGACGCAGAATCAAGAGACGGGAGTAATGCCAATTCATCAGATATGGACACTAGCGACTCAGACGATGATACCCCGCCAGATCAGGCAGAGACCCCGGACAAAAACATTTCTTCTCCTGTTTTAGAGAGTTTTGTAAATAATTCTGAGACTCTCGATGTACAAGCTGATTCCACTGAGTTGAATAAAAGTTTTGATTTTCCGACTCCTGACTTTATTCCCTTTCCCGATGCTTTGTTTGGAAAAGGAAAGAAAAAGACAAAAAATAATTCTGAATCTCCACAAATCGAAAAGTTACTCAAAGATCACATCTTTCTGAAGATTCCTCTCCATGATGCCTTAGATCAATTTCCTACGCTCAAGAATCAATTGAAAAATAGATGCACCACACGTAGGAAAAAGAGATCTCGAACAGAAAAGCATGTTTTGACTAAGGCAACATCCTGTGCGATACAGAATAAGCTTCCAAAGAAGAAGAAAGACTCAGGTGCACATTATGTCAGATGCGAGATTGCAAAAGCTGAATTCGATCGCACTCTATTAGATAACGGTTCCTCGATCAATGTGATACCTGCTTTCTTACTCGAGAAGCTCGAGTTAGGTCCTCTTTACAAATCCCACGCGATCCTTCAGTTTGCTGATAGATCTGTAAAGAGACCTAAGGGTATACTTAGGAACGTTATCGTAACCGTGCAGGATTTGCTATTTCCCGTGGACTTTACGGTCCTAGAGATGAATTTCCCTGCACAGTTACACCTTACCCCGATAATTCTCGGGAGACCTTTTCTAGAGACTGCAAAGGCTCTCTTCGATTATGATACAGGGAAGGTATCTTTTCGTGCCGAGGGCGAAAAGGTACATATAGAGATGGTGAGAGAATCAAACACCTTCAGTGATGCATCTTCAGATTTTCTGAGTTCTTTAGCCTCCTGCGATTACATGGATGAGGTCCGTCTTGACGACCTCGAAAGATATCAGGTAGAGACCCAAGAATGTCTGACAGAGGACGGGTCCGAGACTTTAGCAGGTAATTCTTCTGATGGGACTTTATATTTCAGTTTGGATGATGATGAGCAAAGGGATCAGACTTTTGATGAAATCAATGCAGATCTTTCGGATTCAGAAACTCTACATAATTCCTCCATCTCAGATGAATCAGAATTTTATCTTGCTGGCTTATTTTCTTCTGATCATTCTGAGGAGTCGGATGATGTCTTGAACATCTTCTGTAGTCCGACTCTAGAGCACATAGAGATGGTGGATAATCAGAATGCAGACACATCACCTACCGATACAGATCCCCATACAGCTACAGATGATGTTTCGGCAGATCCAGAGACTACCGTGCCAGAACTTAAGACTTTGCCACCAAACATGAAATATGCCTTCCTTGCGGGTCCACATCAACAGTTTCCGGTCATTATCAGCTCAACTTTGACCGACGATCAAGAATCTCGTCTGACGGAGATTCTAGAAAGAAACCGCAAGGCCATTGGTTGGACTGTATCCGATCTCCGCGGGATTAATCCTGCTTTGTGTTCACATCATATCTATCTCGATCATGACAGCAAACCCTCCAGAAAGTTTCAGCGTAGGCTGAATCCGGTTTTACGAGAAGTTGTCAAGAAAGAGATCACGAAATGGTGCGATGCAGGGTTCATATATCCCATCTCCAACTCCGAATGGGTTAGCCCATTACATGTTGTCCCGAAGAAGTCGGGAATTCAGATGGTGAGAAACGAGAGTGGAGAGGAGATTCCAAAGAGAGTAACCACGTCGTGGTGAGTATGTGTTGATTACAGAAAGCTGAACACCGCGACGAAGAAGGACCACTTCCCTTTGCCTTTCATAGACCAGGTCATAGAACGGTTGGCAGGGAAGGGGTACTTCTGTTTCCTTGACGGTTACTCCGGATACAACCAGGTATCAATTGCTCCTGAAGATCAGGAGAAAACCACCTTCACTTGTCCATTTGGCACGTATGCCTTTAGACGGATGCCCTTTGGATTGTGCAACGCTACCGCGACCTTCCAGAGGTGCATGCTTGCTATTTTTGCGGACATGGTCAGTGATTTTCTAGAGGTTTTTATGGATGATTTTTCGGTCTATGGTGAGTCCTTTGACGATTGTTTAGCGCACCTAGACCAGGTTCTGAAAAAGTGTTGTGAGGTAGATCTCGTTCTGTCCTGGGAAAAGAGCCATTTTATGGTTACTCACGGGATCGTGTTGGGGCACGTCATCTCCCAGAGAGGCATGGAGGTTGACCATGCCAAGGTATATGTCATCAAGAAACTCGAGCCACCATCCAACATCAAACAGTTACGGTCATTTCTGGGGCACGTCGGCTTTTATCGACGGTTTATTCAAGACTTCTCCAAGATTGCCCGACCGTTAACTGAATTGCTAGGCAAAGACATCGAGTTCGTTTTAAATGACAAATGTCTTCATGCCTTCCTCACATTGAAAGAAAAGATAATCAGTGCTCCTGTCCTACAGCCGCCTGATTGGTCTCTACCCTTCGAGATCATGACGGATGCATCAGATTTTGCGGTCGGGGCTGTATTAGGGCAGAGGAGGAATGGACTTCCCATAGCTATTCACTATGCCAGCAGGACCTCAGATGATGCTCAGAAAAACTACGCAGTGACAGAAAAGGAGATGTTGGCAGTAGTGTTTGCATTAGATAAGTTTCGATCATATCTGCTTGGCTCAAAAATCACAGTATACACTGATCACTCAGCTATCAGATTTTTAATGGAAAAGAAGGATGCCAAGGCACGCCTTCTTAGATGGATTCTTCTACTTCAGGAATTCGATTTGGATATCAAGGATAAACCTGGAGTAAAGAATGTGGTAGCTGATCACCTCTCTCGATTGCAGTCAGATCATCCTTCAGATGAGTACACACCAGAGATCGCAGAGAGATTCCCAGACGAGAGCATCTTTGTGGTTACAAAACTTCCGTGGTATGCAGACATAGTGAACTTTCTGGTCACACAGAAAAGTCCTCAGGGTTGGCTAAAGAACAGAGTTGAGAAACTAGTTTCCGAGGCACGATACTACCATTGGGAGGATCCGCTTCTTTTTCGTGAAGGACCGGATTGTGTTTACAGGCGATGTATTCCTCAAGAGGAATATAATAGTGTCCTCACTTTGTGTCATTCTTTAGAATCAGAAGGACATCATTCAGGGAAGAGGACAGCGCAGAAGGTACTACAAAGCGGATTATGGTGGCCGACTCTTACCAGAGATACTTGCACATTCGTGAAGAGTTGTTCAGAGTGTCAGAGAGCTGTAGGGACAGTCAGTGCCAGAGATGCAATGCCGATGCGACTCGTCATTATTTGCGAGATCTTTGACGCATGGGGCATAGATTTTATGGGACCGTTCCCTTCTAGCAGCGGCTTCGAGTACATTCTTCTTGCTGTAGACTATGTTAGCAGATGGGTGGAGGCTATACCCGCATGAACTGCAGATAGCAAGACCGTTTGCAAGTTCCTGAGGGAACACATCATTTCACGGTTCGGAATCCCTCGTATTCTTATCTCTGATGGGGGTAGCCATTTCATTAATAAGGAGGTGAAGAAGCTAGTGAAATAGTACAACATCGATCACAGAGTAGCTTCTCCTTACCACCCGCAGACGAATGGCATGGCCGAAGTCTCGAATAGGGAGGTGAAATCAATTCTCCAAAAACTAGTACGTCCGGATAGAAAGAACTGGTCACTTCTTCTAGACCAAGTTCTTTGGGCATATCGTACTGCATACAAGACTCCCTTAGGCACTTCACCATTCAGGCTAGTTTATGGAAATCCGTGCCACTTGCCCGTAGAGATCATGCACAAATCTGAGTGGGCAATCAGAGAGATACTGATGGATATGCAGAAAGCATGAGCCAAGAGAAAGATAGATATGAACGAGCTGGTAGAAATTCGAAATCAAGCATACGAGAACACACTTATCTATACGGACAAAGTGAAGAAATGGCATGACAGACATATTCGGCACAAGAGCTTTGTCCCTGGGCAGAAAGTCTGGCTGTTCAATGCAAGGTTGAGAATTTTTCCCAGCAAATTGAAAAGCAAGTGGGAAGGACCGTACATAGTCAGAACGGTGCACGACAATGGCAGTATTGCGATATCAGATGTGTCTCCTGGTGCAGAGCCGTTCGTGGTCAACGGGCAGATGCTGAAGCACTTCATAGAGACTACTGATCATCTGGCTCGTACTGAAGTGATCTACTTTGTATAGGAATCATGATCATTCCTTCACCTCTTCCTGTACAAATTCTTTTGAGCCATTCTGGAGATTCACCACACTTGTATATTCTTCGTAGACCACAATCGTCCCCGTTTTTGCTCGTCTTCTATGCTTAGGATACCAGATCCTAAGTATAGGGGGGACCGGTTGCCCGCTGATTTACGTTTTATTTTCGTACTGATTCTTTTGTATAGCCATTCTTTTTCACGAATCACTGGTACCCAATTTTTAGCTACACTCTTTTCTATACTTAGGATGCATTATCCTAAGTATAGGGGGGACCGAGTAATTTCGATGATTTCGTATTCTTTTTCTTTTGAACTTTCGTTATTTATCCTTTTCATTCAGTCATCTCGTTTTTGCTCTCCCTTGATACTTACGATGACCTAATCGTAAGTATAGGGGGGTTGACTGACTTGTGATCAATATCCCTTTTTCACCCACTTTTACTTAGCATGAGTTATGTCCTCCTTTTTCTCTTTTAACGCAATGAGGACATAGCTCAAGCTAAGTATAGGGGGTGCGTATATATTGTATATATACTTTCGGCCTTAACTCGTACTTTTATGTATTTTCTATATCTATAAAATCCATAAAAAGTAGGTACGGGTTAATTTAAAATCCACTCTTTTATTTATAAAATCCTTGTAAATAAGTAAAACTTGCTTAAAATTTTGTAATTAAAACTTGTAATCAAAACTTGTACTTAAAATTTGTCCTTAAAATATGTATGATACTTATTTAAAATCCTATTTATTAAAACATGTATAAAAACCATTCAACCCTTGTAGAATACTTTGTAGATAAAATCTGTAAAATACATTAGATACTTAACTTGAATAAAATATATCTTGTAAAATTTGTGAATAAAACCTTGTTTATAAAAATCATAAAAATCCATAAAAAAATACAAAGTCCTAAAATTCATAAAAATTACAAAATCTTTAAAATCCATAAAAATAAGTAAAATTCAGAAAATATACTTCACAAAAACATGGTTGCATTTGCATTCGCATTTTTCAGAATAAGTTTAATTTCCGGAACTAAGGACTGAGTCTAGTCTAAAGGATGGAGCTTGATTACGGCTTTTAACTCTCGTTGTAAAGAGCCTGACTAGGATCTGGAATTTAGACTCTTCAGGTCTGGTGACTTAAAATCTTTGGGTTCCGTAAGACCATATTCGGGAAATCAAGTCATCTGAGCTTAAGTAGACCATTTGGAGTCATCCGTACAACTCTACACCAGTGAACCAACCTTGAACACATGCACTCTACACTTAGCTCAACTCGCATAGAGTTTCGAAGGGCAGTACACCTTGGTAGTGCGTTCCTATCCTTATCTTTGCGGCATTGATGTCTAAAGATGGGAGAGATTGGGGTTGCGATAGTTGCTTCGGATGAGGGAAGGATCTGCTAACACAATTTTTCTAAGACCTCAAAAAATGGACGGACTAAAAAGATGCTATATCCGTCGAGGCACAAAAGATGAATGCAGTGCAAGCAAATTACAAAGTCAAGCAATACAGAAGCCACCAAATAAGACCAAACTGGTCAAAGCTTCCACCAAATATGCCTGCACATCTTAGTGGAGACTCAGCTACATCGGTTGGGCTTCACAAGGAGATGCGTCTACACTGGTCGCACTCCACTTCTTTTCTCATTCTTCTAACTTCTCCCTATATTCGATTGTGGACATAGCAGAACTGAACTCAGAAGGGAATACCTCCCTCCCCGAGGAAAGAGTAGCGGGATGAGGAGGCCATAGGAGTGTATAGCCGGGATTGACGGTTTCTTCAGTTCTCTAAGCAGGAAGAGCTAAATCAATTCACACACTGTACAAGTTGACTTCAAGGATGATAGAGTTTGCGATATGAATAAATGAGTCTGAACTAGCTGATGAATTAATCTTGAGTAAGGATTATGGAACTTGAAGACTGTTGAGGATAAAATCCTAATCCTAATTAAGGTTCCGACAAAATGCTTGTTTCAGGCTCGATCGAGCTCTGTCCGTTGTCTGTTCTCATGAATTGGTTTAGGAAAACAAATTCATTCTAACTTTCTTTCTTTTTCACTTACTTTTTCAAAATAAGTGTTTGCTAAGGGACTAGCAAAGTTTAAGTATAGGGGGTTGATAAATCCATGATTCATTAACTTTTCTGTCGCATTTTGTCTTAAAACCCTTAACAAATACATGTAAATACCCACTAATTCTCATATTTTAACAAAACACCATTCATGTGTAAATATTCACTTTTAACCACTAAAATCATGTAAATAAATAAAGAACTAGAAAAAGAAAGAAAAAGGCAGATTGAATATATGTATATATATACAATATGACTTAAAGATAAATATAGCTGTAAGATATATTTATAGATCAACCCCCAAGACCAAGTCAGCATGGATTGGTCGACAAACCAATAAGTAGGGGGAGATAAGGAAAGAAAACCAAATAAAAATAATCTAACACATGTATATACACCTTTCACTATTTATAAAATAAATACAAAACTTCAAAGAATTTTAATTATTTCATATGAACATATTTTTCACCAAACTCTTCTCCTAATTATTTCTAAAAATATATATAAAAATATAAAAATAAGTTAAAAATATTAACCTGTATATATGCCAAGAAATCCAGCCTACAAATTGTCAAAATCTCAACTTCCGAACATCATAACTTCCTCATATGAACTCCAATTTCACTCTACTCACCTTTAAAATCATAAAATAATATTATCTAATTAATAAAGGATTTCATCGAATTCGGAGTCCGTTTGCAAAAAGTCGGTTCTGGGACCAAAAGACAAAGGGGTTTCTGGGCTATTTATTTTATGTAACACACATCATTTATCATTTTATTAATTTTATAATTTTTAAATTATTTCATGATCTTGTAGTTTCACTATAAATTATTTCATAATTTTTGGAGACTATTTATTATTTTAATAAAATCAAAAACCTCAAAATATAGGTATAAATGACCTATTTAGATACTAACCCTATTTATTAAAATATATAAATTAATTCATAAAAATCTATAAAAATTCGTACAAGTCTTACTTAATACCCTAATAATTATAAAAATATAAAATTAATTTTTACTTAATTATTTATTAAATTAAAAATCTAAAACCTAATTATTAATACATATTTATTAATATAAAATTTATATTTTACATAATATATATTATTTATTAAAAGTATTTATACCATAATTTAGAAAATTAATTTATTTAACTTTCTTGTATTTATACCTATTTAAAATAACGTAATTTGCTAATTTATATTTAATTTATAAGTAATTAAAGGCTCTGGACAAACCAGGTGCTGACATGTGTCAGCACCTGGAGTCATCTCCTTCAAGAAGAAGTTGCGCCGGAGTCTGTTCAGCCAGCCGACTTCGCCCCTTTATCCCACGCGCATCCAGAACCTTCCAGCCGATCTGAACCCTCCGTCTTCTTCCCCCAACTACCTTCTTCATCGCCAACCCTTCATCTCGACTTGGAGCCCAAGCTACTTCCCTATATAAAGCCTCCAAGTCCGCCATAGCTAACTAACTTTCCCAACTGCCTGAAGCTCCAGCTCCAGACTACCGACCCCCTACCTTCCAAGCCCTATTCCGGCAAATCCACGGTGGTGACAGCACCAAGGCGAAGCCCGCGAGGAAGAGTAGTCGACGGAGGAAGTTCCAAGGCCAAGCACCGCCTTGCAGCGCCGCCATCGCGCGTCCAGCTCCGGCCCAAAGGTCGACCGACGAGCAATTTTTCCAGGTAATACACCTGGATGCCCTAGACCTTTTCCTTCATTTTGTGCAATTTTGTTTCTCGATTCGCGAGCCACGATTAGCATGGCTAATCACGCATTTAGATAGATTAATGATCCATCTTTAACGCACATTCGAAACCCTCATTCGGATCGTTTGATTTCGCCTTGAATTGGATTTCAAATCTTCATCTTCTTCACGTAACTGGAGGTTAGCTGGAAACTTATTATTTTCTCTCAACTTTCGAGCTTGATAATTGTAATCCCTCGGCCGATTCTACTTGGATCGAGCATATATCCGTGTTCATTGCAGATCCAGGAGCATCGCGAGCCATTTGCGTCGGACTTGGAGCCTTCGTTCATCGCCGATCTTCTTCTCCAAAGTTGGACATCAGCACAACTCAGTCCCCAGGTGGTCGACACCACCATCTTCATCACCGATTCACGGCTGCTCGGAGCGATCTCCGCCGGAACCCTTCAGCGGGCGAGCTCGAGGGGTGGAGGAGCCACCCCTCTGGCCCCGCAGGTGCGTCAAAACCATCGCCCTTCAGCCGGGATAATTCGGGGAAGAAGGCAAGTCTGTTATCAGTTCTAACCGCCCAAGAACAGGAGGGTTACAGTCTTGCGACACGTGGCCGCATCAGGAGCGTCAGATCGCGCCCGGACGTTATAATCGCAGCCATTGAAATCGAAGAGGTGGAAAAATTGCATACTTAGTTCAGCCGACTTCCAGTTCTTTCATCCCGCCTCCAGACCTTTGCATAATTGCATTTAGGTCCCTCCGTAGGGACCTAAATGTAAAGATTCTTGTACTTTTTCTTCAGAACAGTCCTCTAGGACCATTTTGCAAATATTTTTGATAGTTTTTCTTGCGCTTATGCCCCTGGGCTATAGTGGCTGTTTCTTGTTCTTGTGACCTCAAATTTCGACGATTTCTTGAGGGTAGTTACACAACTACCCCAACTACCTAGTATAAAATTTTCGCGGCTTTCGACGTGTTTTCGAAGTGTTTTGATTTAATCGAAAGCCGCCTCGTTTTGCTTTGTTTTCTTGTGTAGTTCGAGCTCGCATCTCGAACCTCGTTCACCTTACTATATAATATCACCTATATTCTATCCACCTATTATATAATAAGTAAATCTTTTGAAAATATCCCTTTTTGAAAATTAAATAAAAATTTGAAAATAATAAAATCAAATAAAAAATAAAATCAATAAAAAGAAGCGTTTTGACTTAGAGAAGAATTAAAAATAAGATTACAAATAGAAAAATCTAGGGAATTTATTCTGCCTCCTTGAGTTCGACCCAGGAACACTTGCCTGGTTAAATATTAGTGAATGGTTTTCCGACAGAAAACCGTATTTGTTTGATAGGTTCAAGAATCGAAACTTCTACCTCGTTTCGCGGCTTTCGGCTACAACCGACAACTTTCTTCCTTCTTTCAATAAAAAGAGAAAGCTGCGAAACTCGATTTTTAGCCCATATCACGACGGAGCTAGTGATTAGGGCTAGAAATTAGGAGTATGATTTGGAAGCTATTAGTGATAGGAGACGCGTGAAAAATTAGGTAAAGAAGTGGCTGCAAACGAAAGAGCATGCAAACGGAAGAGCGGAATTAAAGGGGTCACTAAACAGTTGACACAAGTCAACAAACCAAAGCACACCAATCAGAAGGTGCGCGGGTATTGGGCAAGCTAGGAAAACAACAAAACCCAATGAATGGTTAAATAAATCAATTAAAAAATCAAAAATGAATTTAAATAATTAAATGATGTAAATAAAAATGTAAGGGTAAAATAAAGTTAATTTAGGTGATTATTAATTAATTAATTAATTAAGGTATTTTAAAGGGTTAAAATAAATATAAGGTGTTATTTATAGGTATGTATACATATATATACAAGGATTTAATTTTTAATTAATTGTTTATATGGATACATACATAAGTTAATGGTTTATTAATTTACAATATTTTACAAAGGTTTTAATGGTATTTTTATTTGATTTTTAGCAATTAATTTATTAGGTTAAATAAATAGGTATATGCAAAATATATACATAGTGATACCTATACAATATATACGTGATTTATTTTTGTTTATTTTTTGTGATTTTTATTGATATTTTATATATCTTTTAAAAAAAATATATACAATTAATTAAAACTAAAATATTCACAAATACATGAAAGATAATGAATAAATAAATAAGGTACAGAGTATACACATGTATTCTATACAATAGTACCCAAACCACATTTAACACTTTAACTCTGATTTTTATGAAACTGCCTCCATTTGAAAGATTATTTAATTTAGAGTACAATGTATGTGAGTTTGATGAATTTGGAGTTTTGATAGTGAATATTTTGATCTTGCAAGTTAAGTTTTGCATCCTTTTGCGAGCGTGGTTATTTACACAACATAGATAGATTTTTAGCGCAATTATTTTTATTATTTACAAAATATTTTTATGCATAAATTTCAAGTACAAATCATCATTTTTTAAAAATAATTTGGTGATGAATAAATTGAAGAAAAGAATATGTATTATAAACAATATTGTATAGATGATGAATATACAAGTGATAGATGATTTTTCTAGAATTTTTGGTATTTTGGGCCTTAGTTCCCCATACTTTATTCCTTATTGATCAGATAAAGTCTTGACCTTGTCTTGGGGTCAGACTTCGCCTATATCTACTACATATATAGAGTCTTTATTTTCATTTATTTCTTTATTTTAGATTAAAATAGCGACGAATATACAATATTTACACAAGAGTTAGGGTTAGTAAAAGTATGGATTTATTTATTTATATTTACATATGTTTTATAAGGGATTTTAAGCTTAAATAAATGAATAAAGATGTTGAAATATATATTCATCACTCCCCTATGCTTTACCGTTGCTAGTCCCTTAACAAACACTTATTTGAAGAATAAGTGACTAAAAGAAAAAAAGAATAAATGGAAAATAAATAACTTAGATCAATATTTACTATTAAACTTATCTTCGTAAAATCAAAGTATGGTGCTTGGTCAGACCTTTGGATTATTAGTTTGGTCGTAACCGTAGTAGGAAATAGACTTGATGCTCAACAGCCTCTAGAACCCACACAACTCTGCTCAAGTCTCCTCAATAGCCTGGTCAGAATAGATCAACTCATACGCAAACCCTTATGATTATGAATCTCTCTTGTACGATGTAAGTGATATGCAGATATCATCGGCTGAAGCGGTGAAAGTCAACCTTCTCCAACATGGTTACCCTAATTCCCTAATGCAATAACTATTTCCTTGAGAAGCGGGGTATTCCATACCATGTTTGGAGATGATGCAACCCAATACAATCCCAATAGTCACCATAAAGTGACTCTCCTCCCACGAGAGCACATGGTTTACTTCGCAGCAATGTTGAAGTACGCGATCGAAATGAGCAAACCATGTGTCAAAACTATCCCCGTAGATCGAGAAATTGTCCATGAAGACCTTTAGAAAATTACCCACCATGTCAGCAAAAAATGACAAACATACAACTTTGGAATGTAGCAGGGGTGTTACACAATCCAAAGGGCATCCATCTAAAGGTGTAGGTGCCAAACAGACAAGTAAAAGTAGTTTTCTCCCAATCCTCATGAAAGATAGCAACCTGATTATACCCTGAGTACCCATCAAAGAAACAAAATAACTCTTTCCCTGCCAACCTCTCAATAATCTAATCAATAAAAGGGCAGTGGAAAGTGATCTTTCTTAATAGTTGAATTCAAGCGTCAAAAATCTATGTAGAATTCCATGAAGTAGGTATCCAGGTCGAAATCTCCTCACCATGGTCATTCTTTACTATAGTAATCTCGGATTTTTTCGGGACCACATGTAAAGAGCTAACCCACTTGGAATAGGATATGGGATAAATAAAGCAAGCATCACACCATTTCCTGATCATATATGACAACATCCCCGAGGTTTGGATTGAGATGGTGCTGACACTCATGAGAGGGTTTGTTGTCATCCTCTAAGTTGATATGATGCGAGCATAAAGCTAGATTAATCCCATGAAGATCCTAAATATTCCATCCAGTAGCCTTTCCGTTTCTCTCAAGAACATCTAACACACGATATTCTTATTTGTTGGCCAACTCCGAGATGAGGATGACTGAAAACATTTGGTGGGGACCCGCAAGGAAGGCATACTTCAACGGTTGAGGGTAAAGACTTAAGCTTAGGTGGGGTCTGAATCGGCTTTGTGACAACCTTTGCAACGACACTGGTAGATGGCATATGATCTGTACTCTGTGAACTAGCCATCGTGGATACTATCGACTCTGCAAGAAGTGTATCATATAGATATTTAAGGAATGCTCTCTTCTTAGAAAGGAATGGTGCATCAGGATGTTCAAAGATCTTTGTAAACTCATAAACAAATGGCTCAGATGTTTAAGTAATAGTCTCAAAAAGGTGTATCTCATCAATGCATATCTTCGAAAATTCAGTAAGTGGCTCAAAAATCTCAGCAGGAGGTCGATCAACAATAATCTCAAAATGATGTGTCAAAGGAGTATTATAATGTACCTCCAAAATTTTAGACTAATCATTGAGAATCAGCTCAAACTGACCATCAACAAATGACTCAGAATTGTCAATAAGGGAACTCAATGTGATTGTGCTTTCTAGAAGGTCCTTGTGAGAAAGGAACTCTTGGGTGTCAATGAAACCAATAAACAGATCTGTCTCTCGAAACTCAACAAGAATATCACAGTCCTCAGGCTCTGGTGTAAATTTCTCTCTCTCATCTGTTGCTGCAGGTGGCGATGATAACCTAGGGTATGGAATCGTCTCAATTTTCACCTTGTCACTACGAGAGTGAAAGATGATCTGTCCAGTACCATAATCAACTATCGCTTCGAATATTCAAAAGAACAACCAACCTAGTATGATCGCAGCATGAAGTAATAGTGGAAACGTATCCATATCCATATCGACAAAGTCAACTACGAATCTCATTCTATGCACCATTACAATAATGTTCATCTATAATGTCCCTCGGCCTCTTGATCAATCTATCAATAAAACAAAAGTATCATCGTGGATCTAAGAGGCCCCAACTCGAACTCAGTGAATAGCGAGGATGTCATGAGATTAATTGAGGATCTACTATCGAGAAGAGTACAATCGAATTCTTGATCAAAGATCTGGTGACATGTGAGGTGATCCCTTGTTTTTCTTGTTGGAAGGGAGGTTGCTAATGGCATGAATGGTGCCCATGGTCAATATGTGCTTCTATGTCTTCTTTCATCTGTTTTTCCTTGGTTGACATTTTTTAGTACATTCTTCTTTCATTTCCTTTTGACTGCAGGCATGTACTCCATGGACTTTAGGAGTGACATCAAGATATTCTGTAGGATCTCTACCAGTCTAGGATCAGATAATGTTGTTTTTTATTTTTAAATTTTTTTAGTTTTATAAAAATAAGATGGAAATAACACAAAATCAGAAGAAACATTCACTGCTCATTTTGATTATTCAAAATAAAGTTATCATGTACATTTGGACAACCAGAATCAGTCTGTACAATGTTATCCAAAACAGGAGTAGAAGAAATAAATTCAAAAACGGGATGGGAAATTGCTGCTGGTGTAGAAGGAGATTCCGTGATGGGCGTGTTCTTCATCTCTATTGACTCTAAACTACATCTCTCTATATTTTTTTGGCTTTTTCTGAGTGAAGAAGGTGAAGATGGTGGTAGTGGTGAAGAAGAAGATGGTGAAGCTCCATATCCAGGATCTACAACACTATATCTCTACTTTGTTGGTGAAGAAGATTATGTGGAAGATGAGTCTCTCTCAGTGGCTCGATCTCCCAATCCTAACAGCTGTGAGGACGGTTGCAATCTCCTACCGCTCCTAAGATGAATGGCATCAGATAAACATGTATAATCAAGGGTCATACCTGTCTCGAGTTGGATGGATCATGCGCTACCTCCTCCTTGCATATTAAATTGTTAAAATTGGCTTTGACCTATACTGGAATCAATGTCTTTGTAGTGGTCAGGTCGTCGACCATTTGAGTCAGATCATTCATATTCTTCATTAACAATAGTAACTAATCAAGTACGAGATTCACCAAAGTGCCTCGAGATGCTCAATGACAGGTTGTTGCTGAGACTTGTAGTGAGGATGCTGATGGTATCCATACTATGATTGGTAATGAGGAGGAGGAGAATGTGAGAAATGTCCATATGATGCAGACTGATTCTGATGGTAAAGCTGGGGAAAATATACAGAATGCATCTGCTCCTAACCATTTCTCATGTTCTAGAAGTGTGGTGGAGACTGAAAGTGGGGTTGGAACTATTGGTGCTGGGGCTGGAGTCGCCCTCCCTAAAAGTGGTAGGAGGACCTCTGACTCTATTGGGACCTAACTGACCTTGGCTTCATGGGTGGGGATGGTTGTGCTCTCTGTCAAACCAAATCCCATTCACCTCTTGAATAAGAGGTGTAGGTGGAGACTACTTCTCATGAATATAAATAATCTCCTGCTAGTACGATACTATCTGGAGTGACTACTTCTAGTCCTGGTCAGGGTTCTATACGTAGTAAACTTGCTAAAATATAGACAGTCCTCCGGTACTCTCCTGCGCTGAAGTGGAAGTAGTCTTCCCTCGAGTAGAGGTATTGGTTGCCGCGCTCGCACTCTGACATGCACTGATCGTACCAACAAGAAGCTCAAGTTCTGGGATATCTCCGAGTCCTCAGAGAGCTTCACCGACACCTGGAGGGACGGGCGGAGCTAAGGCCGCCTCGCCGGAGCCCTGCCAACTCCTCCGCAGGTGGCAGAGGTTTGTTGAAGAAGAAGCCCCAATGGCCGTTCGATCAGATCGATCGAACGGTTCTTAGCTCGCCACGTCGCCAGACCACCGGAGTAGCAGATGACCGTAGGATCATCCTTGATCCCACGCTCAGGAGTATGCCACGTCATCGACATCTGGAGCAGCAAGGAGCCGTAGGATCTTTCTGTGATCCAGCGGTCAGCACTCAGCCACATCACCCCTTCCGCGGCTTCCTAGCACCGTTGGATCGATCCAGATCTGACGACCTCTGATCTCGTCACGCGTCAGCACCGACATCCTTTGGATTGATCTTGATCTAAAGGTCCAGAGCACGCCACGTATCCCTGGTCCGAGCCTTTTCCCCGACCTCTAGGCTCGGACCACCCGAGGCTAGCCGAGCCTTACTCCAGACCTCAAGGAGCCCCCGAGCCTAGCCCCGAGCCTCCGACGCCTCCCGAGCCTAGGCCGTCCCACGTGAGGAGCACGTGTGGCCTAGGTATTTTGCACAGAGGCCCTGGGAACTTTTCAAAATTGCAAAAAGGTCCTTGTGAAGCGCCCCCACGTGAGAAGCACGTGCCTAGTGGAGAAATTGCATACCACCCCCAACATTATAGGTAATTGCATTTAAGTCCCTGTCAGCATGTTTCTTTTTATGTAATTTTATTTTCTGTATTGCAAATACACCCCTATCTTTGCACGCATCCCTAGGTGTCATTTTGCATCATTTTGAAATTTTAAAAATTGCATATTGTTGAGTAACTTGTCCTCTATCTGTTGTGAGACGTGTCTTATTTTTATGGAATAAGTAGAATTTTTAATGAATTAATTGGTTGATTTCTGTGTTATTTTGCCCAATTGGATCTTTTAATTGATAATTAATTCTCTGTAGCTCTAAAAATTCTCAAAAAATCATAGTAGCTCTAGGATAGTTAACTCAATCTTGCATAAAAATTTCATGTCATTTGCACACATATCGAGGCCTAAATAAATTCTTTAGTGATTTCTTTAGTTTAATTTTAATAGGTTCATTTCACATTAAAATTAAGGTTTGTCAATTTTTCTAGATTCCTTATCATTAGATCTATCTAGGATATTTTTTGTTCCTGAAAAAAATGTGATTTGATATTTATTAAAAATAAATTAATGAAAATCACCCTGCCTGCATTTTTAATTCATAATTAATTCATTTAGTGTCGAAAAATTCCAAAAAAATTACGGTAGCTTAGTTTCATCATAATTCATCATCTGGCCAATTTTCATAAATTTTGGATTTCATTTTATACCTTAATTGAATTAACTTTAAATTGGCTTGATTTTTGCATGTGTCTGCATAGAAAATAAAAAAAGAACAAAAAAAATACTCCTCGAAAATCACACACTTGGAAATGTGCTAAAAATCTACCTAAGGAGACAGATGCCTCCCTGAGTTCGACCTTGGACTTCCACCAAGTAAAAAATTTTGTCGCTTGAAAGTAACTTAAATATAATTAAAAGTGGTTTTTGATATTCCCTCTCCTATCTGACTACAACGAACACATCTAATTAATTTGGACATTAATCTAACCGAATTAACATAGGGTGCGAGGGCGATTATCAATGAATTGTGAAGCTAAATCGATGGTTAATGGAGGATGATCATGCGAGGAGGGATCTAATTAATTCAGAGAAATCGAAGAATATACAAGGGAGAATCAAAGAGGAACGTTACCTGAGATAATGGCGGAGCGGGGTCTGGGCTTCAGGTTCTATGTGAACCTTGGGTCTTCGTTGAACTCTCCCGACGACGGGGAGCAGCTCAAGCGTGGAGGAGCTATGTGGCGCAGCCGTGAAGGCGGCAGGTCTCATCGGGGCCGGGAGGACGTCTTCACTCGATCATCGCACCTCCCTCAGTAACGGGGAGGTGGAGGAGGGTTGGCCTTGCCCCTCGTAAAGGTAGACGAGTTGTGGAGGCGGCGACGTCAGTGTATTTAACGATGGAAGTGGTGGCTCCGATGTCGTGGCGACGTGACTTGCATGGAGATTGTGGAGCGAGAGAGAGGGGTTAGTGGTGATCCATGAGTCCTGCGGGGAAGGGTGATGTTTGTGGTGCTACGTCATGGAGATGTCGGGGAGTGCAGAGAGTGGAGGAGATGACGGGGGAAATGGAACGGGGGAAGAGGTCGCGCGAGGTGGAGATTGTGGGTGCGGGGTGAATGGAAGGAAGAAGACGAGTCCTCCGCCATTGGATCTCGCGATCCAACGACTGTGAAATAGGCGCTATGGAGCGGATCAGATTTGATCGATTGAGGCATTATCGGGGGGTATAGGAAGTGCCATGTGTCGAGCTAAGAGAAAAGCGGGAGTGGACGAGTGAGATGGAATCGAGAGGAGATCGAAGGGTGGAGAACGAATGTTGGACTGTGCGGTTGAGATGGAAGCATATAGGCCATGATCAGGCAGCTGTGGCTGCAACACGTGGAAAGCTGAGAGTGTGGCGCTGGCGGACGGCCTTGATGTGATCAGTGGACTTGATCCAAGGGCTGAGGTTTAAGCGGGATTAGACGGCTTGGATCTAGAGAGGAAGAAGCTGATCGAACGACCAAAAGTGGTGGACGCATGTCTCGCGGAGAGACGGCCCGTGTCGAAAGAAAACCTCGCAAAAGATGAAGAAAATGGCCGAATTTGGGAAACCTCAAAAAAAGAAAGTTGTAGATCTTGATGGGATCTACAATTTCATGTTGACTAAAAAGGGAGATGAGGTCAAATAAAGGCAGAATTATTTTTTGTGAGCGTTTTTAAAGGCTTAAAAACACTGTGATTTTTATTTTCCTATTTTTTGTATTTTTAATTTACTCCAAGGGGTTAGATAATTACAAGGATTAATCTAGTTATTATTAACACTTAGTCTAAGCTAGGAGGTTAATAACTGTGAATTAAAAGCATGAAACTAGGTTTCATCAACCCCTATACTTAAACTATGCTCGTCCCCAAGCATCACAAAAAATGAATGAGCTGGATTAACCCCCTTGTGCATGTGCGTATAGGATCTGATATGTTCAAGTCCTCTTAATTTTAGAGATCCAAAATTTAAGAGTTCAACCCCGCCTTAATCAAGAGGCATCCAATTCCATTAATTTTCCAGACTCTCTCTTTGATACATATAAACTAAGGATATGAGCTTAAGTGTTGACTGTGTTCACGAGAGTAGAGTCAAAACGTCACCCAAGGTCCCGGTCCAAGAAATTCTCCTAAGGACCCAATCCTCAACACTAGGGAATAAATCAAATATTGCATCCAATCCACCGTCTCATTAATTGTCAGACTTAGAAGTGTAGGTGGCAGGCCAGCTGATGGAGGTTTGGGATTGTGTCATTTCTTCATTCCGTCTCATTGGAACAAGGATCCTCTCAAGTGCCTTATTATGCAACGCATTTTTTTGGTGTTGATCAGTGCATCCATCAAGAGAAGTTGGAGCCGTCTGCACTTGTTTTCCTGGGAATACACCGGGGTGTGCCTTTTTTAAGTACATATCGTACCTTCTATAACCATACTTGTAGCATTTACGATGCAGAGCCCTTTTTTTGGTGCAAGCCCAACTCTTGGTCCTAATAGCGGTGGTCCAAGTGGACACTTTGAAAATGGTTGTGAGCGCTCGCCTTTGGTGGAAGCTCTTTGGTGATTGACTTTGTGGAATGAGAGCTTTATTATCAACATTGATATTTCTTTGATTTGCATAATTTTTGGCTAGCTTCACTGCTTTTACCAAGAGTTGGAGCACACTGATCAACAAATGTTTTTATTTATTTCACACCTTGGCACTTAGGTAAATATCAAGAGATTAGCACAAGAATCAAGTTCTCATACTGGCTAAAAATGCTAACACTCAAGTTTCATAAAGCCTTCAATGATCTTATCCCATCCTTGAGCATCATTAGATCAAATCTAGACTTGAATCCCTCATCCCGGTCCCTTAAGTAAAATTTCAACTCATCTCATCGAGACCGCAGTCGTGCATGTGATGCGCTGATCATATTCTTAAGGTTGGAGACTAAGCATGCAATATAGACAAATCTAGAAACCTAGGGAAATGTAGATGATTAAGTCTAAGACCCTGATGGCTAAGGCTGGCTAACCTAAAATCTCAAGACCTCATAAACCGAGTGTTCTTAAACATTTCTGATCTTGTGTGGAAGTGAAAATGTAGGGGATTTAATCCAACTTCTTAATCAGAGCTTAATTTTTTTTTTATTTTTATGAAGACTTTAAAAGACAAAATGACTACCTAAACTCGAATGAGTAGATGTATCTGCATTCAGCCAGTATAGGTGTAAGTACAGGCCGAAGCCTGTTGCTTGAGGATGGAGCTTTACGTGATGTCCTCTAAACCACCTACTCTGCTAAGGGAAATCCCTCACTGAACACGGCTACTTATTTGGGTTTAGTAGTCGATTTTTACTCTTAAAGGATTTTTTTTATTTTTTTTCATTTTTATAGATTTTTGAATAAAGGTTAGAACACAGGTTAGACTCACTTTCCTTGAAGTCGAGAAAGTAATTTTCAAACCATGTCACACAAATAAAGATTTTCCAAACATTTTCAAAAGATTTTTCAAAATAAGTGAACAACCTATTTTTCAAATCATTTTCAAAAATATTTTTCTTGAAAAAATAGTGTAAACACAATATAGAAAAACCTTGAGAACATTTTGCCCACTTAGTTCAAAAGATTATACTTTAGCCAAAAAGTTTTAAATTTTTCAAAATTTTTAAAAATAAAGCTAAAATATAAATATTGTATGTATGGTATATCCCCCTATACTTAAACTTTGCTATGTCATCATAGCACTAGATGATACAAGGTCATAGATCCATTTAAGTATAGAAAAATATACGGGAACTGAGGTGGGCTCCCCGTATACTTAGGTTAGAAATAACCTAAGTATCAGGGCAAGGAAAGATGAGTAAGAAAATCACAGGGATTCAGTTCTCCCTATACTTAGGCTGAGAGTAGCCTAAGTATAAAGATTGATGTTGGGAGAGACCTAAGGTGAACGAAGAAGTCGGATGGATATACACATTAGGGGATGAATTTTCGGAGATGAATGGACTACCTAAGGTTTACGGGAGGGTGTCGGAGTAGCTCAAACAAGCATGCAAAACCCTTTGATTTCAGCAACTTACACGTGAACCAACAAATGTTAATTAATTATCTTGTCATTTTTATTGCTGATTAAAACAATCTAGTTTACACAAGAATCAAGAAAAAATCGAATAAAAACAACCTACGTAAACACGGGTGTTGCTCTCCCAAAATAAGTTTTTACTCCATTTTAAGTTGACTTGCAATTATCATTCCCAAATTATTTGCTTAAGGTTATCACTGATTAAAGGCGAGCATAAATCAAACAATCATCATCTACCGCTTATTCCCATTTTCCATTAGCCTAGGTGATCAAGCCAAGAAGGGAGGTCGAGAAAAAGCCATACAGTCGATAAAAATCATGATCTAGACTAAGCGAGAAAACATGCAGTGCCTCGAGCAAAAATTCGTGAAAACTCAGACTGAATTTAAAACCAAAATCAAATGTATGCAAGTCGATGAAAACCACTCCTAACATGCTTCTATTAGAGGGAAAGAACATCTTTTAAATTTGGATAAGTGAAGCGATGTTTACGTGCGTCTAGAATTAAAGTGTGTCCTACCTATGATCAAACACGTAAAGTAAAAAATGTGAACATAGGTCAAAGAGCCACGTGCCTGGTCCTAGGTCGACACTCAAGTGGGGCGATCCCCACACAACCACATATAACTCGTTCATGTACAAGCGTGAGTCTTTGAACGAAGACTGTTGTAAAGACGATAATTACATGAAACGAAATAAAATGCAAGACATTTTTTTCTTCGATTTCTCTCCAAGGATGTTTCTGTTGCTCCTCACAGTGGTGAACTCAAGCTCCTCGCCTCCTTGACTCCAAGGGCCCTGCCACTAAAACAAACATTAGATATCAATCAAATTTTTTAATGATGCATAACAACATGAAAAACATGACCTACGAATCAAAAATTAACACTTAATTAAATAAATAAAAAATCCAAACAAAATGAAAGATGAGTCACGTCCCCAGCAACGACACCATTTGACGAACTCGAATTCAGCCTCTTAACAAGTCATTTTAATGTGCTGTAGTTGGCTAAATCGAATGTGTCAAAGACCATTTAATTAGTATATCAATTAAATCAAATGGTTGATTTTTATTTTACTTGGGCAAGCCCAAGGTCGAACTCAGGGACACGAGCCTCTTAAGCGTATATTTGGACTCTTATTATTTGAACTAAGTGTTGAAGTAATGTTACATAGGTCAACCAATGCATGAAGACATGATTCATAAATAAACATGAAGATATGCCCATTTTTTTATTCATTTTTAATGCATGTGACAAATGCAAAGAAATACAATGTTATAATGATATGAGAATGCCCTAAGTAGACAAAATAACTGAGCCATAAACATTAGTCAAGTTAGGTTCAAGTTGCGAAGCCAGTCCAATTAACGAAAATAATACAAGGCATACAAAGCAATATACATGACACTAAGTTTGAATTGAGCCATTAAAATTAACAGTGTCAAAATAAGAAATAAAATATGCCATCAGAAAGATCATTAGATTAGCTTCGAAATGAGACCGAAATCGACTGAAACGGAGCTCGCATGCTCAAGTTATTAACAAAGGAAACTAGGGGCATAAACGCAAGAAAACATGAAAAATATCTAGTAAACAGGTCCCTGGAGGGACAAAAATGTAAATAAAAATAAGCACAAGGCCTTCCCTATAAATTACCCACACATGCAGGGGTATATTTGCAATTATTAAAACCAGCGAGGGTATGAATGCAAAATACCCCATGCGCATGTGGGTGGCATGTGGTCTGGACCTGGATGCATATTGAAGAAATATGGACGGCCTCCTTGCAAATTTACCCAGAGTGCACGTGGCAAGCATGTGAGCTCTAGGATCGGTGGAGATGCAGGCTTGGAGGAGGCTCGGTCTTGCTTCGGCTAGGCTTGTAGTGAGGCTATGGCTCGGTTCAGGCTCAGGAGATCCGAACCTGGAGATCTGGTGCTGAAGCTAGGAGCTGGTGACGTGGACACATATGGACCGTCGGATCTCGAGTATCCAACAGTAACTGTACCGTGCACTAGAGGATGTGTGGTTGAAGCATCGCCATTTGATGGACAACGGAGAGGTGCATCCAACGGCGCCTGTAGACTCTGGAGTTGCCTCCTCTGCCGCAGAGTTGGTGGCTCGATCAGATCTCCGATGACACCACATGGGCTCCGTCACTCTTGCCAAAACACGATGGATCTCCCCAGAGCCTCCTGAGCGGTTGCAGATGAAGGTGGAGGTCCGGGCGAGCTGCAGAAAGGCCTGGAGATGGTGGATGATGCCGGAGCGCCGGAGGCGGGTCTTGCGGGTTCTTCTCCGATGAAGCTCCGGTCATTGAACATTCGGGTACATGCAAAGTTAACGCAAATACCGAAGCTTTATGTGTGGAGTGTGGTGAGTGGGATGAATGAGATGGAAGGCCATGAGGGAGTGGAGAATGCGACGACCAGTTATCTTCTCCGATGAGCTCGGAGGAGGGGAGTCGGAGTGGTCTGAGGCTATGGAAGAAGGGGAAGTTATGTGGAGAGTCGTACGTGAATGGTGGATGAATTGTGAAGCTAAATCCATGGTTGATGGAGGATGATCATGCGAGGAGGGATCTAATTAATTTAGAGAATATCGAAGAATACACAAGGGAGAATCAGAGAGGAACTTACCTGAGATAATAGCGAAGCGGGGCCTGGGCTTGAGGTTCTATGTGAACCTCGGGTCTTCCCTGAACTCCTCCGGTGACGGGGAGCGGCTCAAGCGGGGCAGAGCCACGCGACGCAGCCGTGAAGTAGGCGGGTCTCACCGGGGGTGGGAGGATGTCTTCGCTCGATCATCACACCTCCCCTTGTCATGGGGAGGTGGAGGAGGGCTGGCCTTGCCCCTAGTAAAGGTGTATGAGTTGTGGAGGCAGCAACGGTGGTGTATTTAACGATGGAATTGGTGGCTCCGATGCCGTGGAGACGTGACTTGCATGGAGATTGTGGAGAGAGAGAGGGGTTAATGGCGATTTATGAGTCCCGCAGGGATGAGTGATGCTCGTACTACGTCATGGAGATGTTGGGGAGTGGAGAGAGTGGCAGAGATGACAGGGGAAATGTAAAGGGGGAAGAGGCTACACAAGGTGGAAATCATGGGTGCGGGGCGAATGGAAGGAAGAAGACGAGTCATCTGCCGTTGGAACTTACGATCCAACTGCTAAGAAATAGGCGCTAAGGAGCGTATCAGATTTGATCGATGGAGGCACGATTGGGGGCGTAGGAAGCACCACATGTCGAGCAAAGAGAAAAGCGGGAGCGGATGGGTGAGATGAAATCGAGAGGAGATCGAAGGGCAGAGTAAGGATACTGGAGTGTGCGGTTGAGATGTCATCTAGGCCACGATCAGGCAGCTGTGGGTGCGGCACGTGGCAAGCTGAGAGTGCGGCGCTGGCAGACGGCCTTGATGTGATCTGTGGACTTAATCCAAGGGTTGAGGTTTAAGCGGGATTGGACGGCTTGAATCTTGAGAGGAAGAAGCTGATCGAACGGCCGAAAGTGGTGGACGTGTGTCGCGCGGAGAGCCCAATCTGGTTATTCGAAAGAAAACCTCACAAAAGATGAAGAAAATGGCCGAATTTGGAAAAACTCAATACATGAAAGTTGTAGATCTCGATGAGATCTACATGTTTCATGTTGACCAAAAATGGAGATGAGGTCAAACAAAGCAGAAGTATTTTTCGTAAGCATTTTTAAAGGCATAAAAACTCTACGATTTTTATTTTGCTATTTTTTGTATTTTTAATTTATTCCAAGGGGTCAGATAATTACAAGGATTAATGTGGTTATTATTGACACTTAGTCTAAGCTATGGGGTTAATAACTGCGAATTAAAAGCATGAAACTGGGTTTCATCAACCCCCCTATACTTAAACTATGCTCGTCCCCGAGCATCACAAAAAATGAATGAGCTGGATTAACCTCCTTGTACATGTGCGTACAGGATCTGATATGTTCAAGTCCTCTCAATTTTAGAGATCCAAAATTTCAGAGTTCAACCTAGCCTTACTCAAGAGGCATCCCATTCCTCTAATCTTCCAGACTCTCTCTTTGATACACATAAACTAAGGATATGAACTTAAGTGTTTACTGCATTCACAAGAGTAGAGTCAAAACGTCACCCAAGGTCCCTGTCCAAGAAATTCTCCTAAGGACCCAATCCTCAAAACTAGGGAATAAATCAGATATTGCATCCAATCCACCGTCTCTTTAGTTGTCAGACTTAGAAGTGTAGGTGGCAGGCCATCTGATGGAGGGTTTGGGATTGTGTCATTTCTTCTCTCCCTCTCATTTGAACAAGGATCCTCTCAAGTGCCTTATTATGCAACACATTTTTTTGGTGTTGATCAGTGTGTCCATCAAGAAAAGTTGGAGCCGTCTGCACTTGTTTTCCTGGGAATACACCGGGGTGTGTCTTTTTTGAGTACCTATCGTACCTTCTACACCCAGACTTGTAGCATTTATGATGCAGAGCCCTTTTTTTGGTGCAAGCCCAACTCCTGGTCCTAATAACAGTAGTTCAAGTAAACACTTTGAAAATGGTTGTGAGTGTTCGCCTTTGGTGGAAGCTCTTTGGAGATTGACTTTGTGGAATGAGAGCTTTATTTTCAACATTTATATTTCTTTGATTTGCATAATTTTTTGCTAGCTCCACTACTTTTATCAAGAGTTGGCGCACACTGATCAACAAATTTTTTTATTTATTTTACACCCTGGCACTTAAGTAAATATCAAGAGATTAGCATAAGAATCAAGTTCTCATACTGGCTAAAAATGCTGACACTCAAGTTTCATGAAGCCTTCAATGATCTTATCCCATCCTCGAGCATCATTAGATCAAATCCAGACTTGAATCCCTCATCCCAATCCCTCAAGTGAAATTTCAACTCATCTCATCGAGGCCACAATCGTGCATGTGATGTAATGATTATATTCTTAAGGTTGGAGACTAAGCATGCAATATAGCATGCAAATCTAGAAACCTAGAGAAATGTAGATGATTAAGTCTAAGACCCTAATCGCTAAGGATAGTTAACCTAAAATCTCAAGACCTCCTAAACCGAGTGTTCTCAAGCATTTCTGATCCTGTGTGGAAGTGAAAATGTTGGGATTTAATCCAACTTCTTCATCAAAGCTTAATTTTTTTTCAAATTTTTTTGAAGACTTTAAAAGACAAAATGGCTGCCTAAACCCGAATGAGTAGATGTATCTGCATTCAGGTAGTAAAGGTGCAAGTACGGGCCGGAGCCCGTTGCTTGAGGACGGAGCCTTACGCGATGTCCTCTAAACCACCTACTCTGCTAAGGGAAATCCCTCACTAAACGCGACTACTTATTTGGGTTTAATAGTCAATTTTGACTCTGAAAGGATTTTTTTTCATTTTTATGGGTTTTTGAATAAAGGTTAGAACACAGGTTAGACTCACTTTCCTTGAAGTCGAGAAAATAATTTACCAAACCTTGTCAGACAAATAAAGATTTTCTAAACATTTTCAAAAGATTTTCAAAATAAGTGAAAAACCTATTTTCCAAATCATTTTCAAAAATAATTTTCTTGAAAAAATAGTGTAACACAATATAGAAAAACCTTGAAAACATTTTGACCACTTAGTTCAAAGGATTATACTTTAGCCAAAAAGTTTTAAATTTTTCAAAATTTTTCAAAATATAGCTAAAATATAAATACTGTATATACAGTATATTCCCCTATACTTACACTTTGTTACGTCCTCATAGCACTAGATGATACGAGGTCATAGATCCATTTAGGTATCGAAAAATATACATCAACTGAGGTGGGCTCCCCCTATACTTAGGTTAGAAATAACCTAAGTATCATGGCAAAGGAAGATGAGTAAGAAAATCATGGGGATTCTGGTCCCCCCTATACTTAGGTTGAGAGTAGCCTAAGTATAAATACTGATGTTGGGAGAGACCTGAGGTGAACGAAGAAGTCGGATGGATATACACATGAGCGGATGAATCTTCGGAGATGAATGGAGTACCTAAGGTCTAGGGGAGGGTGTCAGAGCAACCAAGGCTCAAACAAGCATGCAAAACCCTTTGATTTCACCAACTTACATGTGAAACCAACAAATGTTTGTTAATTATCTTGTCATTTTTATTGGTGATCAAAACATTCTAGTTCACGCGAGAATCAAGAAAAAATCGAATAAAAACATCCTACGTAAACACGGGTGTTGCTCTCCCAAAACAAGTTTTTACCCCATTTTAAGTTGACTTGCAATTATCAGTCCCAAATTATTTGCTTAAGATTATCACTGATTAAAGGCGAGCATAAATCAAACAACCATCATCTACCATTTATTCCCATTTTCCATTAACCAGGGTGATCAAGCCCGGAAGGGAGGTCGAGAAAAAGCCATGCAGTCGATAAAAATCATGATATACACTAAGCGAGAAAACATGCAGTGCCTCGACCAAAAATTCGTTAAAACTCAGACTGAATTTAAAACCAAAATCAAATGTATGCAAGTCGATGAAAACCGCACCTAACATGCTTATATTAGCAGGAAAGAACATCTTTTAAATTTGGCTAAGTGAAGCGGTGTTTCTGTGCGTCTAGAATTGAAGTGTGTCCTACCTACGATCAAACACGTAAAGTAAAGAATGTGAACATAGCTCAAAGAGTCGCGTGCCTGGCCCTAGGTCAACACTCAAGTAGGGCGATCCCCACACAACCACATATAACTCGTTCATTTACAAGCACGAGTCTTCGAACAAAGATCGTTGTAAAGACTATTATTACATGAAATGTAATAAATTGCAAGACAATTTTTTCTTCGATTTCTCTCTGAGGATGTTTCTGCGGCTCCTCGCAGCGGGGAACTCAGGCTCCTTGCCTCCTTCACTCCAAGGGCCCTACCACAAAAACAAACATTAGATATCACTCGAAATTTTTTTTAATGATGCAAGACAACATGAACAACATGACCTACGAATAAAAAATTAACACTTAATTAAATAAATAAAAAATCCAAACAAAACAAAAGATGAACCGTGTCCCCGATAACGGTGCCATTTGACGAACCCAAAATTCAGCCTCTTAGTAAGTCATTTTAATGCATCGTAGCTGGTTGAATCGAATGCATCAAAGACCATTTAATTAATATATCAATTAAATCAAATGGTCGATTTTTATTTTACTTGGCCAAGCCCAAGGTTGAACTCAAGGACAAGAGCCTCTTAAGAGTATATTTGGACTCTTATTATTTGAACTATGTGTTGAAGTGATGTTACATAGGTCAACCAATGCATGAAGACATGATTCATAAATAAACATGAAGATATGCCAACTTTTTTATTCATTGTTCATGCATGCGACAAATGCAAAGAAATGCAATGGTATAATGATGTGAAAATGCCCTATATATACAAAATAACTAAGCCATAAACATTAGTAAAGTTAGGTTCAAATTGTGAAGCTAGTCCAATTAATGAAAATAATACAAGGCATACAAAGAAATATACATGACACTAAGTTTGAATTGAGCCATCAAAATTCAGTGTCAAAATAAGAAATAAAAATGCCATCAGAAAGATCATTACATTAGCTTCAAAATGAGACAAAATCGACTGAAACAGAGCTCGCATGCTCAAGTTATTAACAAAGGAAACTAGGGGCATAAACGCAGGAAAACATGAAAAATATCTAGCAAATAGGTCGCTGGAGGGATAAAAATGTAAATAAAAATAAGCGCAAGGCATTCCATATAAATTACCCACACACACCGGGTATATTTACAATTATTAAAACTTGTGAGGGTATGAATGCAAAATACCCCACGCGCACGTGGGTGGCATGTAGTCTGGACCTAGATGCATATTGAAGAAATATGGAGGGCCTCCTTGCAAATTTACCCAGAGTGCACGTCACAAGCACGTGAGCTCTAGGCTCGGTGGAGATGCAGGCTCGGAGGAGGCTCGATCTTGCTTCAACTAGGCTCGTAGTGAGGCTCTGGCTCGGTGCAGGTTCGGGAGATCCGAACCTAGACGCCGGTGCTAAAGCTAGAAGCTGGTGACGTGGCCGTATACGGACCGTCAGATCTCGAGGATCCAATGGTAACTGTATCGTGCACTAGAGGATACATGGTTGAAGCAATGCAGTTAGATGGACACCGGAGAGGTGCATCCAACGACGTATGCAGACTCTGGAGTTGCCTCCTCCGCCGCGGAGTTGGTGGCTTGATCAGATCTCCGGCGACAGCACCTGGGCTCCGCCACTCTTTCCAGAACATGATGGATCTCCTCGGAGCCTCCTAAGCGGTCATCGATGAAGCCGGAGGTCGGGTGAGCTGCGACAAGGCCTGGAGACGGTGGATGATGCTGGAGCGCGGTCATTGAACATTCGAGTACCTGCAAAGTTAGCACAATAACCGAAGCTTTGTGCATGAAGTGCAATGAGTGGGATGAATGAGATGGAGGGTCGTGAGGGAGCGGGGAATGCGACAGCCGGTTATATTCTACGATGAGCTTAGTGGAGGGGAGTCGGAGTGGTATGAAGCTATGAAAGAAGGGGAAGTTGCGTGGAGAGTCGCGCGTGAATGGTGGATGAATTGTGAAGCTAAATCGATGGTTGATGGAGGATGATCATGCAAGGAGGGATCTAATTAATTCAGAGATTATCGAAGAATATACAAGGGAGAATCTGAGAGGAACTTACCTGAGATAATGGCAGAGCGGGGTTGGGCTTGAGGTTCTATGTGAACCTCGTGTCTTCGTTGAACTCCCCCAGCGATGTGGAGAAGCTCAAGCAGGGCAGAGGCATGCGATTCAACCGTGAAGGCGGTGGGTCTCACCGGGGGTAGGAGGACGTCTTCGCTCGATCATCGCACCTCCTCCTGTCACGGGGAGGTGGAGGAGGGATGGCCTTGCCCCTCATAAAGGTGGACGAGTTGTGGAGGCAACGACATCGGTGTATTTAATGATGGAATTGGTGGCTCCGATGTCGTGGCGACGTGACTTGTGTGGAGATTGAGGAGCAAGAGAGAGGGGCTGGTGGAGATCCATGAGTCCCGCAGGGATGAGTGATGTTTGTGCTACGTCGTGGAGATGTCAGGGAATGGAGAGAGTGGTGGAGATGATGGGTGAAATGGAAAGGGGGAAGAGGCCGCGGGAGGTGGAGATCGTGGGTGCGGGGCGAATGGAAGGAAGAAGACGAGTCCTCCACCTTTGGATCTCGTGATCCAACTGTTGAGAAATAGGCGCTAAGGAGCGCATCAAATTTGATTGATGGAGGCATGATCGAGGGGCGTAGGAAGCGCCATGTGTCGAGCTAAGAGAAAAGCGGGAGCAGACAGATGAGACGAAATTGAGACGAGATCGAAGGGTGGAGAAAGGATGCTGGAGTGTGCAGTTGAGATGGAAGCATCTAGGCCACGATCAGGCGGCTGTGGGTGCGACACGTGGCATGTTGAGAGCGCAGCGCTGGCGGATGGCCTTGACGTGATCTGTGGACTTGATCCAAGGGTTGAGGTTTAAGCGGGATTGGACGACTTGGATCTGGAGAGGAAGAAGCTGATCGAACGATCGAAATGGTGGACGCGTGTCGCGCGGAGAGACGGGCCGCGTAGCGCAACCAGAGAGCGCCACGTGGTCCAATCTGGTTATTCAAAAGAAAACCTCACAAAAGATGAAGAAAATGGCCGAATTTGGAAAAATCCCAAAACATGAAAGTTGTAGATCTCGATGAGCTCTGCAAGTTTCATGTTGACCAAAAAAGGAGATGGGGTAAAACAAAGGCATAAATATTTTTTTGAGCATTTTTAAAGGCTTAAAAACACTACGATTTTTATTTTGCTATTTTTTGTATTATTAATATACTCTAAGGGGTCAGATAATTACCAGGATTAATCTGGTTATTATTGACACTTAGTCTAATCTAGGGGGTTAATAACTGCGAATTAAATGTATGAAACTTGGTTTCATTAACCCCATATACTTAAACCGAGATCACAAAAAATGAATGAGCTGGATTAACTCCCTTGTGCATGTCCGTACAAGATCTGATATGTTCAAGTCCTCTCAATTTTAGAGATCCAAAATTTCAGAGTTCAACCCAGCCTTAATCAAGAGGCATCCCATTCCTCTAATTTTCCTGACTCTCTCTTTGATACATATAAACTAAGGATATGAACTTAAGTGTTGACTGCGTTCACGAGAGTAGAGTCAAAACGTCACCCAAGGTCTCGGTCCATGAAATTCTCATAAGGACCCAATCCTCAACACTAGGGAATAAATCAGATATTGCATCCAATCCACCGTCTCTTTAGTTGTTAGACTTAGAAGTGTAGGTGGCAGGCCAGCTGATGGAGGTTTGAGATTGTGTCATTTCTTCTCTCCCTCTCATTGAAACAAGGATCCTCTCAAGTGCCTTATTATGCAACACATTTTTTTGGTGTTGATCAGTGCGTCCGTCAAGAGAAGTTGGAACCGTCTGCACTTGTTTTCCTGGGAATACACCGGGGTGTGCCTTTTTTGAGTACCTATCGTACCTTCTACACCCAGACTTGTAGCATTTACGATGTAGAGCCCTTTTTTTGTGCAAGCCCGACTCCTGGTCCTAATAGCGGTGGTCCAAGTGGACACTTTGAAAATGGTTGGGAGCGCTCGCCTTTGGTGGAAGCACTTTGATGATTGACTTTGTGGAATGAGAGCTTTATTTTCAACATTGATATTTCTTTGATTTGCATAATTTTTGGCTAGCTCCACTCCTTTTACCAAGAGTTGGCGCACACTGATCAACAAATTTTTTTTATTTATTTAACACTCTGGCACTTAGGTAAATATCAAGAGATTAGCATAAGAATCAAATTCTCATACTGGATAAAAATTATGACACTCAAGTTTCATGAAGCCTTCAATTATCTTATCCCATCCTCGAGCATCATTAGATCAAATCCAGACTTGAATCCCTCATCCTAGTCTCTCAAGTGAAATTTCAACTCATCTCATCAAGACTGCAGTCGTACATGTGATGTGCTGATCATATTCTTAAGGACGCCAGACATCATTTCTCACCGTACTCCGCTTGTTTTGACCACCGTGACCATCCCATTACTCACTCCCTTCACTTCTCCATCTAACCCCACTCGCCAACCAACCAGATTCGACCCAGATTTGTGAATCAAAGTCCACCTCCACCACCCTTCATCGGACTTCGTCGCCTTCCATCATCCCATCCTCGACAGCCACCAATAAAAGCCTAGACCTTGTCACCCATGTATTGCCGTGCTTTCTAGACGAGGGGGGCATCTGAGCCCCAATTTTTTGTCCTCGAAGACTTTCAGTAACATTCGAGCTCCAGGGCTCGATCAGCGAGCCTTGGACACTTTTGAGGCCACCAATCAATGTGGAGCACTTCCAGCTTGCTCTCGAGCACTTCAACAACGTGATTGGTCGCCGGAGGAGGTAGTCAGAGCCGATCAAGTGAGCCCAACAAGCACCTTCATACTTGTTCTTCTAGGGGCCTTCCTAACCGTTTGATCGTACCCCATCGCCCAAGTGTGCGGTAGACGTTGGATTAGCCACAGCACGACCATCGGATCCTCCCTCAGGATCTAATCTCAACCATTGATGAACAAGCGTCATCGCGCAAGGAGGACACACCACGTGTCCAAGTGAGAATCCATTCACCGTCTGATTGCAAGCTTAGGGGGTAAATTATACAAACACCCCCTACTTTATTTTCTTTTATTTTTGTTCCTCTTAATATACTTTGTAGTATAAATAAATTTGTAAATAATGTGTAGACACCCCTGAAGTTTATTGATTGCATATGGGTCCAGTCCATCTCAGCTCACCTATCGTCCCATGTGAGCTAGACATTTTGCATATAATCCCCAATGACTTTTGTAAATTGGAAAATAGCCAACAAAGTTTGAAGGGTTTTTATCAGTTGGGACCCTCTGAGACATTGCAATTTCAGTTATGCCCTTTCCTTTTTTGGAATATTAGTTATGCTCCTTCCTTCTTGCAAAATTCACAGTTATGCCTTTTTGTAGTATCAGTTATGCCCTATTATACCTTAACAAAATGGCAGAACTGTGAATTTTGCAAGAAAGTAGGGGCACAACTGATATTCTAGAAAAGGGAGGGGCATAACTAAAATTGCAATATCTCAGAAATGCACAATTGATAAAAACCCAAGTTTAAATATTAGTTGTATATTTTTGGGAAACTTGCATATTTTTCCTTTCCTTATATTTTAATTGCAAATATGCCCTTGCGAGTTCATATATTTTTGTCCTTGTAATCTATTTATTAAAAAATATCAACTGTGCTAAGAAAAATATGCAAAAATAGGGGTAGATGCCTACAAGGATGTACTTTCACACCTCATAATTATTTTTGCATTTTAGGCATTTTACCTATTACACATTTTCTCCATGTTTGACTTAGAAAATATTAAAAAATATAAAAACATTTTGAAAAATTCCAACAAGATTATATTTTATTTATTTTTGAATATTGTAACTCCAGACCAAAAATCCCCAAAAAAGAAAAAGACTAAAAATTAAAAATCTCCAAAATCCAGTAAAAAATAGGAAAAATCACCAAAAATCCCATAAATATTTATTTTTATTTTTGAATTTTCTTTATATTATTATCTATCTATTAAAATTGATTTGGATAAAGTTTGACACTTTTTGTTATTTTTAATCTCCAACTCAATTCGACTTATTTATTTAATCCATATTTTGGGATGTTTTTTAAATTTTAAAATATAAAAAATTAGCAAAAAAATCTCCAAAAATAACAAAAATAGTAGAAATGTATATATAACCCAAGAATACCTTATTTTACTATTTTTGATTGGTTTTAGTAGTATTTATAAATATATTACCATATATTGTGTATATATCCTTTTATGTTCTTATATTATATATTTAAAAAGAAAAAGAAACTAAAAATTAGAAAATATAAAAGAAAATAAAAATTAGAAAATTATAAGTAATAAAAAAATATAAAAAAATTAAAATCTATAAAAAATGTAAAATTAAAACCCACACAAAAAGAGAATAAAAAGTCAAATAGAGGAATACATTTTGAGCATTATTGCCCAATCTATCATGTTTGCCCCCTGAGTTCGACTCTACAAATGCTTACACTCTATACACATTTTGTAGAGTTATAATAGATTTTAACTCTACATTTTTACTTTAGTTTCCATATTCATCTGTGGATTAATTGTTGATTGACTCGAGATTTCTTGCGGGTCGCCTCAGTGACAATTTATCTCTGCCTTCCTTGAGGATAATTTCTAACCCGCTCGAAAACCCCAGTCATCAAGTGTCCAAGTCCAAAATTATTAAAACTAATTATACAAAATGAAGTAAATAACAAACTCCCAAAAAAATAAAACAAAAAACTCTAAGGGAGCTGCTTTACTCCTCTCTTCCGTACTCTTCCTCTCGCTCTCTCCTAGCTACCTCATAGGTCAAAGGGCTCGCCTCCTCACAGCTGGGGTGTGTCCATCTCCTAAGATATGACCATCGCCACAAGGTCCCTTGCAAAAAAGTCAAACAACGACAAGTGGGTCAGAACAGATAAATAATTATCAAAATAAAAGAGAGAAAAAAAGAGAAATAATGAACAAAAATATACAACACAAAATGCTATACAACGTTGCTCCCTGACGATAGTGCCATTTGAAAAGAGGGCTTTTTGTACTGGTCTTCTAATCAAACATGACTAGCAATAGCTGCATAACCAAGTGTCCTTTAACCAATAATTAGCCCACAGAAAGTTCAAGCGATAAATGTGTGTGAGTTAAAATTTAGTATAACTCTACCATAAATGTGTAGGTGTAAGTATGGTAGAGTATCGGAGACATGGAGCAATATATGATAGCACTAATTATTTATAAATGAATAATGAATAAATAATAATGTGTATTTGTACAATAACCTCTAAATTAATCATTTAATTATTTAATGTTTTTGTGGTTTTTAACTAAAAAAATATTTTTTTACTTTTATATATATATTAATTTAAAATTTTCTAATTTTTATTTCTTTTTATACTTTTTTTATTTTTAATTTCTTTCTCTTTTTTAATATATAATATAAGAATATATATTTATTACTATATATGTAATATAGGGTAATATAAATATAAATACAAATAAAAATAACCAAATTTGTAGATAAAATATTTTTGTGTTTTATATTTTCAAATATTTTTATGATTTTCAGAAATTTCCCTATTTTTTGTTATTTTTAAAGTCCTAAATACATAAAATGTGGGACTTTTTTAAATAGACTAAATTGTTTTGGAATCTAAAAATATATAAGATCCCCAAAGTTTTCAAAACTATTTTTAATGGAAAATATATAATATAAAGAAATTTCAGAGATATAAGTAAATATTTTTATTTTTTAAGAGATTTATTATAATTTTTATACGGATTTTTGGAGCTTTTAATTTCAGTGATTTTTCTATTTTTTGGGATTTTTAGTTTGGAGGTACAAAATACAATAGTAAACAAAAAATATTTTTTTGGAATTTTTAAGGGAAATTTTATTTTTTTTTATTTTTTGAAATAAATAGGGAATAAACATGTTATTTTGAATTTTAATAAATAGGAAATAAGACTAAAATGTAAAACTAATTATATAGCTCGAAAGAGCATGCAAAGAGGCACAAAATCCCATTTTCCATGATTTTTGGAGCACGTTTGATATTTTTAGAAAATAGAAAAAACACAAAAATCAATTGAACTGGTAGGGGTATATTTGCAATTAAAATAGAAGATAGAGGTGATGATTGTCTATTTCATCACTTTATTACACCATTTTGCCCTTAAAAACCCTATCTAAGTTCATGTAAATATCATTATTTTGTACAAATTAACATTCATTTTATATAAAATATAGTTTTCAATGCAAAATTATAGAATAAAGAAAAGAAAAAGAAAAGAAAAGAAAATGAATAAATGCCAATGGTATTTTCTGACCCTGTATCCGAGACCGAGTCAAAAATTGATTTGGTCGACAAGGAATAAAGTAGGGGGAGATAAGGGCCAAATATGGAACAAAAATCCCATATTCATCAATAATTCATTTTTAGACCTATTTTATTCTTTATTATTTAAACCTCAACTAAAGAAACTTTGTACATGAAAGTTGTAGATAAAAATATATAGAAAAATACAAAATTGATTTCACATAAAAATAATATACATACTCTGAATAAAAAGCCAAAACCCAAACTTCCAGTACACATATCTCCTCAATAAAAATCAAAATGCATAAAAATCACATTTAATAGTTTATAACTTTTAATAAGCCATTTAATGAAGGCGGTCCTCATTCAATTTGGAGTTAAGATGCAAAAGTTAGGTTTGGACCCCTATTGTATAATATACCTGAATAAAATATTCATTTAATTTTTTCTTTATAGTTTTTTTTATAATTTTATATTTTTATAATTTTGTAAATATTATTCATAATAAATGTACATATTTGGAATACAATAAAACTATTAAAAATACATTTGAATAAAAATAATATATAAAACTACATAGATGAAATACCTATACACATACCTACATAATAAATACCTCTTTTTGTTTAGGTGTATAATATAAATAAAAAAATACAATAAAAATATATTTGTGTATATAAAAATAAGTAATAAATATATAAAATATGAAAATAAAACAATAAAATGAAAATACAAAATAAAAATAAAATATATAAAATAGGTCAATATACCTATAAATGCACTGGTAAAAAAGTAACTTGTAATAAATTAACTCATAAAAATAAATAAAAATCATATTAAAATACTACATAAAATAGTAAATATTTTATATTTTATAATCAAAATTTAATAAAATCATTTATTTATTATTTATTTAACAAAACATTCTTTCCTTGAAATTTTGTTGTTAGTCCACGTGGATCAATCAGAAAGCTCCTTTGGTTTATCTTGGTCAACGGCCCCATTAGGTTCCTTTAACTGTGTTAGCATCACTCTTTTTCCCAGTAAGTGTTTGCTAGGGAGTAGCAAAGGTAAGTATAGGGGGTGATGAATAGCCATTCACTCACATTAATTCTCCTATTTTGGTTTAAATCATACATGTAAATATCACTAATTTGCATGAATTAACATCTAACATTAACATGTAATTAACATATAAATACTTGTATTTAAATCAAAAGTAAAAGAATAAAGTAAAGAAAAGAAAAATTAATGAGGTATCAAAGATACTGATTAACACTAAACCTCTAGACCAAGTCAAACATTGCCTAGGTTGACAAGGAATAAAGTAGGGGAGATAGGGCAAGTAATGTACATCAAATATACAACTCCTTAAATACCCTAGGTGTACAATACACTCTGCACATATACCCTATATTTACACTATTTTATACATGCTCATATACATCTCAAATCAAAATATTTTGAACATGAAACTTGTGCATAATAATATAAAGAAAATAATAGAATTATTTGTATAGATAAAATCATGCATAAATCACTCATGTACACTCAGTTGAAAAAGTCACAAACAGAATTTCATTGACATATATTTCCTCTATATGAACTCAAAATTCATCAAACTCACCTCCATTGTATTTCAAATCAAAATATCTATAAAATGAAAGTGATTTCATTGACTTGGAGTCAAGATACAAAGACCAACTAATTGGGGTATTGTGGTGCTTGTACATCTGTTTATTAAGCTAACATATTTTACTTTTTTACATTTTTAACTTTTTTATATTTTCAAATATTGTACATGTTATTTAACATTTATATAAATATAAATAAAATTAAAAGCAGTTAAAAAATACCAAAATTATTATTACACACTAAATACGTAGGTATACGATACATGTACTGCTATTATACATATATATATATCAACCAATAAAAATCCTATAAATTTTTTAAATATGTATTAAATAATACCATAAATAAATAAATAAATTGTGTCAATGTAATATTATATATAAAAAATAAAATAAAAATACTAATACAGAATACATAGGTATTATAAATATAATATTATATATAAAAAATAAAATAAACATACTAATACATAATATATAGGTATAAATAATTATACATTAAGTATGTAAATAGTATATACTAATAATAAAATCGATAAAAATAAATAAAAATCACATAAAATAGTTTTATAAGCAAGAAAAAACTTTCATGTTTTGATATTTAATTAATATAATTATCTTCTATTTTATTTTGCATTATTTCCATTTTGACTTTGTTTTGTCTTCTAGTGTTCCAATTGGACCAATGAGAAGCCACTGCCCAAAGACCTGAGTCAACTGCCCCCTTTCACCCCTCAGACCAGTCCCAGTCATGCATTTCCCCATTTTACTAATTTTACTCTTGCGAGCCAGACCTTCTCTACGCCCGTTTCTTCAATAAAAATCTTCGCAATATGAGCAACTTTCTTGCGATCCAAGCTCTTCCTTAGTCAATCATTGATTCACGTGGAAACCTTAATCGAATAGAGCCTCCCAGTCCTATGATATAAAAAATCTTCTTCGTCTCAAGTCAAAGATAATCCAATTTTGGCCCCCGCAACCCCTTGAATTAGCTCATGGAGTCGAGCCCTTGTGACAGGTGGAGCTCCCCTATCGATCCAAGGTGAGGAGAAGGAGGTCTGGGTTGGATTCACCATCATCATAGATCCTTCGTGTGATATCTTCTCCCCCTACAAGTCAGGTGGGCTAGCTATCCTTAGTCATTTCGATTCATCAGTTAATCAGCTACACAGCTTAGATCTTTATTTCATATGATTTCATATATTGTAGCTTAAAAATCAAGAAAAATCATTTCATCAGAGCTCTAGGATACGACCTTTGTTCTTCCTATCTCTGGCTATGTTCCGACTCCATGATCACCCTCACACATTCTCCCATTACATTTTCCATCATCTCGACCCTCTATCCACCCTTGATCTTGCACAGATCGAGGAGATAGATCTCCCTCCACCATGTATCACTGGAGATTTTCCATTACCCTTCATTTCCACCCTTTTGCATAACCCTAGGGTCGAGGACCTTCGTCTTTGAGCCAAAACCTTTTTGTTTATATGGTAGCTCTAGGAGACCCCATCTGAGGGGTATTTGATTCGAAGTAGGCAGCTACAGATGCCCGAGCTTCCACGAACCACCGGGCATTATTTGATGAGGCATGAACTCTTATGAACCCTTCACCCGACGCGAGACCCCACCTGCTATCTCATGAGCCCTCCCCGAGCTCCATAGGTGGCCGGAGGTTGGTGATTTCACTAAAGGAGAGAAGGCTCCAGGTGGGTTCGTTCATGTTATTCCTACGTTGCAGCAACCATCTAATGAAGGAGCCACTCCAGTTTTGATTGCAGTCGTTTGATCATGATTCTCATCAGCCGGAGATCCATCCCTAGATCTAATCAGAGTTGTTGATCGATGAAGCTATATCAAGCGCCAAGGATTGTCAGATCAAGTCAATTGATTTGGCCTCAGCCGTCGGATCCCAAACACACATTATGTGGCCTATCACATGACCTATTGGTATTTTTATGTTGCACCTGCTCCAGCTTTGCTTATTTCATTTTAATACTATATTTTGTAAAACAAGTATAATATTTTAGGTAATTTTGCACATTTGGACATAAACTTCTATATACTTACATTTATACCCCTACCAAACATGAATATTTTTGTATCTTTTATTGTGAACTTTACATATATGCCCTTGGACTTGTTTAAGGTGTTATTAAATGCATGAATAGTTCCTAAAAATTACGTTTAGGTCCCTGTGTTGTATATTATTTTTTATTTTGTGTATTTATTTTTATTTATTGCTTCTATATATACAAAAATTATAGTAAAAATACCTTCAGTGCTTGGAACCTATAGTTATCAAATATATATTTTGATTTGGCATTTAAAGTTATTTACCTATTTATTAAAAATAAAAAACATGTCATTTTCTTCTATTTATCTATTAAAAATCCATAAAATGTTAATATTCATATAAAAAAACCAAAATTTATGTTTTTTTTCTCTGAATTTCTTTATTGAATGTATTATATACTAAAATTAGTTTAGGATTATTTTTGTACTGATATCTTTTTTAAAACCCTAAGCAAGTTTCTGGATTTAAGTTATTCAAATTTCTATGTATTTTCAAATTTAAAAATCCATAAAAATTAGAAAAATACCACAAAAATTACCAAAAATAGGGAAAAGTATTTAAAACCCAAAAATATTTCGTTTCACTTATTTTGACTTTATTTGACTTATAAGAAAAATCCAAAAACACATTTGCTCTTTATTTTATCTATATAATATATTACCTATATTTATATTATTATATATCTTATTAAAAAGGAATTAAAAGTTTGCAAAAATTAAAAATATAAAAAATACAAAACATTAAACTCATAAAAAGCTTAAATATAAAAAAAACCCACAAATCTAAAATGCA